>CAWUFW010014910.1:0-388800 GCA_963921515.1 Calotriton arnoldi
TCCGAAGATGGCGCCCAAGGGTGGGAGCTTCCGGAGGAAGCGCGCCGACGTCACGGGAGGACACCAAATGGTGGGGCGTCGACGCCCACCTGGGCTACACAAAAAAAAAAAACACAGAAAGGAGACTACGATTCCGGACCCAACCACTAGACCGCGGAATAATGCACAGCATAGTGAATCCAGAAAGTCTTCAAGCTGCAAAACTACACCGACAGGTAAGAAACTATTCGTTATGTTATGTTACATGGGTATTTGTATAGCGCACGTACACCAACCGGTTTCTTGGTGCTGTGGAATGTCAGGTGAGTGCAGCTTAAGCCGGGAGCAGCTAGTTATAGGCCAAGGTGAATAGCCAGGTCTTTAGTTGTTTTCTGAACCGCAGATAGTCTCCCTCAAGCCTGAGGAAAGCAGGGAACGCATTCCAGATCTTCGGACCTAGGAAAAAAAAACGAGTCCCGCCGATGCGTTTACGCCGGATTCTGGGCACCGTCAAAAAGTTCTGATGCGTGGATCTCAGAGTCCGCTTGGGTAGGTGTTTGTTGATGAGCGAGACAATAAATCTAGGACCGGTGTCTTGGATTGCTTTGAAAAGTATGCAACCAGCTTTGAACAAGGCTCGTTGCTCCACTGGCAGCCAGTGGAGGTCTTTAAGCAGGGGGGTGATATGGCAGCGTCTATCCTTGAGATAGATGATTCTTGCTGCTTGATTTTGGTTACTTGTGTGTAGCTTCGGGTGCTCAGTACAGGCCCCTATAGCTTTTGATGCAAAGCCTGATCTACTGAGAGGGCCAGTCCTGGCTTTGCATCTAAAACCATAATGCTTCCTTGAAGCAGGCGCTAACGAGGAGAAATCTTTTTATTCCACCAACGGTCCAGCACACATTCAGTGTAGGGTATATTTAAGGATTTGTCTAGGTTTAAAGACGGGTGATGCCCGCACACACCTCTGTACCATGATGCACGGTAGTGCACGGCACTGGACTGCCTGTGTTTGCACCAGCACTGGGGTAGGGCGCAGCAGGGCATTTTCAATACATTTGACTCTGCGCTGCGTCCCCCCACCTCCCTCCTTGTGCACTGCAGCAAGTTCGGCTACTGTGTTGTGCTCAAAAGAATAAACCTGCCCCAGAGTGTGCAAAGCAGCGACACACACGTATGTGTGCAACTTTCCACACTGGTGATCGACATCAGACACTGTAGGGACAGACACTGCCAGTGGGGAGGAGAGAAAACTCCAAATATGTTGTATTGCCAGCTCTGGTGGCTTCGTGGACTAATGCGTCCACCGTAGGGGCCTGTGTTTGACGTCGGGGGTCACAGGTTCAAATCCCGGGTTTGTCTACTCAGCCTTTCATCCTTCCGAGCTCGATAAAATGAGTACCACACCAAGATGCCCTTCTGGGTAAACCTGCCCTTTCCACAAATACACGTTATGTTTGTTATGTTTTACCAATAAATCATTGCTAAAGGCAGACGCGGTTCTGCAGAGGGTTGAAAAGGGCAGCGTCAGTGTCCAGCCTGTTTGCACGAGCCGTGGGCACATCTCAGGTGTGGTTTGTGCACAGGTGCAGTTTCTGTGACGCGCTTTGCATCCACTTTGAATAATAACCCGTGCCCTTTGTTTCCTCATACAGGGTCACCTGAGTGCCTCGCCCCTTGGCACGGCTGCCACCCTGCTTTCCTGACGCTCCCCTGCTTCTGCGTCAGGCGCCTGCACTGCGCCTGGAATCCAGGTTGATGCCTCACGCTTGGCGCTAGCAGCCGTTTGCTAAAAGTGGAGATCTAAGGTCGGAGTCTGAAGTGTGTGTTGTGGCTTTTCGGGCCCGGTGACGCCATCTTTACAAGTCATCCATCCTTGAGGTTATATTGGGAGAAGGTCGAGGAAATTGACAAAGTGTAAATATTTTTGAATCTGTGAAATGAAAATTCTAATAAAAGTGTGTTCTAAGTGTGGCCTTGTCTTTCATTCAGGGCACAGATCTAAGTTGACATCGTAAACAGGGGGGCAGCGCCTGTGGGCATTCTGAGCTGACCCAGGAGAGTGTGACAGGTGAAGGGGTCTGCTGGGTTAGCGGACCACCAGGACCTGTGCTTGTATCCCAGCTCTTGAGAGGAAATGATGTGATCTGAGTCACTTGAGCTCTCTCTCCTAAAATGAAGATGTCAGGTGTAATGCGTCATAAGTACGTGCAGAGCGTAAACCCCTAGCTCTGGTGTTACCCAGCTAGCCGCATGTTATACAAATACTCCCACATGCATAGGCAGTGAAAAGTACTCTAACTTGCATTGCATATGACGTCAGTAGCCCAGCCCAATCACACTGATGACGTCACACTCTGAAGCCTGAGTCAGCCCTGTCCGGATTCTCACCTGTAACATCCAGGTGTTGCAGATGTGTGTCCGGTGATGGACAGCACAGGCGCCTCGGCCTGGGAGGGACAGTAAACCCCCTGCAGAGCTCTGCACTAAAGGTTCAGCTGGGGATACACAGTAAGCGGGGTGGACACACAGAGAGGAGGATACAGTGGGCGAGCTGGGCACGCAGGAGAGAGTGGTGGAAACATAGAGAGGGTGGATACAGAAACTGGGGCATACAGAGGGGGGAGGATACAAAGAGAGTGGCGGATACAGAGGGGTGGTTTCAGGAGGAGAGGATACAGAGAGTGGTGGATAAAAGGAGAGGATACAGAGGGGGGAGGATACAAAGAGAGTGGTGGATAGAGAGGGGTGGTTTCAGGAGGAGGGGATACAGAGAGTGGAGGATACAAAGAGAGGAGACAGAGACTGGGGATACAGAGGGGGGGAGGATACAAAGAGAGTGGTGGATACAGATAGTGGTGGATACAGAGAGCGTGGTTTCAGGAGGAGAGGATACAGAGAGTGGAGGATACAAAGAGAGGAGAGGATACAGAGAGGATGGATACAGAGACTGGGGCATACAGGGAGGGGGGAGGATACAAAGAGAGTGGTGGATACAGATAGTGGTGGATACAGAGAGCGTGGTTTCAGGAGGAGAGGATACAGAGAGTGGAGGATACAAAGAGGAGAGGATACAGAGGCTGGGGGATACAGAGGGGGAGGATACAAAGAGAGTGGTGGATACAGAGAGGGGTGGTTTCAGGAGGAGAGGATACAGAGAGAGGAGGATACAAAGAGAGGAGAGGATACAGAGGGGGAGGATACAAAGAGAGTGGTGGATACAGAGAGGGGTGGTTTCAGGAGGAGAGGATACAGAGAGTGGAGGATACAAAGAGAGGAGAGGATACAGAGGCTGGGGGATGCAGGGGGGAGGATACAAAGAGAGTGATGGATACAGAGAGGGGTGGTTTCAGGAGGAGAGGATACAGAGAGTGGTGGATACAAAGAGAGGAGAGGATACAGAGAGGATGGATACAGAGACTGGGGCATACAGGGAGGGGGGAGGATACAAAGAGAGTGGTGGATACAGATAGTGGTGGATACAGAGAGCGTGGTTTCAGGAGGAGAGGATACAGAGAGTGGAGGATACAAAGAGAGTGGTGGATACAGAGAGGGGTGGTTTCAGGAGGAGAGGATACAGAGACTGAGGGGATACAGAGAGGGGGAGGATACAAAGAGAGTGGTGGAAACTGAGAGGATACAGAGACTGGGGGATACAGAGAGTGGAGGATACAAAGAGAGCAGGATACAAAGAGAGCAGAGGATACAGAGACTGGGGGATACAGAGGGGGAGAGGATACAAAGAGTGGTGGATACAGATAGTGGTGGATACAGATAGGGGTGGTTTCAGGAGGAGAGGATACAGAGACTGAGGTATACACAGAGGGGGGAGGATACAGAGAGGGGTGGTTTCAGGAGGAGAGGATACAGAGAGTGGAGGATACAAAGAGAGGAGAGGATACAGAGGCTGGGGGATACAGGGGGGAGGATACAAAGAGAGTGGTGGATACAGAGAGGGGTGGTTTCAGGAGGAGAGGATACAGAGAGTGGAGGATACAAAGAGAGGAGGATACAAAGAGAGGAGAGGATACAGAGACCGGGGGATACAGAGAGAGGGGAGGATACAAAGAGAGTGGTTTATACAGATAGTGGTGGATACAGAGAGTGGTGGATACAAAGAGAGGAGAGGATACAGAGAGGGTGGATACAGAGACTGAGGGATACACAGAGGGGGGAGGATACAAAGAGAGTGGCGGATACAGAGAGGGGTGGTTTTGGGAGGAGAGGATACAGAGAGTGGAGGATACAAAGAGAGGAGAGGATACAGAGGCTGGGGGATACAGAGAGGGGGAGGATACAAAGAGAGTGGTGGATACAGATAGTGGTGGATACTGAGGGGTGGTTTCAGGAGGAGAGGATACAGAGAGTGGTGGATGCAGAGACGGGCATACAGAGAGGTTGGATACAGAGACTGGGGGATACAGAGGGGGAGAGGATACAGATAGTGGTGGATACAGATAGTGGTGGTTTCAGGAGGAGAGGATACAGAGACTGAGGGATACACAGAGGGGGGAGGATACAAAGAGAGTGGTGGATACAGAGAGGGGTGCTTTCAGGAGGAGAGGATACAGAGAGGGGAGGATACAAAGAGAGGAGAGGATACAGAGGCTGGGGGATACAGAGGGGGAGGATACAAAGAGAGTGGTGGATACAGAGAGGGGTGGTTTCAGGAGGAGAGGATACAGAGACTGGAGGATACAAAGAGAGGAGAGGATACAGAGGCTGGGGGATACAGGGGGGAGGATACAAAGAGAGTGGTGGATACAGAGGGGTGGTTTCAGGAGGAGAGGATACAGAGAGTGGAGGATACAAGGAGAGGATACAGAGACTGGGGGATACAGAGAGAGGGGAGGATACAAAGAGAGTGGTTTATACAGATAGTGGTGGATACAAAGAGAGGAGAGGATACAGAGAGGGTGGATACAGAGACTGAGGGATACACAGAGGGGGGAGGATACAAAGAGAGTGGCGGATACAGAGAGGGGTGGTTTCGGGAGGAGAGGATACAGAGAGTGGAGGATACAAAGAGAGGAGAGGATACAGAGGCTGGGGGATACAGAGAGGGGGGGATACAAAGAGGGGGGAGGATACAAAGAGAGTGGTGGATACAGATAGTGGTGGATACTGAGAGGGGTGGTTTCAGGAGGAGAGGATACAGAGAGTGGTGGATGCAGAGACTGGGGCATACAGAGAGGGTGGATACAGAGAGTGGTGGATGCAGAGGGGGAGGAGGAAGCAGAGTATACAGGTGGATACACATAGATGAATCAACAGAAAAGTGGGTAAGGACGTGAAGACCGAGAAGTTGTATTTAAAAGGTGCACCCGGCGCAATGAAGGAAAATGCACCACATTATGGGGAATGTGCTGCCCTCAGGGCAGCCGCGAACTGCACGGTGCTGCCCTGGGGGCAGCGCATTCATGTAAAAATACGGAGTGGCTGCTTTGAAGCCGCTCCGTGTTTCACTGTGCAGGTGGCAACCCACCTGCACTGTTAAAGGGGATTTGAGGTCCCCTCGCAGGCGGGTGCAGTCAGCGACTACACCCACCTGCAAGGGGATGTCTGTGGGGTCCATGGAACCCCCTTTGCCCCCTGCAGGGGGCTGCTCTCAGGAGGCGCACTGTTAGTGCGCCTCCTGAGGGCTACTTAGCCTCTGCGCCCTCGTCGATAATACAACGCGGGCGCACAGGCAAAGTACATCCTTTATTTGCCTAGGGCACAAACCCATGCAAATGTGAGAGCGCCTCCTTGAAGATGGCGCCGGCGCTTTATGTGCGCCAGCGGTATTGGTATTACAGAAGGGGCCGCACAAGCGTCTACAGCCCCTTATGTAATACCAAAGTGCCCTGGGGGCACGCAAAGCGGGCGCAAACGCCCGTTGCCCCCCTGGGGCACTTTATGTAATATGACCCCAGGTAAAGAAACATATAGGTTTGTGTAAGACCTGCGCGCTTTTAATACTGTTGTATTACCAAGTTTTCCTGTTATGCCAGACCTCTCCTCTTCAACGCCCTTGTTCCTTCCTGCCTTTCCATCACTCTGCCCTCCTCTGCCCCTTCCTCTGATCGTTTCCTGAAAAGACTGCATTGTAAAGACATCAGCTTAACTACAATAGCTTCTTTCATTTGTGAACAGCTACGCATGATTTGCATCAGGAACCCGTTCAGACAAGTTCTTGTTTTGCCAATCTTTGTATATGGGTATTAATTCTTCTTATACCTTTAGCAACAATTCCTGACTGGCAGACCCAGTTCAGAGGGCCACCAGTCCAGCAGAGGCTACAAGGTCTCAACTCTTGGCCAGCAGGGGCAACAAGGTCTCAGCTCTGGGCCAGCAAGGGCTACAAGGTCTCGTGTCTGGGCCAGCAGCGGCTACAAGGTCTCAACTCTGGGCCAGCAGGGGGCTGCAAGGTCTCAACTCTGGCCAGCAGGGGCTACAAGGCCTCAACTCTGGGCCCGCAGGGGGCTGCGAGGTCTCAACTCTGGGCCAGCAGGAGCTACCCGGCCTCAACTCTGGGCCAGCAGGAGCTACCCGGCCTCAACTCTGGGCCAGCAGGGGCTAGAAGGTCTCTGCTCTGGGCCAGCAGGGGCTACAAGGTCTCAACTCTGGGCCAGCAGGGGCTACAAGGCCTCAACTCTGGGCCAGCAGGGGCTACAAGGTCTGATCTCTGGGCCAGCAGGGGCTACAAGGCCTCAACTCTGGGCCAGCAGGGGCTACAAGGCCTCAACTCTGGGCCAGCAGGGGCTACCCGACCTCAACTCTGGGCCAGCAGGGGGCTGCGAGTTCTCAACTCTGGGCCGCAGGGGCTACAAGGTCTCAATTCTGAGCCAGCAGGGGCTACAAGGTGTCAAATCTGGGCCAGCAGGGGCTACCCGGCCTCAACTCTGGGCCAGCAGGGGGCTGCGAGGTCTCAACTCTGGGCCAGCAGGGGCTAACCGGCCTCAACTCTGGGCCAGCAGGGGCTAACCGGCCTCAACTCTGGGCCAGCAGGGGGCTACAAGGTCTCAACTCTGGGTCAGCAGGGGCTGCAAGGTCTCAACTCTGGGTCAGCAGGGGCTGCGAGGTCTCAACTCTTGGCCAGCAGGGGCTGCAAGGTCTCAACTCTTGGCCCGCAGGGGCTACAAGGCATCACCTCTGGGCCAGCAGGGACTGCAAGGTCTCAACTCTGGGCCAGCAGGGGCTGCAAGGTCTCAACTCTGGGGCAGCAGGGGCTGCAAGGTCTCAACTCTGGAGCAGCAGGGGCTGCAAGGTCTCAACTCTTGGCCAGCAGGGGCTGCAAGGTCTCAACTCTTGGCCAGCAGGGGCTACAAGGTCTCAACTCTGTGCCAGCAGGGGCTAGAAGGTCTCAACTCTTGGCCAGCAGGGGCTACAGGATCTCAACTCTGGGCCAGCAGGGGCTACAAGGTCTCAACTCTGGGCCAGCAGGGGGTACAAGGTCTCAACTCTGGGCCAGCAGGGGGCTACAAGGTCTCAACTCTGGGCCAGCAGGGGGTACAAGGTCTCACCTCTTGGCCAGCAGGGGCTACAAGGTCTCAACTCTGGGTCAGCAGGGGCAACAAGGTCTCAACTCTGGGCCAGCAGGGGGTACAAGGTCTCACCTCTTGGCCAGCAGGGGCTACAAGGTCTCAACTCTGGGCCAGCAGGGGCTACAAGGTCTCAATCTCTGGGCCAGCAGGGGGCTACAAGGTCTCAACTCTGGGCCAGCAGGGGGCTACAAGGTCTCAACTATGGGCCAGCAGGGGCAACAAGGTCTCAACTCTTGGTCAGCAGGGGCTACGGGATCTCAACTCTGGGCCAGCAGGGGCTACACGGTCTCAAATCTTGGCCAGCAGGGGCCACAAGGTCTCAACTCTTGGCCAGCAGGGGCCACAAGGTCTCAACTCTGGGCCAGCAGGGGCTACAGGGTCTCACCTCTGGGCCAGCAGGGGCTACAAGGACTCAACTCTGGGCCAGCAGGGGCTACAGGGTCTCACCTCTGGGCCAGCAGGGGCTACAAGGTCTCAACTCTGGGCCAGCAGGGGCTACAAGGTCTCAACTCTGGGCCAGCAAGGGCTGCAAGGTCTCAACTCTTGGCCAGCAGGGGCCTCAAGGTCTCAACTCTGGGCCAGCAGGGGGGTACAAGGCCTCAACTCTGGGCCAGCAGGGGCTACAGGGTCTCACCTCTGGGCCAGCAGGGGCTACAAGGTCTCAACTCTGGGCCAGCAGGGGCTACAGGGTCTCACCTCTGGGCCAGCAGGGGGTACAAGGCCTCATCTCTGGACCAGCAGGGACTACAGGGTCTTACCTCTGGGCCAGCAGGGGGTACAAGGCCTCAACTCTGGGACAGCAGGGGCTACAGAGTCTCAACTCTGTGCCAGCAGGGGTTGCAAGTTCTCATCTCTGGACCAGCAGGGGCTACAAGGCCTCAACTCTGGGCCAGCAGGGGTTGCAAGTTCTCATCTCTGGACCAGCAGGGGCTACAAGGTCTCAACTCTGGGCCAGCAGGGGTTGCAAGTTCTCATCTCTGGACCAGCAGGGGCTACAAGGTCTCACCTCTTGGCCAGCAGGGGCTACAAGGCCTCAACTCTGGGCCAGCAGGGGTTGCAAGTTCTCATCTCTGGACCAGCAGGGGCTACAAGGTCTCACCTCTTGGCCAGCAGGGGTTACAAGGTCTGGCCTCTGGGCCAGCAGGGGCTGCAAGGTCTCAACTCTGGGCCAGCAGGGGCTGCGAGGTCTCAACTCTGGGCAAGCAGGGGGTACAGGGTCTTACCTCTGGGCCAGCAGGGGGGTACAAGGCCTCAACTCTGGGCCAGCAGGGGCTACAGGGTCTCACCTCTGGGCCAGCAGGGGCTACAAGGTCTCAACTCTGGGCCAGCAGGGGCTACAGGGTCTCACCTCTGGGCCAGCAGGGGGTACAAGGCCTCATCTCTGGACCAGCAGGGACTACAGGGTCTTACCTCTGGGCCAGCAGGGGGTACAAGGCCTCAACTCTGGGACAGCAGGGGCTACAGAGTCTCAATTCTGGGCCAGCAGGGGTTGCAAGTTCTCATCTCTGGACCAGCAGGGGCTACAAGGCCTCAACTCTGGGCCAGCAGGGGCTGCGAGGTCTCAACACTGGCCAAGCAGGGGCTACAAGGTCTCAACTATGTGTCTCGTCGTTTCCCTCTGATGTTCCAGGATGCATTCACTGTGACTCTGTGCACTGGGCCAAGCACAACCCCATCACCACTTGACTCCGAGTGGTAGCAATAGGCAGCAGTTATAGGCTTCTTGGAGCTAGTATGGTGTGCTCGAGCTACGGACTCAACAACCACTGAGTAGCGCAATAAATGAATGTCCAACCCATGCTCATCTTCTAAGATAGAAAAGTACTGTAATACACACTGGACTTGAATAACACACCAGACCTGGGCAAAGCACAGTTTGGGGTGCTGGGGACTCCTGGGCTGCGCCTCTATCTGCCACCTTTACCCGGTTCTCCCTCTTATGGTCTAGGCCAGTGTTTCCCAAACTGTGGGTCGCGTCGCAAGCTGATTTTTGGTGGGTCGCAAAAGACCAAACAATAAATAAAGATGCATTTAAATTCTGTATTTATCTGTCACATTTGCTGCGCTTCAAAGACAGAGGTCAAATGTCAGGCTGTGCCTCCCGACAAATTGCTGCGTATGTTTTTAACCTAGGGATTGGTGTTTACAGACTCCTCTCACTTACAAGTGACTTGTACGGCAATCTTGCTGGGGAACCGGGAGTGTGAAAGGAAAGGGTGCATGGTGTCATTTTTGTAACGCACAACAACATGTAAATACCTGTAAGTGAACTGGACACAGTCAGCAGTTTAGGAGTTTATAATGTCTGAAGTGTGATGAAAACTAAATATTTTAGAAAATCTGAGAGGCTTTACTTGGTGATGCACAAATGATACATTTTCACTGAAACCCGATTTCCACACATTATCTTTTGTGTGCAGTGTAGTTTTATCAGTAAAACCGTCTGTCTGTGCGAATTTAGTGGCCATTTCAGTGGAAAATGTGCCATCCTCAAATGACATTGCGCTGCCACACCATGCTTTAGTTACATTAAAAAATAGCCCACTTCATGTCCATTAAAGACAGATGGGTCGCAAGAGTTTGTCATTCTAACAATTGGGTTGTGGTTCTAAAAAGTTTGGGAAGCGCTGGTCTCGGCAGTTCCTTCCGGGATTATGGCACTAGTGTGAATATGGCTCCAGTGCACATCCCCCCCCTTAAGGTATTTGCGCTCAGTTCAGTAGTTTAAGCTCCTATACAGTTCAGTTGCTCAGTTCTTACCACCTGCGGTGAAACTGTCCTTTCGGGCAGCTTCTAGGAGGAGGTATGCTCACCTGTACCGCCAGTGGCGTAACACCGGTCCGAGCTGCAGGGGACCCCCTCAGCACAGTACTCTGGCCTGACCGCTCCGGATTAAATACAGAGCTGGGGCTCCTCCATGTACCTTGCAGGGGGGCCCCCTCAAGTTTTGTTACACCACTGTGTACCTCCATCTCCTCGCTGGCTGTGAGTGTCAACTCAGCAGACGCCGCTTCAGCAGTCCTTCTTCTGCACACCTCCGTTAGTTGCTGGAGGTGGTCGAGCAAGCAGGGACTGCAATCCCTGGTTCTCGGCATGGAACAGGTGGGCTCTGTGCAGACTCGTTCCCTGGGACTGGTGTGGTCACACACAGCCCTAATCTCTTTCCTGTGGTGCAGTGAGACCACACACCAATAGATCTCCTTCTGGACAACATGCCCACACGCAGACTCAAATGTTCTCAGATGACAGCCCCAACCAGGCTTCAGTGATCTCGGGAAGAGTCATTGCGGTTCCTGCTAACAGCTGCTTCCACAGAAGCTGTAGGGCCACAGGCTCTGGGGTATAGAGACTGCTCGCCGCAGTCCTCATCTTCTGGAACGCCCAACCGTACCATGGCCCTGCTGCATCTCACCCCTTCTGAACAGGGACTTCTCCTGCACAGCTGACATGTGCCTTCCGTTTGCCAGCAGAGAGGCTGATTTCTAGGCACTTCACAGCATGTCCACAGCTCTTCCAGCAAGAGTCATACTCAGGGGCTGTGTCCTCACCTCCTGGAAGCTGGCTGTCCAGACGGATAACAGGTCTTGTCATGCAGCAGCCCACTGCGTACTCTGCAGCGCATTCCCTTCTTCGGCCATAGAGGACCTGGAACAACAAGTGAGGTACTGGGGTCACACACCTTTATACAGTAAAAGCAGACATGAGATGTGTATCCACAGTGCGCACTGTTAGTACCGCTCTGGGGTGACTCTCCTTTCAAGTGTCCTTTGCAGGCTGCTCTCCAGGCACAGCCTTTGAGTAGAGTGATGCTTCTCGCAGCAGGGTAGTCTCCGGCCTGGAGCACACACAACGGAGGCACCGAGAGGTGTGAGCCACACTGAAGAGTGATCTGGGGAACGACAAAAGTCTGGCCTCACCTAAGGGGTCTGTAGACTATCCGTACCAAATGAAGAGTCTAACTTGACCAATAGAAGTTCCCACTGTTTGGTGAGCAGTTTAGGCAGCATTTACAATATCAGGACAGCAGTCGAATATATCCTTCCATCAAGCTAAGAAATCCGAACAGGCTTCCCTTTTGTGTTGTTTGCAGTTGTTAATTTTGGCCCAAACAGGTTTGGTGAGGCAGGCTTCAGGAATGGCATTCAGCAAAGCTTTTCTTCTAGCAAAGAAGGTAGCATCGCCCTAGGAGTTTGCTGGTCAGTTGGTTTTGGCCACACCCAGCCTCTGACCGCTCCAGGCTGAATAACAGGCAACAGTTAGGGAGCGGATGTGGCGTGATGGCCAGAGTTGCCAACTTTAGAGCTGGGGGAGCAGGTTTCAAGTGTCGGCTCAACATCCTGTGATTCTGGGCAAATCACTTCATCTACCCGTGCCTACCAAAAATGAATGTGTCCTCGTTTAATGTAACTGGTGCTCATGTAAAGCTCTCCTTAGGGTCGACTTATGCAAAAAGAACAGATGATGGACGGAATGCTGAATTAATCAAATATTCACCCCTAGTCACAGATCTGGGTTAAATCCGTAGTTTTTTTGCACGCCACGCCATTCCAGTTTAGACCCAGCCATATGCAAATCAGTCTCGACCCTGTTCTCCATGGGAACAGTCCAGCCCGAACTGCCAGGCCAGGGCTTCCCTGGACCAGAAACAAGCATTCTAGGACCGGTTTCGGGGTAACACCCCTCATCACCCAGACTAGCTTGAATCTGGTGGCATAGCAAGCACTGGACCCACGTCTGGGCATACCCTTCCCACCTAGGGCGACAAATGCAAAAAGAACAGATGATGGACGGAATGCTGAATTATTCAAACATTCACCCCCAGTCACAAATCTGGGTTAAATCCATCCAATGGCTTGGCAGTTTGGGCTCGACTGTTCCTATGAGACAGTGTCAAGGCTGATTTGATATGGCTGGGCCTAAACTGGGGTGGCATGGTGAGCAAAAGAACGATGGATTTAACCCAGATCTAATGACTGGGGATGAATGTTTGATTGATTCAGCATTCTATCCATCATCTGTGTGGCTTTTGCCTTAGGGTTGAGTTGGTGATATATATATATATTGACATGCACCTGTGGCCTCAACTATATTGGTAGTACCAAGCTACAGGTGCATGTCAGAATTTTGCAACATCTGCGTGCCATTTTACACAGCGATCCGACATATCCGGTAGCGAGGCATTTTAAAAGAATACATGCTAATGATGTTAATTGCCTCACATATTATGTTATTGGATCTGTTCCCACATCTAGGCGTGGGGGTAACAGGGAACGGCAGCTAAGACAGCTCGAGACAAAAATGATTTTGGAGTTCGACAGTAAGTGGCCCAATGGTTTGAACAATACTGAAGATATGCACAATTTTCTTTAAATTCTGAGGGAATGATACGTTTGTTGACTAAGCACAATTTACAAATGTATATCCCCATTGTATTGACTTTTGTTAGCTGGACTAGCTTCTGTTTCATTGTATTCGCACACTATTTGGAACTTCTATGAATTGATAGAACTGGATCTGGGCAAATTGCCTGTAATTGAATTTTTAATAATGTATGTGTAATCATGAAGTAATGATTATAGTGCCTCTTCCACTGCAGCAATTAACGAAAACATTTTTTTTAACCTTATTATGATGTAAGAATTTTTAGTGTGATGTTGTTAGCAATGTTATTTATACAGTTTTAGCAGTATTGACCAGGATGATGTTTTTACTGTTATTAATGTATTTGAGACTTGCACACACCATACTATTAGTTCTTGAATTTTAAAGGATATATTCCACACTATTTGCACTTGAGTACTCTTTTTGCACTTTTTGTCTTTTGCTGCTATGCACTTTTGCACTTTAAACAACAATTTCTTTTAATACATACCACACAGGAATCTTGGCTAAACTTACTTACAATGTATAATAGTTATTATCGGGCGTATTTAAAGAAGAGTGACATCTATATGGCATATTATATATCTGTTTCATTTTTTACATTTAGTGTATTTTTTCAAGATTTCACGACACTTGGTTTGCAAACCTAGGTATTAGTACCGCAATTTGATTGGTTTCGCTATTTCAGCAACAGCCGGTGTTAGATTGTATGTCGCTACATTAAGCTTGCCGGATAAGGACTAACCTGCACAATTAACTGAGTAGTTTATGACAACATATGTCGTGCTTGAGAAGAACAATTGATTTAAACATAAATATGTCATATACAGCTACATTCTCATTGTATTTACACAGAAATATATAAATATGCTTGGATGGTAATATTGTGAAATTAAGTTAATGATTTTAATATCCTTCGGGATTTGTAACCTTTGTAATTCATTGTATTGAAATGTCTAACTGTTAGATTGCCAAGTCTGTTTTCCTTGTTTGTGGTCACATGACACGGAACTTGAGAAAGAGGGGTGTGTGCACTCAGCAACACTTAAAAACAATCATGGATGACTGTTCTCCGTATGTGATCAAGGGCTGTCTGAGCCCGAAACGCGTCATCGTTTTGTGAGGAGAAGGTCGCAATAAAAACATCTTGCCTGATACCCTGTGGTCCGTCTCTCCCTCATCGCCATTTGGAGGTTGCGGGAGGTTTTGAATCTTTTGGATATATATATATATATATATATATATATATTACCTACTGGCGGTCGCCAGTAGGTAGTTATAGTTAGGACCTATTTTCCATAGGAAAAGCATTTTTTGTTTTCCCAATAACTTTGGCGCCGGTTGACGAATGTTCGCGAAATTTTCAAAACTAGTGGGGCGCTCTGGTCAGCTCCTATCTTGAAAGTTTCGGGGTGATTGGGCAAGCGGGGGCCGAGAAAAAAGGGGGGTCCCAAAACGTGTTTTCTACATGTTATTTCCCATAGGAAGCTTTAGACACGGCTACAGCTTGAACTGCTGAACGGAATTACACAAAATTTGGCAAAAAGGTAGTGCTTGGTTCAGAAAGCGCCCTTTTTTTTAAATGAATGAATGAATGAATGAAATAAACACTTATAAAGCGCATAGCTACCCTAAGGCATCCCAGCGCTATGAAATGAAATGGTGTAAATCCGTTCAGTAGTTGCTGAGAAAATCAAAAAATAAAAGTTTCGATATATAGAGGCACGGAGGATCCGCGCACCCTCCCGACCATGAGCTTTATTCTAATTGGCGGTCAACACTCCAAACCAGGAAGTGTTGGCAGCCATCTTGTGACTCGGTAGAACCGAGTCACAAGAAAAGAGAAAAACAAACACTAAAAACAAGGAAAGGGGGCAGGGTAGAAACACCCTGACCCCCTAGGCCTGCTCAGGGGGTCCCACAAGGACCCCCAAGGCCGAAAAAAGCATTTTTTTTTTTTTTAAAACAGCGAAATTCGCATAGGATCCGCGAATCCCGCCGTGAAAAAAAAAAAACGAAGCGCGGGCTCCCGCGCTTCGTTAATATTTAGCCCCCGGGTGGGCCAGGTCCCGGGGGCATGTTCAACATAATTGCGGGCCCCCGCAGCCCCGGGGACCGCCACCCCCCGGGGCTTTTCTGAAATATTTGCGGGGGGCACACAGCCCCCCCGTAGCCCCGGGGACCGCCAGCCCCGGGGCTTGGTTTAATTTTTAATGTTGGGGGCCTCCAAGGCTTCCCAAGCCCCGGGACCGCCACCCCCGGGGCTTTTGTCAAATATTTGCGGGGGCACACAGCCCCCGCAGCCCCGGGGACCGCCACCCCCTGGGGCTTGTTTTTTAAAATAATTTACCTGTGTGGGGGCTCGAGCCCCCCACACGCCCGGGACCGCCACCTACCCGGGGCACTAAATATTTAAATATGGGGGTCCGTTACGGACCCCAGAGCTCCGGGGACCACCACCTCCCCGGGGCTTTGAAAATGTTGGGAGGGGGGCCGCGCGGCCACCCTCCTGGAGCCTGTGATGGCCCTGGGGACCGCCACCCCCCAGGGCCGGCTCCTGCAGTGTCCCAGGGTGCCCACCCCTGGGACACTGCTGTTTGCTATGGCAGGGCGGGAGCCTCGCGGCTCCCGCCCTGCCATAGCAAACTTGTTTGGGTTTTGAAGCGAGAGCAGGAAACCTGCTCTCGCTTTCAAAATCCAAACCAAATTGCTTTTCCATATGGGGAGCTGCATGTTAGCAGCTTCCCGTGTGGAAAAGCAATGCCGGCTCCCGCAGGAGGCGGGGAGCCGGCGGGACCGTGGGGGCATTGGGGCTCCCCCCACGGTCTCCAACGAATAGGGCCAGCCCCGGGGACGGGGTCCCCGGGGCTAGAAGTGGCCCGGGAGGGGGGGCCACGCGGCCCCCTTCCCCCAAATAAGAAATACATTTTTTTTTAAAACACCGCAAAGGCCGGCCCCTGGGGATGGGGTCCCCGGGGCCGGAATTGGCCACGGGAGGGGGGCCCACGCGGCCCCTTTCCCGTTTAGATTTTTTTTTATTTAAAAAAAGTGGTCAGGCCCTGGGGGATGGGGAAGGGGGGCCACACAGCACCCCTCCATAAAAGCAAATTAAAAAAGTTGGCATGCCCCGGGGGATGGGGTCCCCGGGGCCAGAATTGGCCACGGGAGGGGAGCCCACGCGGCCCCTTTCCCGTTTAGATTTTTTTTTTTATTTAAAAAAAGTGGTCAGGCCCTGGGGGATGGGGAAGGGGGCCACACAGCCCCCCTTCTTAAAATTGTTTTTTTTTTTTAAAAAGACCGGCATCGTGCCGGAGGCCCCGCCCCCTCCAGCAACACTCTGCAAACGCGCCCTGGGGCGCGTTTTAAGTTGGGGAATTAATTCCCCTTCAATACTGGGGGTCCCTGGGGGCCAACTAGCCCACCAGGTACCTCCAGTAAGCGCCACAGGGCTGCGTTGCAGAGAGGTGGTCCAGGCCATGCCCCTTTTTACATCTCTCTGCAACGCAGCTCTGTGGCGCTTACTGGAGGTACCTGGTGGGCTAGTTGGACCCCAGGGACCCTCAGGATTCAAGGGGACTTTATACCCCAACTTAAAACGCGCCACGGGGCGTGTTTGCACAGTGGTGAAGGGAGGGGCGGGGCCTGAGGTGACATGTGTGCAAACACGCCCTGTGGCGCGTTTTAAGTTGGGGAATTAAGTCCCCTTCAATCCTGAGGGCCCCTGGGGCCAACTAGCCCACCAGGTATCTCCAGTAAGCGCCACAGGACTGCGTTGCAGAGAGGTGGTCCAGGCCACGCCCCTTTTACACCTCTCTGCAACGCAGCTCTGTGGCACTTACTGGAGGTACCTGGTGGGCTAGTTGGACCCCAGGACCCTCAGGATTCAAGGGACTTTATCCCCCAACTTAAAATGCGCCACGGAGCGTATTTGCACAGTGGTGAAGAGGAGGGCGGGGCCTGAGGTGACATGTGTGCAAACACGCCCTGTGGCGCGTTTTAAGTTGGGGAATTAAGTCCCCTTCAATCCTGAGGGCCCCTGGGGGCAACTCAGCCCACCAGGTATCTCCAGTAAGCGCCACAGGCCTGCGTTGCAGAGAGGTGGTCCAGGCCACGCCCCTTTACACCTCTCTGCAACGCAGCTCTGTGGCGCTTACTGGAAGTACCTGGTGGGCTAGTTGGACCCCAGGGACCCTCAGGATTCAAGGGGACTTAATCTCCCAACTTAAAACGGCCACAGGCGTGTTTGCACACATGTCACCTCAGGCCCCCCTCCCTTCACCACTGTGCAAACGCGCCCCGTGGCGCGTTTTAAGAGGTAGTTTTAATCCCCTGCCCTATTATGTACTAGGGCCTTACAGAGGAGGTCATGCTAATCACAGGGGTACCCCAACGCATAGTGTTCCCTAGTGTATGGAGGTGTTTACACTGTATTCTAAGTGTCTTCTAGCATAGCACTGGCTCTAGGCCTAGTTACTCAGTCAGTTACCACCAGTACCCGTCTGAAAAAGTTGTGGGCACAGGATGATTTTGCACAAGGCCTCTTTCTGCTCCTCTGTTGGTTCTTTCTGCACATGTCTTGCTTCTTCCTGCACTTTTCTTCGTCTTTGTGGACTTCTGTTGCTTCTTTCTGCATTTCTTTTGCTTCTTTCTCTGCGTTTTTCTTCTTTCTTCACATGTCCTACCTCTGTAGGCATAGTTAGAAACTAGCATTTAAAAACCTTTGAAATTCACTTAAAAACCATAGGTTTCAGGCACGTTATAGTTAGAAATTAGCATTTAAAAAACCTTTGAAATTCACTGAAAAAACCATAGGTTTCAGGCACGGTATAGTTAGAAATTAGCATTTAAAAACCTTAGAAATTCACTGAAAAAACCATAGGTTTTAGGGAAAGTTATAGTTAGTTGGACATTTCACTCGTACAAAACCAGAGAAATTCCCCGTTATAGTTAGTTCACCTAACTAGAACTCGCGCCCCGCAATGCACTGCTGATGACGTCACATATTACATCACTCATGACATGGTCAGTGACATCACTGATGACATCTCAAATGACATCACTGATGACATCATCCATGTGATAATTTGATGCATCTTCTCACACCCTAATATAACCTTTGATACACCCACTCTAAATTACAGACTGCCATTCTCAAAACCATAGACACTCCAACACCAATAACTACATACCCAGTCACTGATTCTTAGGTTTACACACACATCCACTCACTCATCCGTACAGTCACTCATACTTATGGTCACTCAGTACAGGACTATCATATGCACTCATACACCTATATAGACACCCACACCGCCACTCATCCATAGAGGTACTCACAGACCTAGTCAGTCATGCAAATAATTAATCACACTGCCATTTACTCACCTATACAGTCATACACACA
This sequence comes from Calotriton arnoldi, assembly GCA_963921515.1. Taxonomy (NCBI): domain Eukaryota; kingdom Metazoa; phylum Chordata; class Amphibia; order Caudata; family Salamandridae; genus Calotriton; species Calotriton arnoldi. The sequence continues at coordinate 18,292 of CAWUFW010014910.1, forward strand.
CCAGCTCACTTACTCATACAAATACTAGCACATTCTTACGCTCTTATACAATCACTGATACAAGCACACACTCATCCATACAGCCACTCTCACATTCACACACTCTCACTTATAGCCATTTATATACTCCAACACACATATATACTGCCTTTCACATATGTAGTTACTCACACATGTACCACTGAGATATACATTCACTCACTAACACACCCATACACACACTCACCCACCCATACAGTCCATCACAGATGCACTCTTGAAACCATGCACCCAGTGAATCACCCACTCACACATCTATGCACAGAGTCACACACACCCCACCCACACAAACACTCAGGCACCCATACAGATACTCAAACAACCAATCAATAACCCATATAGACACTTGTGTAGCTATTCACAAACCCATGCAGCCGCTTACACACCAACAGACAGACGGATACAGACATTCACACAGTTTAGTCACCAACCCATGCATTCAGTAAGATACGTATAATCACTCACTTATAGAGTCAGTCACGCACCTACTAAATCATCCATTCAGACACTTATACACCCACTCATTCTTCAATACGCCTTTCCCTATATATATTAAACATATTTAAACTTTACAGAAACACATAGTCACTGGATGATGTCATCAGTGATGTCATCAGTGATGTCATTTGAGATGTCATCAGTGATGTCATCAGTGATGTCACTGACCATGTCATGAGTGATGTAATATGTGACGTCATCAGCAGTGCATTGCGGGGGCGCGAGTTCTAGTTAGGTGAACTAACTATAACGGGGGAATTTCTCTGGTTTTGTACGAGTGAAATGTCCAATTAACTATAACTTTCCCTAAAACCTATGTTTTTTTTCAGTGAATATATATAAATATATATATATATCCATCCATTCATTCAAAAGTTTTTGCCACGAACGAAGGAGCCCAATCAACAGGTAAGTAAAGCCTCTCTTTATTCAAATCAGGGCTGCAAGCACAAGTCGGTGGGATAAAAGCAGTTCATTCAGCAAGCAGCTGACGCGTTTCGGGACTCTTCCCTTCTTCACAGGCTTGATGGAACTGATCCTGCCTCGGCGAATGATGCACTTTAAATATTCATAAGTACCACGCCTCAGTGGGCGGGGCCACATCGCGACGTCTGCCGCCACACAGCATCCTGGTACTCGAAGTGCTGTCTGTGTTTCACTTCAGTGAGCCGCCGTGCAGGTAGTCCTAAAATCAACAGTGTTGCCACAGTGGGTTTGCTAAAATCCTCCTTCGTTCGTGGCAAAAACTTTTGAATGGATTTGCACGGCCGTTTGCGTAGTAGCAGACCTGGATGCCGTCATATGCCGACATCGTAACAGGACAGGAGCTGCAATCAGGGCATTGATGTGCTTGCGCAGGTAAAGGAGGATTTTAGCAAACCCACTGTGGTAACACTGTTGATTTTAGGACTACCTGCACGGCGGCTCACTGAAGTGAAACACAGACAGCACTTCGAGTACCAGGATGCTGTGTGGCGGCAGACGTAGCGATGTGGCCCCGCCCACTGAGGCGTGGTACTTATGAATATTTAAAGTGCATCATTCGCCGAGGCAGGATCAGTTCCATCAAGCCTGTGAAGAAGGGAAGAGTCCCGAAACACGTCGGCTGCTGAATGAACTGCTTTTATCCCACCGACTTGTGCTTGCAGCCCTGATTTGAATAAAGAGAGGCTTTACTCACCTGTTGATTGGGCTCCTTCGTTCGTGGCAAAAACTTTTGAATGGATTTGCACGGCCGTTTGCCAGGCCGAGAAGGGGTCCCGCTGCGTAGTAGCAGACCTGGATGCCGTCATATGCCGACATCGTAACAGGACAGGAGCTGCAATCAGGGCATTGATGTGCTTGCGCAGGTAAAGGAGGATTTTAGCAAACCCACTGTGGTAACACTGTTGATTTTAGGTACTTCCTGCACGGCGGCTCACTGAAGTGAAACACAGACAGCACTTCGAGTACCAGGATGCTGTGTGGCGGCAGACGTCGCAATGTGGCCCCGCCCACTGAGGCGTGGTACTTATGAATATTTAAAGTGCATCATTCGCCGAGGCAGGATCAGTTCCATCAAGCCTGTGAAGAAGGGAAGAGTCCCGAAACGCGTTGGCTGCTGAATGAACTGCTTTTATCCCACCGACTTGTGCTTGCAGCCCTGATTTGAATAAAGAGAGGCTTTACTCACCTGTTGATTGGGCTCCTTCGTTCGTGGCAAAAACTTTTGAATGGATTTGCACGGCCGTTTGCCAGGCCGAGAAGGGGTCCCGCTGCGTAGTAGCAGACCTGAATGAATGAATGAATGAATGAATGAATGAGTGAATGAATATTAAATTTATAAAGTGCTAACTTAGCCCAAGGGCATCAAGGCGCTGCAGAGGACTAACGTTCAACCGAATAAGATGCTCAAGCTAAAGTCTGTGTGAAGAGCCAGGTTTTCAGGGCCTTGCGGAAAAGAGAGTATGACACAAGACCCGATAAACCATCCGGAAGAGAGTTCCACAGCCTAGCAGCAGCAGTGGAGAAGGCTCTGCCTCCCCATCTAACCTTCTTAAACCTGGGGACCACCAGCAAATTCTTGCTGGCAGACCTAAGCTGCTTGGTTGGGATGTAGCGCTGAAACATCGCTTTAATGGCATCAGGGCCCGAGCCATAGTAGGCATTATGAGTCAGGCACAGAGTCTTGAAAAGGATTCTTCGATCCAGAGGTAGCCAGTGCAACGAGATGAGGGAGGCCGAAACAGAGTGGTACTTTGGTAACTCCAACACCAGCCTCGCTGCAGCATTCTGTACTAACTGTAACCGTCTCACCAAACCCTTGTTAATGCCCAGATAAAGGGCATTACAATAATCAAGTCTGGACATTATCAAAGCAATCACTGCCTGCTTTCGTGATGAAAACGACAGGAACTGTGAAATTTTCCTAAGCAGCCTGATTATTCCAAAACAGATAGACACTGTTTTGCTAATCTGTAGGTTCATGGACAACGAAGTGTCGACCATAACCCCCAGATTTTTCCCATGGGATACAGGAGAAGGGCAGCTGCCCATGGTGTCAGGCCACCAGTCATTAGACCATATGTCATGTTGGTTACCAAAAATCAAGATCTCAGTTTTTTCCCCATTCAATTTAAGATAGTTCTCCACCATCCAGGATGAAACTGCCTGCATACAGTTTTTGAAATTTGCGTCCGATTCACTGATGCTGTTGGTAATAGACACCATGATTTGAGTGTCGTCAGCATAAGACAGCACCTTAAATCCAAAGGCTCTCACGACCCTCGCCAGTGGGGCAACATAGATATTAAAAAGTGTCGGGCTTAGAGAGGAGCCGTGTGGAACTCCACATATCAATGGGTTGGGAGAAGAGTAGAATTGGCCCAATTTCACTATCTGTGCCCGATCACTAAGAAAGGAGGAAAGAAGCCCGAGGGCAGTGCCCCCAATCCCTATCTGTGCCCTATCACTAAGAAAGGAGGAAAGAAGCCCGAGGGCAGTGCCCCCAATCCCTATCTCCTTGAGGCGTTCCACCAGCCTCAACGGAGACAGGGTATCAAAAGCTGCGGTAAGGTCAAGAAGGACCAGCAGGGTCATATACCCTGCATCAACCTGGACCCGGATGTTATCAAAAACCGCCGTTAACGCTGATTCAGTGCTATGATGTCTTCTAAAGCCATGCTGAGAACCATCAAGCAACTGGTGATCTAATAAATAGGAACTGAGGTGAGAATTCAGATATTTTTCCATAATCTTAGCTGGAACCGGAAGCAAAGAAATGGGGCGATAGTTTTTTAGTTCCATAGGATCCAAAGACGGCTTTTTTAAAAGCGGTTTAACCACAGCGGTTTTCCAAAGAGTGGGATACTGCCTCTCAGTAATAGCTATATTTAGTACTGAAGTGAGAAGGGGAACAATGACTTCACTTCCTATTTTTAAAACCTTTAGGGGGCAGGCATCCAAGGGAGACCCCGAAGTAACTCCTTCCAGAAGGTGACCTGTCGTTTCAGGTGAGATACAAGGGAAGGTGAGAAGCTTCGGTTCGTCTTCCGTGGTTGCTGATACATTAGGGTCAATTTTAGAGAGAGCAGATATAACCTTTCCAGCATTATAGTCCTCCAAGGTGGAGTATATGTCTGTAATCTTAATGCGGAAAAACTCTGCCATTCTGTCACAGAGTTCTTGAGAGAGATCAGATGAATCAACAACAGGAGGGGAAATAAGAGAGTTGTTAACCTTGAAAAGCTCTCTAGAAGATTTAATTGATTCAGTAACCTTAGAATAATACAATCTTTTCTCCTCAGTAATCGCCGCTTTATAATCCCTCAAGCGCTGTTTATGTAGCTCTCTACCTGCCGGCGCGAGATCAGTACGCCAGATCCTTTCCTGTTTGCGGCAGGACTGTCTCAACTTTCTGAGCCTATCAGAATACCATGGCGCAGAGGGTTTTTTTCTCGCTACATAGTATTTTTTAACGGGTGCCAAAGTATCTATGGCTCCTGACAACCCTCTAGAGAGTTCATCTGCTGCCAAATTAGCATCCGAGTGCTCAGAAAACTGAAAGTTCATAAAATAATTAGCAAGAGCATCCTTACTAATTTGGCTCAGATTTCTCTTTTCCTCCCCTGTCCCTTTGCCAGCTGAGACAGTACTTGAAACTGAGGTCAGAAGTTTAAAGGGGATAGCAAAGTGATCCGACCATGAGAGAGGTATGGGCAGTCCCACCTCGATCCGAGGATCGTTGGAGAATATGCCATCCAATATATGTCCTGCAGTATGGGTGGAACTGGTAACCAGCTGCGAGAAACCACAGCAGCCTAAGGTTTCCAGAAGGGTTTGGGTATCTTTACATTGAGATGCCGTCATATGCCGACATCGTAACAGGACAGGAGCTGCAATCAGGGCATTGATGTGCTTGCGCAGGTAAAGGAGGATTTTAGCAAACCCACTGTGGTAACACTGTTGATGTTAGGACTACCTGCACGGCGGCTCACTGAAGTGAAACACAGACAGCACTTCGAGTACCAGGATGCTGTGTGGCGGCAGACGTCGCGATGTGGCCCCGCCCACTGAGGCGTGGTACTTATGAATATTTAAAGTGCATCATTCGCCGAGGCAGGATCAGTTCCATCAAGCCTGTGAAGAAGGGAAGAGTTCCGAAACGCGTCGGCTGCTGAATGAACTGCTTTTATCCCACCGACTTGTGCTTGCAGCCCTGATTTGAATAAAGAGAGGCTTTACTCACCTGTTGATTGGGCTCCTTCGTTCGTGGCAAAAACTTTTGAATGGATATATATATATATATATATTTTGAAATGCCAAGTGGGTAAAAAGACCACGGTGACTGATGGCATCAGAGTAAAGTCACCACGAGTCCACAACAGCAGAGGGGCTCCTTCCGCGACTGGGTCAGCCGCTACATACCACAAACAAAGGTTACCCTTAAGGAAGAGCCTCCAGGTAGATGGTAAATGCGCTTTATTCATTGGGAGACTGCAAAGCATTCCAAAACAGCGTGCTATATATATATATATATATATATATATATATATATATATACCAGCTTCGAATGAAGATAGCGCTAGAGAAGGAACATCTAATACTAATCAGGATAAAGACAGCAAAAATATGCTCAAGACCATAGAGAAAAAATGAGAACGGAGATAACAAAGTGGTGGGAGCAAAAGTCTCTACAAAAGTATGAAGAAGCGGGGCGAGTGCCCCGTGGACTAAGAATAATGTTAGCCCCAAGCATTGATAACCCGAATCCCAGAATGCTAATAGAATGGGGAGAAAGCAATCTGGACGCATCTATGAGACTTTTACGAATTTTAATTAAATATGCGCAAATTGACCGGGAGGAATTATCAAAAGATATTTGCAAACTCAACAGTGATTTAGACAAATGTGAAAATCAGGAATACATTACGAAAATAAGGAATGAAATAAAAGGACGTCTGAAAAAACATGAGGACACTATAAAGATAAGAAAGGCATTTCAATTTAATCGTGACCGCATTGACTACGAAACAGGGCAGATCTTTACATTTGCACGAAAATTTGACAATGCAAAGGGGCAACCTTTCGCTAAAACAGCCCCAGGGGGAGCAAATATTCAAAAACAACACGCAGCGAGACAAATGAAGCAGTTTCAAATTCTGATCAAAATTCACTTACAAGTGATGCGGAATCTGATGATGGAAGTGATCGGATGATGGGAAATAAGGACAAAAGGAGACTCAACCTGGCTGAGGAATTAGATTTTTTAAGTATGGACAGGCGACAAACTTTAAGGCCACGGAACCCTCCAAGAGCAGCAGAAAAAGTAGAAACAAAAGGAGAAGAGAAAGGCGGCAATGCAGGAAAACAAAAAAAACAAAGGCAACAATGGAGGAAATGATGATGGAAAACAAAAATACTGTAATCAATATGTCTAATGTCATACTTGCCAATGAGGAAAATCAGATTTTATCACTTGGATTATCTTTTTGTCCTGTAAATGAGTTCAGTTATGGACAGACTAGAGTGGATGTTTTTAAGTTTATTAGAAAATTAAAACTTAGAAAATTCTTTACAGTCAAAGAGGGCTTGCAACGGAAAACAGAAGGGCAAAGTGGGAGTGATACCCAAGGAGCCATGCTACAAGGGTCGGATGCAAATTTACTTCTGACTATGTATGATTTGGCAGGGGAATCTGATAGAGACATCTAGCCGCAGATTCCTTAACTTAGAATATCCGCAGGCGTCAGACTGGATCCGGAAAAAGTTTGCGCAGCAGTACCTCTGCGCGCCGGGGGGCGGCGCCGCCTGGCTCCGCCCTGACGTCATCCCCGGACATGACATCAGTAGAGCTACATAGGACCCCCCCGGCGCGCTGACGTCAGTTTCCTTCTTTTCCGCGTTCCAACGCGAATCCGGGATTCAGCTGTTCCTCTGGCCTGTTTTTCTTCAGGCCCTTTTTCGACGTCCTTTGGCAACGGGGAACAGTGTGCGATGCCTTCGGGCTTTAAATTGTGCGAGACTTGTTCGCGTCAGATGTCGGCGTCGGACCCGCACGCCACTTGTATGTGGTGTCTTGGGTCGCACCACGACTCCGTGGAGTGTGCCGCCTGCCGGCAGATGCGCCCGAAGTCCCTACGGGAGCGCCGGATGAAGCTCTTGGCCGCCCGGATTTCCCGCACGGCGTCTCCCCGACGTTCTCCGGTTGGTTCTTCTCTCCGCGTCCGCTCCCGGAGTCGATCCCGCGAACGTCGCTCTACAGGTAAGTTGAAGAAAAAGTCACGGAAGTCGAAGTCCTCGCTTCCACGTGACGATGGGGGCCATGGTTCCCATTCCCTCACGGAGCCGTGCGCCCCGGAGTCAGCCTCCCTTTACCTGCCCTTTCCGGGTACTGGTGCGACTCGGCCCCAGATGGAAGCCTACTACAAGGCTCTGCACTCCATCTTCGGGTCACCTCCTCTCCCTGGCGCGCCTTCGGGTCCCACAGTGGAGGTAGGCATTCAGGTCGGATCTCTGCCGGCGGGTTCGCCCTCGGCGCCGACCGAGTGCCTCGACTCCGGCTCCGGAGCCGTGCCGGCGTCGGGTACCAACCCCGATGGGCGTTTCAGCCCCACGCCGTGCCATTCTGCCTTGTCTCCGCATAGCCCCTGGCGGCTCCCTGCGTCGACATCGGCGCCAGCGGCCAAGTGCCTCGACTTCGGGTCCTAACCCCGATGGGTGTTCCAGCCCCCTGCCGAGCCATTCTGCCTTGTCTCCGCATAGCCCCTGGCGGCTCCCTGCGTCGACATCGGCTTTAGCGGCGCCGCCGGCGCCGTGCCTGGCGCCACCTGGTCCTCAGGCTCTGTCTCCGCGCCTCTGAATGATGGGTTCGACGCCTTTGCGGCGTCGTTCGACGCCGGAGCGGTCGCCTGCACCTGTCGGTTCTCCGCTTCTGGAGGATACAGGCCGGGTATGCCCGGACTTGTCTCCACGCCAGTTGCCTCCAATGCCATGGGGGCAGTGGGCCCTTGTTCCTCCTCCTGTGGGATTTGTCAGCTGCAACCGTCCCCTACAGATGGGCTATTGTCACCCCCCACCACGCCCACTGAAGCTGGTGCTTTGTTTTTGAGGGGTGTTCGTAGGGCTGCAGCTGTTTTACATTTGCACCCTCCTTCTGTCTCCTTGTCCTCCGACCCATTATTGGATCTCCTCCACCAGGGTGCGGTAGATATTGAGCCCTTGCTGACTTTTAGCGGCTTATTGTTCAACGCCCTTCTCGGGACATGGGCACGGCCCTCTTCAGGAGATGCTGTCGACAGGGCTGTGGCGCATCGGCACCGTCCGGCCCCTGAGAGCCCAGCCTGTTTGTCCCTTCAGCCTGGGGCTTACGGCCTCGTAGTGCATGTGTCTTTGGCCACGCAACCTTCCTCTCCACCTCTTATGCAGCCTCCTACTAGGGAGTCTCGTTGGTTGGAGGCATGTGGACGCGGCATTTTTGCGTCCTCTAGTTCAGCCTTACGTGCTCTAAACACGGCTTGCGTCTTTGCCCGGGCTTCTTCTGCCCTATGGGACTCGGTGGAGTGTCTTTTGCCTGCCCTCCCTGAGTGTACTCGCGCTGACGTAGCTCGTCTTCTTCACGAAGGCCGAGAGATGGCGCGCTTTACCGTTCGCTCCGCCGTTGACACTACCGATTCGGTGGGTCGGGCAATGGCGAGGTCCGTTGCTTTGCGCCGCCATGCTTGGCTGCGCGACGGGGGTTTCCCCGAAAATGTCTGTGACAGTCTCCGGGACTTACCATTTGATGGTGTGTCCCTGTTTGACGCACATGCGGACTCTGCGGTTCACCGCCTTCTGTCTACCCTTCCGTAGTGTGTCTTCCTTCATGTTGGCCCTGGGTTCATGCTGTAATACCTGAACGGCCTAAGCGGCTTCTCGCCGTATTTGCTTTCTTTCATGCAGCAGGTCCGCTGCTTATTTTTCTGAGTCACTATGGCCTAGTGGTTCAGGTTGCACGCCCTTACCCCAAGGGTTATGTGTTCGGAACCTGTGGTTTCTGTGTTCCCAATTTACATCCTCTGTCTATGAGCTCACGCTCAAGAGGTGCCCCTTGTTCGGGTTGATGCTTACCCTATGTGGGGTATTTGTTAGCTATTGTATAGCTGCCTTCTTCCCACAGCAGTCTTTGTACGCTTCTGTGGGGCCCTTTTTACTAGGTTGTTCTGCGGCTGTGCCTGTGCACTTTTACTGCTGCTGCATACCCTCCCGGGGCCTTCTTGCTTTCCATTTGTTGGGCTCTCTCATAGTGGCTGCTGCTGGTCTGTGGCACTCCCCTGCATCTCACTGATCCATTTCTTGAGGCCGGAAGGGCTTTCAGGTCCCTGCCGTCTCGTCTTGGTTCTTTCGCTGCGGCCGTTCCATCTGTGGACTGCCTATCACAGGGCCCTGTCGCTGTGTTCTATTACGTACAGTGCCTGCTCCCTAGTATGCTCGCTCTCACAGGCTGGTGCGTTTTCTGGCACCTTTCCATTGCACAGTTCTACTCTCCTATACCCGTGCTGCGTAGTCCTTTTATGTTTGGACTTCGCTCTCCGTGGTGGCATTCTGGCCCCAGACGTTGATGCTGTCATTGTCTTGTGCCTTGCTTTTTGGCCACTTCCCTGCCAGGGCTTTCCATTTCCCTGCTGCATTCCGCGCAGGTGTTGTCCTGTTTTTCCTTCCAGCTGCGGTTGCTGCTCTCAGCGGGAGTGTTCTCCTCCGAGCAGTGTTTTCTCTGGTGGAGTATTGTGCGTATATCCACTCTTGTTCCTCCGCAACTTTTCGTACTGTCTCCTTCCAGTACTGCTCGGCCTCCCTGTCTGTCTCACGGTAGCCAGTGGATCTTTCCTACCGCCTGTGGCTGTTGTGTCTGGCTCTGGGCCAGTACCACTGCTACGTAGCTGTTGGTGCTATGGTGTTTTTTCTTTCTCAACTCATCCACCGGGCTGGGCCCTGCCTTCTTTTGTCCTGTCCGGTGTACTACACACACCCAGACCTCCCGCAGGCGTACTCTTCCTTGCGGTAGCTGTGGTCTTGTTCCTCACTTTCGTGAGCGCAAGTCTTCTACGTGTGTTAGTTTTGCCGGCTCTCTTTCACACGATGCACCTATTAGTGCGTCTCTCGTGTCTCAGCTTTTGCTCGTGGCGCTTTATGGGGCATTCTCCTTTCCATGGTGTGGTTCTGGCGGTACATACGGTTTCTCTTGTGTACTTCTGTTCCCCACGTTCGTGGCACTAGTTGTTGCCATTCTTCTCTGCCCTTCTGCCTTTTCATGCCCGCCCTTTCACATGTCCGGTGCATGGGCCACAGTGCATTAGCAGGTCTTGTGTTTCCTTTAACACTGCCTCATCCTGGGAGTCATCAGCATCCTTCCGCTGCTGTTCTCACTTCCACGGTGCTTCTGCATGTCCGTCCTGCCTGCTCGGACTCAGTCCATTCTTGTACCCTAGCTACACCTTTCTCTTTTGAAGGTCCATCAGATCCTGTGGATCCCTCATATTATACAATTGGTTCCTCCCCTTTTTCGGAAGGTATCCACTTTTATTCCACACTGCCCTTCTGGTTCTGTACTCACTTTCTCCTCTGTTTCACCGACAGGGATTTCCTGCCGCCCTCGGCAGCTTTAATGCCTTTGCCTCTCATTGTTGGCCACTCCCTATGTAGTATCCTAGTCCGGTGTTGGCCACTCTGGCAGTTCTGCCCCCACTGTGTTTAGCCGACTGGTTGACACTTCTGTTCCCCTAACAACTTAGTGGGGTTCTCTCGCAGACCCGCCTCCTATGGGGTATGGCTTTGATATCTATTCTAAGTTAAGGAATCTGCGGCTAAATGTCTCTATCAGATGTACGAGTTACTTACCTTCGGTAACGATGTATCTGGTAGAGACGTTGTCTAGCCGCAGATTCCTTAACGCCCACTTATCCTCCCCGATCTGCGAGGACCTGTTCAGGTGGGGTTTCTGCATCCGCCTTCCTTGGAGTGGCTTGTCCTTCTACGGGGCGGTATCTTTTGCCACCCTCCCCGTCAGGCTTATTCTTTGGATTTACTTGTTCTGCTTCTCCCAATCTCATGCTTGGGCGATATGTTCAGGTGTCCTTCTGCGTTTTTTCACATCAGTTTCCTCCAGTATGGGGCCTACTGGTGTTCTCTACCCTCCCACCCATCTTCTCCGTTGCCACTCCTACAGTCCATTAGTTTTGAGGTCTTTCTGGCCTGTTCCTCAGTCCAATGGTTCTATCATAGGGGACGGAGTCTCCCTATTTCTTTCTTTCATCCTGTGGGTTGGAGCTTTCTTGCCTGTCGCTGTTGGCTCATTTCATTACTCCTTTTGCCTCAGGAGAGAGCATTCTCTCGCTTTTGTGGGGTTGCTTTTCATTCCCCTCATCAAGTGCAGACTTTCTGTCGTCTGCCTCGGTCTTCTTTTTATACATCTATTTCCCTCAGGGGTGACATTCACTTCGCTTTGGCGAAATAGCTTCTCCATGTATTGCTCTGCTCTTTCCTTTTCAACACCTTTCAGTCAACAGTGCTTCTCACTGTTGTTCATGGTGCTTTCTCACCCATTTTCTTTTTTATTCGCACACTGTTCCCATACTCTCACAGTTTGGCTGGGGGCTCCGAGTTGTGGCGCGGAAAAGTTCCTCAGAAGAAAACTGACGTCAGCGCGCCGGGGGGGTCCTATGTAGCTCCACAGACGTCATGTCCGGGGACGACGTCAGGGCGGCGCCGCCCCCCAGCACGCAGAGGTACTGCTGCGCAAAATTTTTCCGGATCCAGTCTGACGCCTGGGGATATTCTAAGTTAAGGAATCTGCGGCTAGACAACGTCTCTACCAGATACATCGTTACCGAAGGTAAGTAACTCGTACATCTAGTAACATATCACCACATGAAGAAAGCAACTCGACGCAAACAAGGCTACAAGACCTTTGAGTGGATACAACAAAGATTGCGCAAAGCCCTTTTAAGCCAAAACCTACTTTTTGTCCAATAATACCACGTGACGCCATAGACATTTTTCATGATTGTGTCATTGATGGTCTAAAAAGATGTATATAGACATTTTTCATGATTGTGTCATTGATGGTCTAAAAAAGATGTATACTAACTGTAATAAGCAAGTGAAGAAATATGAATACAGTCAAAAGCAGTATGACAAGTTAATGAAGAAATTAAGAGACAATAAAAACATCATCATTAATAAATCCGATAAAGGAGGTAACGTTGTCATCTGGCCGTAGGAACAATACATGGTGGAAGCTCTTAGACAATTGAATGACGAATTATGTTATGAAAGAACAACAAACAAACAATACACTACTGCAAAGGAGAAATTAAAGAAGGACTTATGGCAATGGAAAAGAGAGGGGTTGATCACTAAGGAAGAACTAAATTTTCTTCATGAAGAACACCCTGTTCTTCCTATAATGTATCTATTACCCAAGATTCATAAAGAAACTCTCCCAGTGCCAGGGAGGCCAATTATTTCAGCTCGAAATAGTGTGTCTGAGAACATATCTCAATATGTTGATTTATTCCTGCAAGATTTTATGCAAGCATTGCCGTCCTATATTAGAGACACGGGAGACTTCATTAATAAGTTACAAGGCGTACAATGGAAGGAAGATTATATTCTCATGACATTAGACGTTACTTCGCTCTATACGAGCATAGACCATGCAGTAGGCTTGAATGCAGTAAAGCACTTTCTGAATATGCGATCTATTGGTCTGTTAAAACATAACCAAATGTTATTCAGTCTAATAACCTGGTGTCTGTACAACAACTTTTTTCTTTTTGGAAAGGAACTTTTTAGACCGATCAGAGGTGTAGCGATGGGGGCCTGCTTCTCCCCTAGCTATGCATGTCTTCATGTTGGCTGGTGGGAGGAGCAGGTCCTCTACAAGGATGAATCAACATGTAGTACAATGGATGAGATTCATTGATGACATTTTTGTAATTTGGCATAGAGAGTGCTAGACAATTTGTGAGGATCATCAATGAGAATGTTTTTAATCTTGAATATTAATGCTAGTACGGTGGATTTTTTGGATGTGACAGTATTTGTAGCTGAACAAAAACTAGAAACTACGCTACATCGTAAGGTTACGGCAGGAAATTCAACGCTACATGCAAGAAGCTTCCACCCTAGACATCTCATCCAAAGTATACCCTTTGGGGAGTTATTAAGACTACAAAGAATATGCAGTACGGAAGAGGAAGTAGCAAAATGCCAGAAAGAAACATTAACAAGATTCAGACAAAGAGGTTACAGTCAGAAAACATTAGCTCAAGCAGTTGAGAAAGTTGCTATGCACACATTGAGCACTACACAATCTCCTGCACTACCTAACACCAACTCAATGCTGGCACCCTCCGAGAAAAAACAAGCAAATAAAGAGGATGACAACACTATCAGGTTAATTACCACGTACAGTAGGCAAGAGAATAAAATTAGGAGTATTATCAATAGCAATTGGCCGATTGTATTAACTGATACAAAATGGCACAGAAACTTCCTAACAAACCTACTCTCATTTTTAGGAGGGCACCCTCAATGAGAACCACCCTAGTGAAAAATAGCCCAGATATTGCAGTAAGCACTACATGGTTAAAACCCAAGAATGGTTTTTTAAAAATGCAAATCATGCAGAGCGTGCAAATTCGGCATCAACACTGTAGAATATAGGACTCCCTTCAGTACAGAACCCATTCCCCTGAAGGACAATTATAATTGCTGCACAGACTATGCAGTGTATGTGCTGACATGCACCTGTGGCTTACAATACATGGGCAGCACGAAGCTACAGGTGCATGTAAGGATCCTTCAGCACCTGCGAGCAATTGCTAATTCAGACCAAACGTATCCTGTAGCAAGGCACTTTAAAAGCATGCATCAAAATAATCTTGAGTGCCTCACATATTTTGTAATTGGCTCTATACCCCCACCGAGGCGAGGGGGAATAGAGAAAAACTACTGAGAAGGTTGGAGTCACGTATGATTTTAGAATTAGACTCCAAATCTCCACATGGTCTGAATAACAGTGATGAAATTTATAACTTCCTGTAATCATCATACGGTATTTGATAGATAGAGGTGAAATATTGAAGAAATCATTAATGATGGAGTTTGTCATCCTTTTTGCAGAATCTTCTGTGTAGGAATCTCTTTTGCAGCAGGAACTGTTTAGAGACATTTTAGGATTTTATTGGGACTTTAATAGATATTTAAGATTATTTTTATAACATACTTTTTTATATAAAGATATTTTTGTCATTATTATCCCATTATGATCTTAAAATCTTAAAATGTAAATAGTAGTTTTTAGATTGACTTTTGATTACACTTTTATCATATCATGCCATTCTTTGAAATTCAATTTTGGTAATTCCTACTTTTTGGATCGTTGTATTTATGTATTTATTTATGCATATTTGCACATTTTGAAGTAGATATAGGCTTATATCACTTCTGATTACTTCCTCCCTGTGATTTTCACAAATGAAATTTCATACATGTACTTTCAGGGATGGTTATGTACTTGGGTAGCGCTAAAACTCACCAATAGTATTATTGGAATCAGACCATATAAATTCTTCTGCAGCAAACAAATGAGCAGCAACATACATCTGAGCTTGAGTTTTTGTGAAACCCTTAGTTCGAGAGATGGATACATGAGTTTTTTAACTTAGCACGTGATAGTATAATTTTTTAGCACTGAGCACCTTAGTGAGATTGAGCACACAAGCACTTTAGGATTGGGTGATTAAGATGTGTTTGGCATACATGTATTTATATAATAAGAAACTTCCAAATAGATATATTCCAACATTTCAGTAAAAACAAGCATTTAAGCAAAAATTTCCAAATAGATATATTCCAACATTTCAGTAAAAACAAGCATTTAAGCAGATACAATGGATAATAGGGTTATTTAAAGGTTGGTACCAAAACAGAATGGATGAATTATAGTGATGCACTAATTCAATATAAATGGGTGACACTGAATTGAGGCATTATGCAGTTAGAAAACAGGAGTCCCCATTTATTGTGTTTACATCATCCAATTTGATATGTGAAATATTTTATTTTGCACATATTTATTGACTGATTTCATTACATTTTGTATATATTTTTTATGCATATACATAAAAAATACATCATATTGATTACTATTTTTAGTGTGTTGGTTTTAAACAATTCCCTGTTTTCATCGTTGCATATATTTATTTGCATATTAATTGGCACAGTATATGTCGTTTTACCGATTGACTTATAATACAAGTTAGTATTTGCAAATGTGTAAAATTCATGTAACGAGCTGAAATCATGAAATAATTTGGAATGTCTCTTTAAACACATTTTGAATCTTTGAACAATGATATTAGGGCATTTAATTCCACGATTAGTAGAGCACCCAACAAAAGTTTCTGAAAAGTGTGCATAGTCTGTTTTCCATAGAAACTGTTGACTCATGTCATGTGATCTGACGTTATTGTGGTTTTAAGCTCTGAATGGATGGCGTTTCCTCATGTGATCAAGGTCACGGCGGTGACCGAAACGCGTCATGGCGAGCTGGAGCGGAAAAATGGAATAAACTGATTTTGCACAAAATTGGAGTCCGTACCCTTTCTTTGATCAGTATTGGATTGACTGGGGACATTTTCGTTGGATATGGATATATATATATATATATATATATATATATATATATATATATAGGTAAGTGAACAACCACTTTATTGCAGAGATGAAGATGTTTCACCCGTTATTTTTCCTTGCAGCCTACGCGTTTCGGAGCTGTGCGCTCCTTCTTCTGGGCTAATTGGTGGAAAGCGGGATTGGCAGTCCTCAATGGTTTCCCATGATTCGTTGCACTTAGTAGTGAGCAAATCCAGTTCAAGCTTAAGTAGCTGCAAAGTATGTTGGGACTTGTAGTTACCATCTGCCATAGTTAACACCCACCGTGGGTCCCGCGACTCACCAACTAATTAAAAAGGTTCAGGGGTTCTGTACGAGTCCTCTGAGTTTCAGGCACTCCAGTGCGCCCCGGATGAAAGGGCAATTTATCCTACAAATCGCTCCTGCAGCTTGGTGTGCCTGAAACTACAAGTCCCAACATACTTTGCAGCTACTTAAGCTTGAACTGGATTTGCTCACTACTAAGTGCAACGAATCATGGGAAACCATTGAGGACTGCCAATCCCGCTTTCCACCAATTAGCCCAAGAAGAAGGAGCGCACAGCTCCGAAACGCGTAGGCTGCAAGGAAAAATAACGGGTGAAATGACATCTTCATCTCTGCAATAAAGTGGTTGTTCACTTACCTGGTTGTCGAGTGCTGCTTCAAGCTGCAGGAGCGATTTGGAGGATAAAGTACACGGCGGCTTCTGGCCGTGGAAGGAGCACCACCTACAGAAGGCAAGAGCCGATGGAATAGGGGCCGTGAAAGCAGGAAGTGTCTTGCTTTAACCGGCACAACAGGGGCATTACACTAATGAAGGTGCCCTTTCATCCGGGGCGCACTGGAGTGCCTGAAACTGAGAGGACTCGTACAGAACCCCTGAACCTTTTTAATTAGTTGGTGAGTCGCGGGACCCACGCTGGGTGTTAACTATGGCAGATGGTAACTACAAGTCCCAACATACTTTGCAGCTACTTAAGCTTGAACTGGATTTGCTCACTACTAAGTGCAACGAATCATGGGAAACCATTGAGGACTGCCAATCCCGCTTTCCACCAATTAGCCCAAGAAGAAGGAGCGCACAGCTCCGAAACGCGTAGGCTGCAAGGAAAAATAACGGGTGAAATTACATCTTCATCTCTGCAATAAAGTGGTTGTTCACTTACCTGGTTGTCGAGTGCTGCTTCAAGCTGCAGGAGCGATTTGGAGGATATATATATATATATATATATATATATATATATATATATATATATATATATATTCCACCAATTGATTCCTCTGACAGCGCACACTCGGCCGGTGCGAGTCTACAGAAAGGAATCGATTTCCGCAGCAATTTATTCCACCAAAAGAAGTTTAACTCGCACTCCTGGAGTTTTTGTTCAAGGGTTAGTTTATTCCATTAAATTAAATGGAATAAACTAACCCTTGAACAAAAACTCCTGGAGTGCGGGTTAAACTTCTTTGGTGGAAAAAAATAAATAAATATATATATATATATATATATATATATATTTATATATGTGTATATACATATATATGTATGTATAAGTGTGTACAAAGTTACCCAAAACGGAAGGGCCCAAAACAGGTAAATATGGCTTCAAATCTTTAATGGAGGTTGTCGAGTGAGTATCAAAGGCATGTCACACACAGAAAAATAAATGTCCAGCCTCAGGCCGACACTCAACAACCTCCATTAAAGATTTGAAGCCATATTTACCTGTTTTGGGCCCTTCCGTTTTGGGTAACTTTGTGAATTGATTTGAACGGCTTGCCTACGCCGTGGAAGGAGCCCGCTGCGCTGAAGCAGACCCCCGGTAACGCCAGCCGGCTGAACCACTTTGAGGGACAGGAGCTGTTAACGGAGGTACTGAGGTGTTGGTGAAACGATTGAAGAATGCACAACAACCCACTGGGGTTTTATTGAAAACATGAACTGTTGGGGATGCACTACAAACTCACTGTAGTAATACCAGAGCACCACAAATACCATCAGGCTGAGCGGTCGGCCACGCCCACTGGGGCGGGTATTAAGAGGGAACCCAGGTGCTTTGAAAATTGTTGGTGCACGCCCGGATCAGCCAAGCTCATGAAGAAGTGCAGGTGCACGAAACGCGTTGGCCTGAGGCTGGACATTTATTTTTCTGTGTGTGACATGCCTTTGATACTCACTCGACAACCTCCATTAAAGATTTGAAGCCATATTTACCTGTTTTGGGCCCTTCCGTTTTGGGTAACTTTGTGAATGGATATATATATATATATATATAAAACAGTTCCATCCTCCGAGTATAGGAGCCCCCGACCCCACAGGGCGGCCTCAAGGCAATGGGCACGGAGCAGCCCATCAAAACACAACCGTGTACAAAAGATTATTGAGGCCCAATACTGGAGACAAGGCTTTTATTCAGCACCCAGCAGCACAGCATGCTTCCATTTCCCTACGCGTTTCGGCGCTAATTGGCCTTGATCACGGGTGGAAACCAACAGTCAAATTTCAAAGTGCGCTTGTGCGTGCTTTAAAAACGTATAGTCACGTGACCTGATGTCAAAATACAACTCCCATAGTGCAGTATAAAATCCTTTCAAGTACACAATTCTGGGTGTCCTCATTTTATTCAGTTATTATTAGGTACCTGCACTGATGTTGGTGTGGAATCTGTTAATGGTACCAGTCAGGTGAGCTTGTGTTCGTATTCCTGCGTAGTGCTGTCATACCACGGTTGGTCTGAACAAAGTTTGTTCTCCAGAACGATCAACGCGGGAACTAACCCTTGAACAAAAACTCCTGGAGTGCGGGTTAAACTTCTTTTGGTGGAAAAAATAAAATAAATATATATATATATATATATATATGTATGTATAAGTGTGTGTGGATATATATATATATATATATATATATATATATATATATATATAATATATATATATATATATATATATATATATATATATATATACCTGAATTACATCAGCCAACCGAGGAATGTAGCATTTAGAAACAGTTTGCGGAACTTCCCTGATCTTCTTGGGGGTTTTCTGAGTTTGGGAAGCAGTTTACTAATGTTCAAGCTCGGATAACAGCCAGGGGACATATGTGATGGTTCCACCCTCGTCTTCGGGGCTCGATACTGCTGTGGGAGCCCGTGGGCGTCAGCCTGACCCTGAGAAAGGACTGTGGCTGAGGGCCGGCATCAACGACTGGGCTGGCTGCACATTCAGGGCCTCGACCCCGGGGTTCAGCGGTCGGTCATAGACTGTGGTGTGTGATAGTAGGAGCTTGCACCTAGTAGTTGCTTGGACCGGTAGCAGGAGCTTGTACCAACCGTAAGAGCTTGCACCAATAGTAGAAGCTTGTGCCAATAGCAGGAGCTTGCACCAAAGGTAGGCACTTGCACTATTAGTAGCACCAATAATATTGCACGAATAGTAGGAGCTTGCACCAATAGTATTGCACAAATAGTAGGAGCTTGCACTATTAGTAGGAGCTTGCACCAATAGTAGGAGCTTACACCAATAGTAGGAGCTTGTGCCAATAGTAGGAGCTTGCACCAATAGTGGGGGCTTGCACTAATAGTAGGAGCTTGCACCAATAGTGGGGGCTTGCACTAATAGTAGGAGCTTGCACCAATAGTGGGGGCTTGCACCAATAGCAGGAGCTTGCACCAATAGTGGGGGCTTGCACTAATAGTAGGAGCTTGCACCAATAGTATTGCACAAATAGTAGGAGCTTGCACCAATAGTGGGGACTTGCACTAATAGTAGGAGCTTGCACCAATAGTGGGGGCTTGCACTAATAGTAGGAGCCTGCACCAATAGTGGGGGCTTGCACCGAAAGCAGGAGCTTGCACCAATAGTAGGAGCTTACACCAATAGTAGGAGCTTGTGCCAATAGTAGGAACTTGTGCCAATAGTAGGAGCTTGCACTAATAGTAGGAGCTTGCACCAATAGTGGGGGCTTGCACTAATAGTAGGAGCTTGCACCAATAGTGGGGGCTTGCACCAATAGCAGGAGCTTGCACCAATAGTGGGGGCTTGCACTAATAGTAGGAGCTTGCACCAATAGTATTGCACAAATAGTAGGAGCTTGCACCAATAGTGGGGTCTTGCACTAATAGTAGGAGCTTAAACCCCCACCTGCTGCAGACATCTTTGTGTACCAGCCATTTTCGGGAGACAATAATGATGGCTGGATCACTGGGGATTATTGTACTTACTGAAGAGATCTGTCTTTTTTCTATTCACAGCTTTGATTCACCATAAAGTAGAACGGAGGGTTAACGTGCTTGCTGCAAAGCACACACAACGTGTAACATACAGATCACAGATTTGTAATTTGTGGAGATGGTGCTGTGGGTTCCTGCCTTTGTCACCGAAAGCCTTTTTTTACTTGTAGTTCATAAGTTACAACTCTTATAATATATATCAATAAACTATGCCCCAGCATCAAAGAGCTGCATGCAAACGGCATTATGACATAGGTTTAGAAACGTTGGGGCTTATTCATGAGCCCTTGCGGCACCTTAGCTCCGCCGATGCGTCACTTTTTGTGACCCAGCAGCGGCGTAAAAAATGCATCTGTTGCTCCTTATTTACAAAGTGACGCATCTAGGCAGATGCGTCACTTTGTACACCGCGCCACATTATACCTGCGCCAGGTATAATGTATGCAGGGTGGGCGTTAGCCCGCATAAAAGCCTCGTAGAAGTGGCGCACTGAAATCTATAAGACTTCACTGCACCACTTCTAGGACGCCATTGCGTCAAAACCTTGCGCCTGCCTCATGGCAGCCATAAGGGTGACGCAGTGCGTTAAGGATAATCCTCCCCCACACATTGCTGGAGTTGCGTCATGCTTGCGACACAACTCCAGCAATGCGTGACTTTTGCGCCGACAGATACGTCAGGAGTCCTGACGTATCTGTCATTCCTTGCGACATGGAGCGCCATACATTAAATACGGCGCATCCATCGTGTCACAAGGAGGGCGCAGTGAAAACTGTTGCATCGATGTTTTATCGCAATGATGCACCAGTTTTCATAAATGAGGCCGGTAGTTTATTTTCAATCTTTAGTTACTCTAAGGTTAGTAAAAAGGTTCCTGTGGTTATTCATACATTCTTATTAGTATGGACATCCCCAACCACTGAGTTACATTTTTAGTCCTGAGTTTGTGTTTCTCCAGGCCAAGCACTCTTAACATAATGCCAACCACTAGGGATGACAAGTGACTGCTACATCTTGCTGCTCTAATTGTCTTATGTAGCATTTCCAATATGTTGATTTACACACTTTCCTTGTGTCTTCATAATGTGTGTGTGTGTGATATAAAGCGCACTGACATCCTACACCATGATGAGTAGCACTATAAAACAAATGAAATAAGTATGAGGGAGGGTCTATGCAGAGATGATCGCCCACATTGTAGGGTGGTAGTGAGGGAATCCGTGCAGAAGGAGGTCACAGGGCTAGGGGCCGCCAACAAAGATTGTTGCACTGGCCACCATCAACAATAAAGCCGGCCCTGTTCATAAGATACAGTCATGCTTGTCCACCGGCCCCCTGTGGTCACCGCCACTACAGAAGGTCAGGAGAGGCTGGACCAGTGTACCCCTTTCAACACACATGTCCAGTGGGGTCTACGCTGGGGACCTGGGCAACCATTGCTGTCCCTCCGGATCCCGGCTCCTGGTCTTGATGGTTTCCACTCACACATCTACAGGACTCCCCCGTTTCCACCCAACCCTTTTCATTCCATCGTCACCTGCCGAGGCCACTTATCTGTAAAAGCAGTAGCAAAAGTACTTAGGCCCAGATTAATCAACCCCTTGCGACGCGCAAGGCGACACAAGGCGACACAAGGACTTAAGTTAGATTTACCAAGCGACGCAGGAGCATTCCTGCGTCGTTTTTAGCAACTTGTGTGGTGCATGTTCAGCGCCACGTGTGCCTGCGTGAAGCAGGAATTAATGTATGCAAGGTAGGTGTTCCCAAGTAAAATCCAAAGCAAAGCTAAGGACGCGGTATTTACTAACATATCACTGCGTGACGGATCTCTCGGCCCTGCATCATGGTGCGCTATATAGTAAATAAGGTGCATTAATGATGCAGGAAAGTGGTGTAATGCAGCAGGGTGTATTCTCACGCAGTGCTACGCAGCGCTATGCAATGTAGTGCTACGCAAAGCAGCGCTACACAATGCAGTGCTGTATGAGTCTTTTTTTAACGTGTTTATTTTCAAGGTTTCAATGACAGGGCAGCATACAACACATCTGTCAATATAGCACTGCGTCAATAAAAGATGACTCCCCCGCCATTCCACCCACACCCCACCCCAGCTTATGATCATATACAGAAATGGTACAATGGTATAAGTGCTCAGGAAAAGACAATGTGCTCGACCACAAAGTCAAGTAGCCATGGCTAGTCAAGGAACAGAGTCCCTCACCCCTCCCCTTCCGTCTCAATAATCTCCAAGATGCCAGTAGGAGCTTGCACCAATAGTATTGCACCAATGGTAGGAGCTTGCACCAATAGTATTGCACAAATAGTAGGAGCTTGCACTATTAGTAGGAGCTTGCACCAAAATTAGGACCGTACACCAATAGTAGGAGCTTGTGCCAATAGTAGGAGCTTGCACCAATAGTGGGGACTTGCACCAATAGTGGGGGCTTGCACCAATAGTGGGGGCTTGCACTAATAGTAGGAGCTTGCGCCAACAGTAGGAGCTTGCACCAATAGTAGGAGCTTGCACCAATAGTGGGGGCTTGCACCAATAGTAGGAGCTTGCACCAATAGTGGGGGCTTGCACCAATAGTATTGCACAAATAGTAGGAGCTTGCACTATTAGTAGGAGCTTGCACCAATAGTAGGACCTTACACCAATAGTAGGAGCTTGTGCCAATAGTAGGAGCTTGCACCAATAGTGGGGGCTTGCACTAATAGTAGGAGCTTGCACCAATAGTAGGATATTGAGGGTCCTAACAGCATTTGCATCATAGCGCCCGAGGCCAACAAGGCTTCAGCAGTCTTATCGTCTCTGCAGGTTGTGTGCCTCTTCGGCACCGGCCAATTTAATAATGTACAGTTTCCAAGCTTCTATTTTTGGGGACCAGGGGCTAAAACAATGGATCGCTATTCTCTGCTTTGCTACAATAATCCCCTGCTGCGCATACCTCATACTCAACGTTTTTTAGGGTTATCGGGAAGGCGTCCTAGCATGCAACTAAGAATCCATCTGGGGATATCCCAGCCAGTAACATGTTTAATACAAGACAGAACCTCCATCCAAAAGGGTGTGAGAGCTGTACAATGCCATAACATGTGGGAAAAAATTGCTGCCATGGCAGTGCAATGGGGACAACAGTGCCCTTTATCTGGGTAGATGGAGTGTAGTCTCTTAGGGGACAGATACACCATATGTACCATATTATAGAGGATTTGCTTGAATCTGGCACAGATTGATACCCTAGGTACTCCCGCATGAGTCTTTGACCAGTCCTTATGGGTTATCGGGTCGTCACTGACCGCCTGTCAGGCCTCCTCCACATGAAGCTGCGGCAACGTCCAGTCGGCACGTAGTACCCTGTATATATGTGTGATGAGTCCATGGCCTCCCGCCATTGACAGCAACGCCACCAATGTGTGCGACGACTGTAAGCCTGGGCGTAGTTCGCGAAGTAGCGCTACGCGAAGCTACGCAAAGTGCAGTTCGCACTACGCGAGCTACGCGTAGCACTACGCGAACTGCGTAGTGCGCTGTTCGCAATGATTGCACAGTGCCAGATGCTTGTCCGCACTGTGCAATCATTGAAAACGGCATCTTGCACAGTGCGAGCTGTGCTTTACTGCCGCTCGAGTAGATTTTTACTCGAGCGGCAGCTTTCTCAACGCGGACTGGTAGTTTCTCATCGCGAGCGGTCGCGAGCATATGCGACCACTCGCAATGAGAAACCTGACCTCCCCGCGTTGAGAATCTCGCCGGAGGTTTATTTTCCACGCTCGCGATCGGCAACTTGATTTTGCTGATCGCGAACGAGGAAAAAGTCTCGCCGGGATGTCATTTTGCTTGCTCGCGGTCGCCAACTTGACGTTGAGGACCGCGAGCAAGCAAAAAATGACCGCTGCACTACGCTACGCTATGCTACGCGTGTTTGCACTGTGCTACGTGCAATTCGCGTTGTGCGAAGTAGCGCAAACTTCGCAAACTACGCGAGCGTAGCGTAGTGCTTTGCCCAGGGTTAGCGACGAGTCAGGAGCCTTGGGAAAGGCGGGCCATAATTTATGCGCCGTAGCTGCTATTTTAGCATATTGCAAAATTGCCCCACTACTATACCAAAGGATTCCGCCGCCTCCTGCACGGTGATGAACGGCCTTTTGGATAAAGGTCGGACAACATCATGCAGCCACCTGCCTGCCATTGATCAACTGCCATGAAGTCAGCTATTAGGGCAAAAGGGCGCATTATCCAAACATCTAGCTCAGGAGCGTACCGTGTGGACTGGATTATTCATTTGACAGTTCTATCCCAAAGCTTACCCATCAAGTGAGGAAAAGAGTCTGGGATATCACAGCCGTGCAGTAGGAGCACCCCGATTTGATGCCCATTGTGCATGCCCTCTAACACAGATCTCTCTCTGTTCGGGTCACCATCTAACCAATGCATTGCATGCTGTATCTGTGCTGCCAGGTAATAAAGTTCTAGATCCGGAACCTGTATCCCCCCCCGATCCCATTCTCTGCGGAGTGTGTTGAGGGCCACCCTGCACTGCTTACCAGCCCAAAGGAGCTCCACCATCATTGAGTCCAATTTCCAAAACACATCTCTGGGGATCTCGGACATAGCCCCCTGGAAGACATATAAACACCTAGGTAAGGCCTTCATCTTGATCAGTGCAATTTTTCCTATCAGGGGAAGCGTCACAGTGTTCCAGCACAAGATAGAGAGTTGGAGACCGTGGAGCACCCGACCTATAATCAGATCAAACAAGCACTGTTCTTCATGCGCTGTGTGCATGCCCAGATATTTAACTTGGTCGACGCTTTAGGGCAGTCCCACCAGAGGGAGCTGGTCCATGGGGACCGTCTGCAAGAGACCCAATGGGAAAAGCATTGATTTAGCACTATTAACCCGTAGCCCAGAATACTCCCAGAATTCTTCCAAGCTGTTGAACAATATGGGGCCCAATAACTCAGGTTATCGCAGGTATACCATAGCGTCATTACAATGGAGAGACACTATATGTTCCGTTTTGCTGACCCAGATACCCCAACTATGCAGGCCCTGCCGGAGTCTACAGGCTAGGGGCTCCATCGTGATGGCAAAGATCAATGGGGACAGAGGACACTCCTGGGGGGTGCCCCTTTGTAAGGTTATGATCTCAGAAACAACTCAGCCCGTATGACCCTGGTCGCGGTGCAGCTATACAACAGCTGGATCCACTTGATATAATTGCGACCCAACCCCATACTCTCCATCATCTCCCAGACGTAATCCCATCTCACCGAGTCGAAAGCCAGTTCCATATCAAGAAAGGCAAGTCCATAAGAATCGCCAGCCAGCTCCGGGGCATGCAACACATGGGTCAGTCGACGCAAATTACGCAACGTATTCCGATGCAGGATAAATCCCCGTTGGTCAGCATAGACCAGGTGTGGCAGGTGTGGGAGTAATCTGTCTGTGAGAGCGTGACTAAGGACCTTCTGATCACATTTACCATGGAGAGGGGTCTGTAGGAAAACACCTCAAGGGGGTCCTGACCAGGTTTTGGCAACATTACTATTAAGTCCTCTCTCATAGAGTCTGGAAGAACACCTTTCTCCAGGGCCTCCATATATACAGTTAATAACTTATCAGTCTGGATGTCAGGAAAGAGTTTAGAAAATTCTGCCGGGAGCCCATCACCTCCCAGTGTCTTAGCCGACTTTAGTACCTGTACTGCATTCAGCAGTTCTTGTTTTACGAGGGGCGCAGTCAACTGTTCGTGATCTTCGGATGAGCGGGTCGGTAGTGACAGCACCAGTAAATATGTAGGGAGCGCTCCATCGAATGGGCTCTCGGGCCTTCTCTATAGACCGTCCACAAATGCGTCGCAAATGCCAAATTAATAGCTATCTGAGTATGCACCATATGGCCCTCTCGATCACGAATCACCATTATGGGGTGCAACTCAGCCTCAGATCTGACCAGGCGGGCCAACATTTGTCCCGTCTTATCCCCAGCCATATACCAGCGGCGGCGTCCCGCAGTGCGAACATGCTTTTCGAGCTGGTTTCATAACTCGCAGACTTTACGACGTTGTTTTTCCCACTCAGCCATGGATTCAGGGGACTCAGACATCAATTTTTCCAGTGATACCAGCCCAGCTTCCTGTCTAGTAAGGTCCCCCTCTAACGTCCAGCGGACACCAACCGTGGTGGCCATACATATTTACCACAACACTACTTACAGTGCGTCCCATTCTATTGCCCTGCTGCCAGCACTCTCCCAGTGTTGGACCAGGGATATCCCCAGCGTGTCTGCGAAAGCCTGATCAGTAAGTGACCTGACACTAAGCCTCCATAAGGACACCCTAGAGTGAGCTCTCTGCAAAGAGTACATGGCCAGCAGTGGCGAGTGGTCCGAAATGTAGCGGGCCAAATAACAGACATTGCGAACTTTATGCACCACCGAGGCAGAGATAAAGAAGCAGTCAAGGAGGCTATAGGAACCAGACGCAGGGGAGTAGCATGAATACACTTGTGCTTGCAGGTTGCAGACACGCCAGGCATCAATCAGAGACAAACCATGCGAAGGCAGAGGTCATATGAGGTTTGGTGTCGAGCGTAGAGGGGCTCTGTCCATCTGGCCATCCAGCACACAATTAAAGTCGCCCGTTAGGACCATCTCTGACACCTCAGAGATGCGTGTATCCGCAACCAGGCTACCAAAAAAGGTGCGATCATTCACATTATGGGCATATATATTAACTGAGCAGAAGTCACATGCGTCGAGAGAATCCTCCAGTAGGACATATCACCCTCCCCATCAAGAAGCGCTCAGGTGTGTTTAAATGGTACCCCCGGAGCCACCCAAATCAGGGCCCCCCAAGCTTAGCTAAAATAAGATTTTGCATATACCTGACCCCTCTAGCGCCTCTGGAGACTTTTATCACAGTCCCCGCATAGGTGTGTTTCCTGCAAGAAGACTATTGCTACGTTATGTCTGCGCAGATAAGCATGCACCCTATTCCTCTTCTGTGGACTATTCAGGCCTCGCACATTCCAAGACAACATGTGATATGTGATGCCACCAGACATGTTGGAAGAGTAGAAAGAATGAGACTAGTACCTTCAAGTTGACCATTTCTATGATGCATAGAAGCTATTGTCTCCTGTATCCCCAACCAATAAACAAGAATAAGAAATCCGCACCCCACCACATATCCCACCCTCGGGAACTAGTCTGATCACCTCCTCACCAGGAACCAGTAGGCTAGAGGTAACCGATCCCGCCCCAAGTGCCCACTTAACCCCGCAGTCATGTCACCTAATAAAGGAAAAGTATTATTGCAAAAAATTGAATTTCAGTCTGGGGAACCCAGACCCACTAAGAGGCCTGCACTGTCTTCTCACCTAGTTTGAGGCCAGTATCCTTAGTCGGGACCGCAGAAACCGAACCCCTGTGCACTGCGTCGACTTGTCGTTGCCCAGGCTTGTTGACTCTCTTCAGCAGAGATCTTCGGGTTCCGAGAAGCTCCAGCCTTGAACATCTCCTGTAGCCAAGATCTTCCTCCTCACTGCATCCATTCCACCGTGGGCCTTCATCCTTTGGTGAGATGCTCGAGGTCCTCTTGCGACTCCTGTGCCTCCGGCCTGTGGGTCCTCTTGAGGGTCCTCCTTGACTCAATGGGCTCCCCTGATTGCTCGGGGCCTACTCCGACTCCCCTGCTCGTGGTGAGTCACTTGGACCTTGCTGGTCCCGACACTGCACCTTTCTCGCCTACCACGCTGTTTGCGGTTGCCAAGGCTTGTTGGTGCTCCCGACAGACACAGACCCCTCAGCTCTCGACATCCAGCATGGAACAGCTCGTGAACAGCTCCTGGTCTTCCTCGGCATCGCCCGGTCCTCACAACTGCAGCTCCAAGGTCACTGTCAGCTCTCCTGCAACACCGGACATCGGTGGGCATTCGTCTTCCGTGCCTCCTGGTCACACCTGAGTGGTATAGACTCTTTCCCTTCTGTTTGCAGGCACTTCTCAACTTGAATCCACCTTTGGGTTACTGCGGACACTTTCACTTTCTTCGGCAGCGGCATCTTCCTGAAGTCCTCCATTGGGTTCAACAGTGGTTTCCGACGCCACTTCGCACCTAGGCACCCGGCTTCCCTGGTGTAGGTATCCTGGTTCCCGGGATATCCGCGGGTGGGGTGACTCTCCAACTTTCCATCTTCCATGGGGTTTCTTCAGGGTCCACTGGGAAGGCTCTTTCTTCTTTAAAATTGCAACTGCGACTTACCCATTGACTTGAATTGAGTACGCGGTCATGTTCCCACTCTGCAAGCCGCCACCACAGCCCCGGGACGGCCCTCCGCAGCACCACAGTAATGTGGGTAGGGACCGGGCTCAGACCCCTGCAGCGCAGGCTGCCCAGAGCACGGGCACACCTAGGCCTCCAACGTTCATTTGGGCAGTGGAGCCTTGTCATCGTCACCAACAGCCATCAGGAGACCGAACAGATCCCCTTTGCATGCAATTCCCTCCGCAGAACAATACAAGGGCCCAGAGGCCAGGATGGTACAGGATAAGGCCGGATATTATACTCCTCGGCGGGACCTGTCTAAAGGTGCGTCTAGTTGTCCATGTGGCCTGGCCACGCCCCCATCAGCGCTGTGTAAGTCCTGAAGCGCAAAGTAACACAAGGCAGCACATTACACAGCTTTGCACCTCCTTGGGTCACAGTGCAACGCAAATTGCCATTGACATTGGATTGTAAAGCCCAACACCGCGCTTTGCGCCGGGTTTCCATCAAAAAAGTAACGCAAACCCCAAAGCTAAGGTTTTGGAACCCTGGGCCTCTTGTTGCGTCTGTGCAGTGGTATTTCTTGTATTTTTCTGTGGTTTACGCTTGGAGTCTCGCTTGTTGGTTCTGGTATTGGTTTGCGTTGTGAAAGTTATCTCTGTTGATACTTTTGTTTCAGAAAAAGAGGTCTGTAGTGTGTATTTTTTCTTGTGGGTCTTTTCTTTATTAGAAGCGATGATTCTTGTGTTCTTTGCAGTGTTATTTGGTTTCCAAAGATCTCTTTCCCCTTTGGGTTTGGGTGTTAAGACATGCATCTCGCACAGATGCTTTTTGCTGTTTTTATTATTCTGCACTTTACATGGATCAGGTCGGTGGTAAAACGTTGCAACTTCCTTTTGTTTATTTTACTCAATGAGTCACCTTTAATTGTCTTGCATTGTTTAGTTTCATTCTCCAATCTCAGATCTAGAATCATTTTTTGACATCATTTGATGTCGTTTGTTGTCTTTTACCATGACACACTTTGAACTCTGAAAACAAAGATACAAAGTATCTCTCTTCACTGTGGATACAAGGTATCTTCCTTCACTGGGAGGCCGGGGTGCGAGAGGAAAGAAAGTAGCCACTTGCTGCTGGAAACAGATGAGCTCTGCTGTTACCAAGTAACCGGACCAGTCTCACACCCCAACCCCCACCCCACCCCAGTCCAGATTATGCGGTGCAGAATGCGAGTGTGGGGGTTCAGACAGACCATGTGCTGCTTAGGGAGGGCAGGCGATGTAATACGATATAGATTGAACACTGACCTTAGAGCCCACATCTGGGGATGTTATCATTAAAAAGAGCTCTTTTGTGTTAAACATTAAATTCAGATGCCACATGCCTGGTGGTCACATCCACAGGAACCAACCCACGGACTAAACATCAGCATCATTGTGCCAGAGAACACTGCCGTCAATGTCAGAGTAAACATAGCCAGTGCCACTCAAAACAGCCATCAATGCCAGTGTAAACATAACCAGTGCCACTCAAAACAGCCACCAATGCCAGTGTAAACATAGCCAGTGCCACTCAATACTGCCATCAATGCCAGTGTAAACATAGCCAGTGCCACTCAATACAGCCATCAATGCCAGTGTAAACATAGCCAGTGCCACTCAAAACAGCCATCAATGCCAGTGTAAACATAACCAGTGCCACACAATAATCCCCATCAATGCCAGTGTAAACATGGCCTGCCACAAAATACTGTTAATGCCAGTGTAAACATGATCAGTGCCACTCAATACTACCATGAAGGCCAGTGTAAACATGGACAGTGCAACACAATATTGCTGTCAATGCCAGTGTAAACATGATCAGTGCCACTCAATACTACCATCAAGGCCAGTGTAAACATGGCCAGTGCCACACAATACTACCATCAAGGCCAGTGTAAACATGGCCAGTGCCACTCAATATTGCCATCAATGCCAGTGTAAACATAGCCAGTGCCACCCAATACAGCCATCAATGCCAGTGTAAACATAGCCAGTGCCACCCAATACAGCCATCAATGCCAGTGTAAACATAGCCAGTGACACACAATACAGCCATCAAGGCCAGTGTAAACATGGCCAGTGCCACACAATATTGCTATCAATGCCAGTGTAAACATGGCCAGTGCCACACAATATTGCCATCAATGCCAGTGTAAACATTGCCAGTGCCACACAATACTGTAATCAATGCCAGTGTAAACATGATCAGTGCCACACAATTCCCTGATTGATTGAACATGACTAGTGCCACACAATACTACCATCGAAGCCAGTGTAAACATGGCCAGTGCCTCTCAATACTCCCATCAATGCCAGTGTAAACATGATCAGTGCCACACAATATTGCCATCAATGCCAGTGTAAACATGGCCAGTGCCACTCAATACTGCCATCAATGCCAGTGTAAACATGGCCAGTGCCACACAATAATCCCCATCAATGCCAGTGTAAACATAACCAGTGCCACACAATAATCCCCATCAATGCCAGTGTAAACATAGCAAGTGCCACTCAATACAGCCATCAATGCCAGTGTAAACATAGCCAGTGCCACTCAATACAGCCATCGATGCCAGTGTAAACATGGCCAGTGCAACACAATATTGCTGTCAATGCCAGTGTAAACATGATCAGTGCCACTCAATACTACCATCAAGGCCAGTGTAAACATGGCCAGTGCCACACAATACTACCATCAAGGCCAGTGTAAACATGGCCAGTGCCACACAATATTGCCATCAATGCCAGTGTAAACATGGCCAGTGCCACACAATACTATCATCAATGCCAGTGTAAACATAACCAGTGCCACACAATAATCCCCATAAATGCCAGTGAAAACATGGCCAGTGTCACACAATACTGCCAATGTCAGTGTAAACATGGGCAGTGCCGCACAATACTGCCATCAATGCCAGTGTAAACATGGCCAGTGCCGCACAATACTATCATCAATGCCAGTGTAAACATAACCAGTGCCACACAATAATCCCCATAAATGCCAGTGTAAACATGGTCAGTGCCACACAATACTGCCAATGTCAGTGTAAACATGGCCAGTGCCACACAATATTGCCATCAATGCCAGTGTAAACATTGCCAGTGCCACACAATACTGCCATCAATGCCAGTGTAAACATGATCATTGCCACACAATACTGTAATCAATGCCAGTGTAAACATGATCAGTGCCACACAATTCCCTGATTGATTGAACATGACTAGTGCCACACAATACAACCATCGAAGCCAGTGTAAACATGGCCAGTGCCTCTCAATACTCCCATCAATGCCAGTGTAAACATGATCAGTGCCACACAATATTGCCATCAATGCCAGTGTAAACATGGCCAGTGCCACTCAATACTGCCATCAATGCCAGTGTAAACATGGCCAGTGCCACACAATAATCCCCATCAATGCCAGTGTAAACATAACCAGTGCCACACAATAATCCCCATCAATGCCAGTGTAAACATAGCAAGTGCCACTCAATACAGCCATCAATGCCAGTGTAAACATAGCCAGTGCCACTCAATACAGCCATCAATGCCAGTGCAAACATAGCCAGTGCCACTCAATATAGCCATCAATGCCAGTGTTAACATAGCCAGTGCCATTCAATACAGCCACCAATGCCAGTGTAAAAATAGCCAGTGCCACTCAAAGCGGCCATCAATGCCAGGGTAAACATAGCCAGTGCCACTCAAAACAGCCATCAATGCCAGTGTAAACATAGCCAGTGCCACTCAATACAGCCATCGATGCCAGTGTAAACATGGCCAGTGCAACACAATATTGCTGTCAATGCCAGTGTAAACATGATCAGTGCCACTCAATACTACCATCAAGGCCAGTGTAAACATGGCCAGTGCCACACAATACTACCATCAAGGCCAGTGTAAACATGGACAGTGACACACAATACTGCCATCAATGCCAGTGTAAACATGGGCAGTGCCGCACAATACTGCCATCAATGCCAGTGTAAACATGACCAGTGCCGCACAATACTGCCATCAATGTCAGTGTAAACATGGGCAGTGCCACAGAATACTGCCACACAATAATCCCCATAAATGCCAGTGTAAACATGGTCAGTGCCACACAATACTGCCAATGTCAGTGTAAACATGGGCAGTGCCGCACAATACTGCCATCAATGCCAGTGTAAACATGGTCAGTGCCACACAATACTGCCAATGTCAGTGTAAACATGACCAGTGCCACACAATATTGCTATCAATGCCAGTGTAAACATGGCCAGTGCCACACAATATTGCCATCAATGCCAGTGTAAACATTGCCAGTGCCACACAATACTGCCATCAATGCCAGTGTAAACATGATCATTGCCACACAATACTGTAATCAATGCCAGTGTAAACATGATTAGTGCCACACAATTCCCTGATTGATTGAACATGACTAGTGCCACACAATACTACCATCGAAGCCAGTGTAAACATGGCCAGTGCCTCTCAATACTCCCATCAATGCCAGTGTAAACATGATCAGTGCCACACAATATTGCCATCAATGCCAGTGTAAACATGGCCAGTGCCACTCAATACTGCCATCAATGCCAGTGTAAACATGGCCAGTGCCACACAATAATCCCCATCAATGCCAGTGTAAACATAACCAGTGCCACACAATAATCCCCATCAATGCCAGTGTAAACATAGCAAGTGCCACTCAATACAGCCATCAATGCCAGTGTAAACATAGCCAGTGCCACTCAATACAGCCATCAATGCCAGTGCAAACATAGCCAGTGCCACTCAATATAGCCATCAATGCCAGTGTTAACATAGCCAGTGCCATTCAATACAGCCACCAATGCCAGTGTAAAAATAGCCAGTGCCACTCAAAACGGCCATCAATGCCAGGGTAAACATAGCCAGTGCCACTCAAAACAGCCATCAATGCCAGTGTAAACATAGCCAGTGCCACTCAATACAGCCATCGATGCCAGTGTAAACATGGCCAGTGCAACACAATATTGCTGTCAATGCCAGTGTAAACATGATCAGTGCCACTCAATACTACCATCAAGGCCAGTGTAAACATGGCCAGTGCCACACAATACTACCATCAAGGCCAGTGTAAACATGGCCAGTGACACACAATATTGCCATCAATGCCAGTGTAAACATGGCCAGTGACACACAATATTGCCATCAATGCCAGTGTAAACATGGCCAGTGACACACAATACTGCCAATGTCAGTGTAAACATGGGCAGTGCCGCACAATACTGCCATCAATGCCAGTGTAAACATGATCAGTGCCACACAATATTGCTGTCAATGCCAGTGTAAACATGATCAGTGCCACTCAATACTACCATCAAGGCCAGTGTAAACATGGCCAGTGCAACACAATATTGCTGTCAATGCCAGTGTAAACATGATCAGTGCCACTCAAAACAGCCACCAATGCCAGTGTCAACATAGCCAGTGCCACACAATATTGCCATCAATGCCAGTGTAAACATGGCCAGTGTCACTCAATACTGCCATCAAGGCCAGTGTAAACATGGCCAGTGCCACACAATACTATCATCAAGGCCAGTGTCAACATGGCCAGCGCCACACAATATTGCTATCAATGCCAGTGTAAACATGGCCAGTGCCACACAATATTGCCATCAATGCCAGTGTAAACATTGCCAGTGCCACACAATACAGCCATCAATGCCAGTGTAAACATTGCCAGTGCCACACAATACAGCCATCAATGCCAGTGTAAACATGTCCAGTGCCACACAATAATCCCCATAAATGCCAGTGTAAACATGGCCAGTGCCACACAATACTGCCAATGTCAGTGTAAACATGATCAGTGCCACACAATACTGCCAATGTCAGTGTAAACATGATCAGTGCCACACAATACTACCATGAAGGCCAGTGTAAACATGGCCAGTGCAACACAATATTGCTGTCAATGCCAGTGTAAACATGATCAGTGCCACTCAATACTACTATCAAGGCCAGTGTAAACATGGCCAGTGCCACACAATATTGCTGTCAATGCCAGTGTAAACATGATCAGTGCCACACAATACTGCCATCAATGCCAGTGTAAACATGGCCAGTGCCACACAATATTGCCATCAATGCCAGTTTGGACATGGCCAATGCCACACAATATTGCCATCAATGCCAGTGTAAACATAACCAGTGCCACACAATAATCCCCATAAATGCAATTGTAAATATGGCCAGTGCCACACAATACTGCCATCAATGCCAGTGTAAACATGGCCAGTGCCACACAATACTGCCATCAATGTCAGTGTGAACATGGGCAGTGCCACAGAATACTGCCACACAATAATCCCCATAAATGCCAGTGTAAACATGGCCAGTGCCACTCAATACTACCATCAAGGCCAGTGTAAACATGGCCAGTGCCACACAATACTACCATCAAGGCCAGTGTAAACATGGCCAGTGCCACACAATAATCCCCATAAATGCCAGTGTAAACATGGTCAGTGCCACACAATACTGCCAATGTCAGTGTAAACATGGGCAGTGCCGCACAATACTGCCATCAATGTCAGTGTAAACATGGGCAGTGCCGCACAATACTGCCATCAATGCCAGTGTAAACATGATCAGTGCCACTCAATACTACCATCAAGGCCAGTGTAAACATGGCCAGTGCAACACAATATTGCTGTTAATGCCAGTGTAAACATGGCCAGTGCCACACAATACTGCCATCAATGCCAGTGTAAACATGGCCAGTGCCACACAATATTGCCATCAATGCCAGTGTAAACATGGCCAGTGCCACACAATACTGCCATCAATGCCAGTGTAAACATGGCCAGTGCCACACAATATTGCCATCAATGCCAGTGTGGACATGGCCAATGCCACACAATATTGCCATCAATGCCAGTGTAAACATAACCAGTGCCACACAATAATCCCCATAAATGCCAGTGTAAATATGGCCAGTGCCACACAATACTGCCAATGTCAGTGTAAACATGGGAGTGGGCACCAGGTTTGAGTCCCAGCGTCGTCTCAACATCCTGTGATTCTGGGCAAATAAAAGCAAGCGTGTATTGTAACCAGGTGCTCATGTAAAGTGCTCTACTGCCCTTGGGCCACATAGTGCCGCACAATACTGCCATCAATGCCAGTGTAAACATGGCCAGTGCCACACAATAATCCCCATAAATGCCAGTGTAAACATGGTCAGTGCCACACAATACTGCCAATGTCAGTGTAAACATGGGCAGTGCCGCACAATACTGCCATCAATGTCAGTGTAAACATGGGCAGTGCCGCACAATACTGCCATCAATGCCAGTGTAAACATGATCAGTGCCACTCAATACTACCATCAAGGCCAGTGTAAACATGGCCAGTGCAACACAATATTGCTGTCAATGCCAGTGTAAACATGATCAGTGCCACTCAATACTACCATCAAGGCAAGTGTAAACATGGCCAGTGCCACACAATATTGCCATCAATGCCAGTGTAAACATGGCCAGTGCCACACAATACTGCCATCAATGCCAGTGTAAACATGGCCAGTGCCACACAATACTGCCATCAATGCCAGTGTGGACATGGCCAATGCCACACAATATTGCCATCAATGCCAGTGTAAACATAACCAGTGCCACACAATAATCCCCATAAATGCCAGTGTAAATATGGCCAGTGCCACACAATACTGCCAATGTCAGTGTAAACATGGGAGTGGGCACCAGGTTTGAGTCCCAGCGTCGTCTCAACATCCTGTGATTCTGGGCAAATAAAAGCAAGCGTGTATTGTAACCAGGTGCTCATGTAAAGTGCTCTACTGCCCTTGGGCCACATAGTGCCGCACAATACTGCCATCAATGCCAGTGTAAACATGGCCAGTGCCACACAATACTGCCATCAATGTCAGTGTAAACATGGGCAGTGCCACAGAATACTGCCACACAATAATCCCCATAAATGCCAGGTAAACATGGTCAGTGCCACACAATACTGCCAATGTCAGTGTAAACATGGGCAGTGCCGCACAATACTGCCATCAATGCCAGTGTAAACATGGCCAGTGCCACACAATACTGCCATCAATGTCAGTGTAAACATGGGCAGTGCCGCACAATACTGCCATCAATGCCAGTGTAAACATGGTCAGTGCCACACAATACTGCCGTTAATGCCAGTGTATACATGGTTAAAGTTTACAACACTGTGCAACGTTGAGAAGAGGAGGTCGCCTGCATGAGTTGTGAGTGTGCACCCCTGCCCTGAGGCACCCCTAGACGGATCTCTAGTCTATTGAGATCTAGAGCCCAGCTCTGTGGTCTGAAGGGCGCATAAAGCGTGTGCTCCTCGGCAAGTGTGCCTACTCTCAGCTCGCCAGGTCACTGTAGGCTGGCGGGCAGCAACGTGTAGCTGGGCATTCAATGTAGGGGTTTACCCCACCCGGACTAGGGACGCAAGTTTGTGTCCTGACCAATCCCATCTGCCCCTGCCCACCAGCTCATGGAGTTAAAGCCCCCCCTTCACAGAGGAGTACACTTGCCGGACACCAGGGTCGCCCTCCCCCGTTCTGTGGCCCTTCTTTCCAGGTGGAAGGGATGTAAACGGACTGCAGTGTCTCTGTGTAATTTATTTGTTGGTGCAGTTTATGTAGCACGAATGTGGCCCAAGGGCAGTAGAGCACTTTACATGAGCACCTGGTTACATTACACGCTTGCTTTTATTTGCCCAGAATCACAGGATGTTGAGACGACGCTGGGACTCGAACCTGGTGCCCACTCCCAGGGTCGGCATCATACGTCAGCGTCTGTCTGCAGATCCCGCACCTCGCCAGCTACCGGGGCGCGGGTCTGTGGGGCAGGTCTGAGTTTGGTGAAACTGGAGCACAGACATAAACTGGGGGTCCTGATGCCCCACTGGGAACCCGTGACCCGGTGACCCGTCCGCCACAGGGTCACGGGGCTCGTACGCTCGTTAAGGTGGAGCTACCGCCAATGAGTCAACCTGCCTGGGTCCATCATGTAAAACAATGCCCCCCCCACCCCTCCCCCAGAGACGGGAGAAGTCACTGTTCTTTTCAGGGCCATTAATGTTTGTTTTAATCTAACAAACTCTAGCTTTGTGCGTTTGTTTGGGGAAAAAGTAATGCAGAGCGGAGCCAAAAAAACATGATGCACTCGCTCTGCCAACAGACTCGCCCTTTCTGTGCTTTTACGGTACAGGGATCCTGCCAGGGGGCTATGATTTCTCATTACAGCAGACAGGCTTCTGCTGGGGGGGTCACACACCAAAGTCTACGTCAGCCCCTCGGCAGAGAAGAAGCCATGACGGGGTCCCAAGAGCTGCTTGCTGCCAGTTCCTCTTTGTATCCTGCACTTAAAGTGCGCTACTTCCGGCCACAAGTCCTACAAAAAATGTGGGGGGACTGAGGGCATATTATCAAGGACGGCGATAAAATTATCGCCGCTTTAGCGGCAGAAAACTGCCGCTAAAGCGGCGATAATGGGCTTGATAATATGCTCTGGAGAATTCAATAGGAGCCCATGTTCACACCAGAACATGGACTTCTATTGGAATTCTCAAGGGCATATTATCAAGCCCATTATCGCCGCTTTAGCGGCAGTTTTCTGCCGCTAAAGCGGCGATAATTTTTAACGCCGTTCTTGATAATATGCCCCTAAGTAAGTTAGACAGTATGCAGGTGACATCACTGCACGTGAAATCGACTGTGGCATCGGAGAAAGTGACATCAGAGAAATTGACATCATATAATGTGACATCATAGAAAGTGACATCATAGAAAGTGACACCTGTAAAATAATTTTTAAAAATGGGTATTTAAATGGATATTGGTGTAAATACTCACACAATCCGACAGCTGACAGTCTTACAGTGCGTGCTCTTTCATGTAAGGTTTGAACAAAGTCAACAGCTTGCTTCCAGGTCGGAGTTTTTCTTAAATGCGTGCCAAGTGATAAAAAGCTGTGTGCCTTTGTTTCCTCTCCACTGCTCTAGCGCCTAGATGTGAGGCTAAGATAGCTCTCAGACAGGATTGTGCTCCCACACAAGAGGAGCTGGTGGCTTTAAATCAGCCCTTTGTCTTGGGCCCAGCAGGAGGGGGGAATAAAAAAGCCCATCCACCCGCCCCCTACACTTGCTGCTCCCCTGAAAGCAGTCGACAGTGCAGGCGCTGCTGAATATGTCCCAGGGACAAGCTCGGCTTACTTCACTCGGGCCTACCATCTTAGCAGGGGGACGGCGTCCACCCTGGAAAAAGAGTGGATCGACGCCGTCTACCTGCGTGTAACCTCGACTTGTGCCCTGGCTAGTTCACTATTGTGCCGTGAGGGGTGGCGGGTGCTCGTGCAGGTGAACGCTAGAGGGCCTTTAGACTCAGTGCGTAATTTGTAAAATATAAGTGCCAGGGTCCAAGGTATGGTGCAGGAGGCCACTGAGCACTTGCACCACCCACTGAGCGCTTACACCACCCATTGAACGCTTGCACCACCCACTGAGCGCTTACACCACCCATTGAACGCTTGCACCACCCATTGAACGCTTGCACCACCCACTGAGCGCTTGCACCACCCACTGAGCGCTTGCACCACCCACTGACCCTTCCAGTGCTGCCAAATAGAACTGCGTGCTACTGTTATTCATTTTTTAGTGCATATTAATTTGCTAAACTAATGTGCTCTGCTGAAAATATTATAGAGTTTCATAAAAAAATAGTGGCGGTGTTAAGAATGAAATGCTGGTGCTGAGTTAATTTAGGCTGCTTTCAGTTTGGCGGGAATGAGTAATGTGTAGGTCGGCTGGGGGTTAGCCTGGCTCTCTATCTTTTGAACCCGACACCAGCAGAGTCACATCAGCCACCCAGGCCCAGGGCCCAATGTTTTGTCCTGTTGATATACCCAATACTGAGGTTAATTGGCCTCAAGGTCTGACCCTACCCCAGCCGCACTGACACCTGGCACCTTCCATGAATTTGTGATAGGCTTGGCACTGGTTTGAGGGACAGGTCGGGTTTTTCTCACTATTCAGGGCCGATCATTTCAATGTCTTCGTTTTTTAGGTCGGGCCCACCAGACCGTGCAGCTGCCTGGTACAGAAAGGCATACTGTGAGCTGACCAAGAACGTACAGAGACTTAGAGCCCGCCCATTGCTTACCATTGGTCATTTTTATTGTCACTCTCATTTGACTGCTTCTTATTCAATGGCTTGCCTTGTCCATCTGGTGTTTGTAGCTCACTGGAGCATTGCCTCTTTACCTGTGTGCTTCCACTACTCACTTTAGGGAACTATTTTTTTCATTTCAGGTATGCACTCTATGAGAGTGCATGTGTTTTCCAACTCTCTTCATCTTGTTGTTCTCCCACCCAAGTGCTACTCCACCCTGTTGCATTTTCTCTTGAAGGCTGCCCGCTCCTTCTCGCGGCTTCTCCCCCCTCCAGCCTCCACCCCCATCAGCCCAGTGTGTTTCTCTCCACTGTGTGCTCCCCTCCACCCCGATACTGCTCTCTCCCTCAACATGGTGCTTCCCCTTTCCTCCCATGCACTCTGTTTTTTTAAAGCCCCCGGTGACATCTCTTCAGTGATGCTGCCTAAACATTACTTTTCTTCCCTTACTTCACGTTATCCACATCATGGCTTGTTCCCTCGCCCCTCCCACACCCTGCCTTATTTCCTGTTACTACCTCAGAGCCACGGTGTCTCCCCAACCCCCCCTGAAGCTGCTGCTTCGGTAGCTGTTGCCACGCCTCCAACAAGGGGTGCCCGTGGCACTACACAGGTGTGCTTGAAGGATGTTGGAGGGAGTCTGGGTGAAGCCAGCTCTCGGCCAGCACTAAAGCCCTGTCTGGGAAGGGGTGGGCTCCCCCTCAACATCTGGGACAGCACCTCCCCAGAGAACATGGACCGCTCAGTGAAATGCTTCCCATGGCACATGTCCCAGGACGTCACCTGCAAGGCTGTAAAATGCACTTTAGGGGAATAGTT
This sequence comes from Calotriton arnoldi, assembly GCA_963921515.1. NCBI lineage: Eukaryota > Metazoa > Chordata > Amphibia > Caudata > Salamandridae > Calotriton > Calotriton arnoldi. The sequence goes on from CAWUFW010014910.1 coordinate 58,562, forward strand.
GTAGTAAACTCTGGAAGATTATTTACTCTGTCTTCCACTGCCCTCCTCAGACCCGGACTAAATCACAGACGTCCTGTGGATGTGTATGTTATGTTATGTTATGTTATTGGTATTTCTAAAGCGCAAACGGTTACCCAAGGGTGTCCTGGCGCTAACTGCTTTCATCTGGGCATTAAGATATAAACACAAGTTATAGATTAAAAAGCCATGTTTTCAGTTGCTTCCTAAAAAGTAGCAGATCAGTGGAGTTTCTCAAGTAGAAGGGAAGATCATTCCAGGCTTTTGCTGCACAAGCTATAAAGCATGTACAGACATGCTTTCATCCCGTCGGTGCCATGTCATATGATGCTATGTTATGTCATGTAATCTTATGTGATTATATGTTATGTGATGATATGTTATCTCATGTCATGTCATGTGATGCAATGTTATCAGTGGCGTAACTAATTTGAGAGGGCCCCCCTGCAAGGTACCTGGAGGGGCCCCCGCTTCAGATTTAATCCGGAGCTCTCAGGCCTCAGTACTGTGCTGAGGGGGCCCCTTCAGTTCGGGCTCCCCCTGCACCGCGGGGGCTGCGGAGGCCTGTGTTACACCACTGAATGTTATGTCATGCTATGTCATGTCATGTTATGTGATGCTATGTTATGTGATGGTATTTCATGTCATGTTATGTCATGTTATTTACACCACAACAATTAGAACAAGCATTTGCAATGCAATAGGTCTCGCAGTTACCCGAGTTTAAGCTAATGGCATTGTAAATGACAATACCTTTTATTTATGTTTTTAAAACGAAAACAAAAATAAAAGTCATTGTTATTTGCAATGTCAATAGCTCAAACTCGCATAAATGCGAGACCTATTGCATTGCAAATGCTTGTATTGCCTGGGCACCCTCCTCATCTCAAAGCCTCGTGGGCAGCACCGTCAACTCTTAAAATTTAAATTCCACTGTTGGAGGTCCTTTGGCCAAAGTTGCCGAAATGCGCCCCGTTACAGTTATGTGTATGGGGGTGTAGGAAAAGCTGAGCACATAAGAGGTAAACACGGACATGGGAGAACACGAAAACAGTGGAAACGAGGGACACATCGAAAAGGAGGCTGCAACAGAAGAAGCGGAATAAAGGAAAATACAAAGAGAGTAGGAGAGAAGGTGAGAGGTATGTTAAAAGGCTATTGATGGAGAGGAGAAAGTAGGAGGACGAGAAGAGCAGGGGCAGGGAAAAAGGGTGTAGAAACAAAAGAAGGCAAATGGCAAAGTGAGAGAATAAGACATGGATGGGAAATAGTGATGTTGAGATAGAGGGGAAGAGAAAAGCAATAAGAAAGGGAAGGAAGCAGAATGAGGGAGTGAAAGAGAGGGGTGTGTCAGAATGAGACAAGAATTAATAAGTAGACCGCTTGGGCCATATTATAGAAACGTTGGAGTGCTGCCAAAACAGTATACAAAAAGTTTGCACTGTTTTTACTATGTATCTAATAAAAATAGTCGAGTCTAGGCGAAGGAAGACGAACGGAAATGATGAGAAAAGGGGGATAGAAGAGTAGAATTTTTTAGAGGGGTTGAACTGGCAGATTAAAAGTGTGAGCAGGACAACAGAGGAGAGAGATGGACAGGCGAGTCAGAGAGGTCACGTGTATGTCTGCGAGTAAAAGAGAACGCGTGTGTGCAGAATGAAAGAGACCAGTGCTGGAAATGGGGCAAAAAAAATACACCGGGATACCGTAAATAGGGTTAAGCATAAAAGGGGTGGGGTCACAAGGGGCAGAGTCTGACTGTCAGCGTATACACTAAAAAAACCTGCAGCATCTAAATAAATTTGCAACAAGGACCAACTATTTGCTCAGCCCCTGAGGGGTTGCAGCTCTGAACGTACAGTACACAGAAAGCAGTGCAGATGACTGTGTCCTGGTGCCTGCAAATTGCACCGGATCCGGCTCAATAATGACTGCCGGACCGGATCCCCCTAGATCTCAAACTCCCTCCCCTCAACACTAGAAGAGAATAAGAAAGAGAGAGAGAATAAAGTATAAAGAGAAGGGCGATGTGAGAGAGCGGGAAGAGAAGTGAGAAAGAAACAAAAGAAAAGTGGGGAATTTGGAAGGTAACGAATGAGAACGAAAGGAAGCCTAAAAAGAGGCTAAGGGAAAGACTTCAAGAGAGGGGTTGCAAAGAGGACATACAGGCGAACATAAAGGCAAGATTGAAGACGGCAGGAAAGTGGAAGGGGCGAGGTAGAGAGGGGAGGAGACTGAATTGAAGGAAGACAGGGCAAGAAAAGGAGGTGGTCGAGGGAAAGGAGCGACAGAGGGAGAGCATTGGAGGGAATGAAAACAAGCGCGCGCGCGCGCCTCGTGCTGAAAGTTAAAAAAAAAGGCGTGCAGGCTGCAGCAGTAGGGACGTCAGAGAGAGAGAGAGAGGCGGAGGGGTGCACCCGCGAGTGGTGCGTGCGCTTGGAAGAGCAGTCTGCTCATTTTCAAGCACTGCACTCGTACTTGTGGCGCGCCCCTGCTCGCTCCCGCAAGGTGGATGCCGCCACAAGCACGAGTGTGTGCTTGAAAATGACCAGAGCGACGGCTAAAGGTCCTCCTAAGCAGCACATGCGCGCTGCGTAGGCGAGACCTAAAAAGGAGCGTCCACTATATTGTTTAGTTTCCGGCCCAAATTCAGACAATCCAATGTTAACAACTATAACAATGAAGAACAATAAATGAGATTCAGTTGTCAGGAGTCTTAAGAATGCGTCCAGTATCCAACTTTTATTGATTTTTCAATACATGAAAGTTTCCAGTCAGCCCAGCCAACGCGTTTCGTCCTCTATGGACTTCATCAGGGCTGTAAATCAAATTAAAAGATATATATATCACTCGTATGTAATGCTTATTTGAGATATTACAAAAACATTTATACATATCTATAAAATCCCCCATAGTGCCTTCCGCACCCCAAGACTCCACACATATTAATGACATCTATCTTTTTAACAGAACAACAAATTTTCAATTTCCACTGTTGTCATCATTAATGCAATATGTACATAGCCCTACACACCACGGTTCCCTGCCTATTTACAAAACTTTTTTTTCCAAAAAATTGTATTAAATCTTCCAAGGACTTTTTTTTTGCCTTTCTTCATATTTTAATTATTATTACAAAAATACCCCACCTAAATATGTCAAATCTAAATATCAGTCTGTTATCAAAAGTTTCCCATTAAAAACTTTTTCCCAATAAAAAACTATTACACATAACCATTATTGAATTTCAACTCACGGGTGCTTTCCAAACTTGTGTGACTTTCAAATAGCAAGAAGGATAGCCTCCTGTTTCAGTGTCTTCGTGGGTAATAAATCCCCTTTCAGGTGGTGTAGTACCCCTAAATCATCTATCGTTAAAACATGGCAATAGTCAGCATAATATAAAATATCTATCTCCCAAAATCATATTTAATGGTCTGTCATGTTATGTTATGTGTTACTATGTCATGTCATGTAATGTTATGTGATACTATGTTATGTGATGCTATGTTATGTCATGTCATGTGATGCTATGTCATGTCATGTAATGTTATGTGATACTATGTTATGTGATGCTATGTTATGTCATGTCATGTGATGCTATGTCATGTCATGTAATGTTATGTGATACTATGTTATGTGATGCTATGTTATGTCATGTCATGTGATGCTATGTCATGTCATGTAATGTTATGTGATACTATGTTATGTGATGCTATGTTATGTCATGTCATGTGATGCTATGTCATGTCATGTAATGTTATGTGATACTATGTTATGTGATGCTATGTTATGTCATGTCATGTGATGCTATGTCATGTCATGTAATGTTATGTGATACTATGTTATGTGATATTATGTGATGCTATGTTATGTCATGTTATGTGATGCTATGTTTTTTGATGTCATGTTATGTGATGGTATGTTATGTGATGTTATGTTATGCTATGTTATGTCATGTCATGCCATGTGGTCATGTCATGTAATGCTATGTTATGTCATGTTATGTGATGCTATGTTATACTATGTCATGTCACGTATGCCATGTTATGTGATGTTATGTTATGTCACGTGATGTCATTTTATGTGATGCTATCTAATGTCATGTTATGTTATGTGATGCTATGTTATATTATGTTATGTCATGTCATGTTGTGTGATGCTATGTTATGTCATGTGATGTCATGTTATACTATGTGATGCTATGTAATGTCATGTTATGTGATGCTATGTCATGTTATGTGATGCTATGTCATGTTATGTGATGCTATGTTATGTCATGTGATGTCATGTCATGTGATGCTCTGTTATGTCATGTTATGTGATGCTATGTTATGTCATGTGATGTCATGTGATGTCATGTCATGTGATGCTTTGTCATGTCAGTAAGTCAGTCAATCACTTTATTCGATTCTTAAGAATAAGATCATAAAAGTACAAAATACACCTTTGAACTGTGGCCTTCATAATACAAATATTGGCGATAAATAATGAACAAATGGATATAAAAACATTAGTTAAAAACAGATACGAAAATAAAAACACACATGTCAAATGGAGTTATTACACGATCGTCTAGTCTTCCATGAAAGAAGTAAAAAAGAACCCACAGAGTAGCATACCAGGTGATCGGCCAGCGATTGTAAAAAGTACATTCCTGGACGGCATTGAGTAAAGTTATATATGCGCATGAGTTGGTTTATAGAAAAACCGGAGTGGCAGCACAAACATTTGGCTAGTCTATGATGGGCTAGCGGGTCAGCGGGTGAACAGTTGTTGAACACGAAGATGCGAGTTAAAATTAACTACCACGCAATCTCCCTGAAAAGATTTCGCTGAACCCCCTACCCAAGACACCCTTTTAGCCATCAAAATGCGAGGAAATATCTCCCCCCGAACCCCCACATATTTGCAGATCCAGTGACATGCGTTAGCGATAAGCTGGTCCATAGATTCTTTCCGTGTGTTAGCTAGTTTAGGGACATTTGCCAAAACTAACACATAAGCACAAGCAGCTGGGGGAAGGTCTAGTCTTGAATCGCAAGATCTTTGACCCCCATTTAACAGGTCGTGTTCTTCTGTGGGTACCACATTTGCCCTCTGTGAAGACAGAATGCTACGGGTTATATGAGCCATTTCAGGGGGCAAGTGAGTGGCTCGTTGGTTTAGTAATTTAGAAGGTCTTTGGTGGCCCCCAGGAAGCATAGCTTCTTGAAGAGGATTAGCTGTGGTCCAATCACCCCCACTTATGGGGCCCAAATTGGCCAGGCCATTAGTAGAGGAACACTGGGGTATTGCAGACGGTTTGGGTTGTATGGACGGCGTCGCCCTATCCCGATCAGGGTGATTTAGGCCTTCTTGAGAGGAGATTAAGATCTCTGAGCTAGCTTCAATTCTGGACAATCTGCCTGTAAGTGGCTGTAATAGGCTAGTAAGTAACTGTTCCATTTTTAGCCACAAATCGTCCGTTAAAGGTGGAGGAATTAACACAGTTCCTTGCGAAACAGCAGTGATTGCCTTGGCGGTTGTTCTTCCTCCGACTTTTTTCCTCTATGCAGGTGGTTCAGGGAGACCCGATGGTAGATGGGATATGTCCGCAGCACGGGAAATAATGCCTTTCGGACGAGTTGAGACAGATTTGGAGGGTATGGTAGAGGGATCAGCTAGGAGTACAGGCAATGGCTCTTTGAAGATACTCTCGCTACGATGATCAGAAGGTAGTGGTACTAGGCCCCCAAGAGAAGATCTGCGTTCGACGTTCTGGATCTCCTTGTTCCGAGCAACAGAGGTATCAGAGGCCCTCATGAGGGAAGAGTCTGCCCCTGATCTGTTGGAGCTAGAGGTAGGCAGCAAAGAACCCGAATACACTACTGCAGTCTCTTCACATGAATCTGTGCCGGTCCTTGAGGGCACCAATGAACAGAGCTGAGGACAGGGGACTCGTGAGCGGGACAGGCGTCGAGCAACAAGCTCAATCTCATTATCAATAATCGCCACTGCTCTTACGAGGAAGGCATCCATAGTGGTCCCTTGAGGTGCCTGTGGTGCCTGAGCACCTGCCTCCATCCTACTGCGTTTCCCCCTACTCGCAAAGTGGAAGGGAACGGCCTCAGGGGCTGGATTGGCCCAAGAGTTGAGTGAAGGCTTTCGAAGTGTCACACGCAAACAAACAAACACAGCCAGCCCCTCCTAACTTCAACCCAGCAGGCGCAGTTCCTCCTTCTGCCTGCTCAAGTGCTCAGGTGGAGAGAAAGTGATCGGAGGAGTAACCCCGGGATTAGATGACAAGACACACTTACTTTTTGGCAGCTCTCTAGCGGCGTCTGCTGCGTCGAAATTCTCCCAGTAAATGGACCTGAACGCGACTCGACAAACCACGAGGGGGGCCCAGCCAGACCTCTTCCGGGCTTTGACGGGCGCAGATGGGCCCGCCCTTAGCCCGGGCTTTGCCCGGGCGCGTCCCTGCCGCGGGCGTCCTCGCAGGTGGAAATAGGCGTAGGGCCCCGCCTCCTGGGCACAGCCTTATGGGGCTAGAAGTCCCCCTCACTACAGCAATCCAACTGATGGCAACCAGCAGCAGGCAAGCAGCATGTGATGCTATGTTATGTCATGCCATGTTGTATAATGTTATGTGATGCTATGTTATGGTATGTCAGTTCATGCCATGTTATGTGGTGCTATGTTAGTTCATGTCATGTGATGTCATGTTTTATGTGAGGCCATGTCATCTTGTGTGATGTTATGGCATGTCATGTAATGTTATGTGATAAACACACAAGTTTGGCAGTGTACCCCGTAAAGACCTAGCACCTGACCCACTATCCCTAATTAGTGTGTGAGGGGGTCGGTGAGGACGGGATGTTTACCCCCTGTCGCCATGCTTCTCTTACCCCCTTCCCGCACATAGAGACTTGTATGTGCCAGGACAGCGTGGGTTAATCACTCCGGCTGCCTCTCGCCTCCAGGGACGTCACGGACAGCTGGGACCTGTCCACCAATCAAGCCACCGAGGGGCGGAGTCGCGGTCCCTAAAGGCGGAAGTCACCGGAAGGGAAGCGTCGCCGTCAGGGAGAGAGCAAGAGGACGTGGAGAGAGACGCCGCGCCGACGGAGACGGATCGAGAGGAGGATCAAGAGAAGGAGACCGTAAGAAGCCCCGACCCTCCGGACTCGGACGAGGACGACGGAGTTGACTCCTGGACAGAGGAGTGGTGGACGCCCCCGGAGGATGCTGATGAGCCCCCGCAGCTCTGGAGAGTTGCGGCTGACACGGTACGTAGCCTGGGAAGGGGAGCGGGGAAGGAATTGTAGGGGAGGACCGAAGTAAAGGCTGGACCGCCTAAGGGATTCACGGAGTGTTCACCGAGTGTGTGTGTGTTTACCCCTTCACTGCCACTACCTGCACGACGCCCGATCTCTCACGGTTGCTTCGGCTTCCAACACCCCCTCCCTTTTATCTCACTGATCGTCGGAACGATCGTTTGGCGTGGGTAGAGTGCATCAGGTGCCCCGCGGGATTCTCCCCAGAGGTCTGTTGAAAGACCGTGTATATATAAATATACTCCATACTGTGCACCGCTAGGCTACCCTAGACCACTCCTCTTCTATTATCACACCGACCGGTGGATTGTATACCTGGTGAAGGGTTCTGTCTTGCCCTTCTATTGCTGCGGCAAGGTGTAGTAACCGCCCCTTTCTTGTGTTGTTTGTTCCCCATATGAGCCTCCCGGGTTATCCACCCCAGAAGAGAAGGAACGCACGCCCAGGAGGACAGAGGAGCAGAGGTCCCGCTATCGCCTGGGAAGAAGATCACAGTTGCGCCCTACACCCAGCCCCGCCTACTAAGACTTTCATGTATGCCAATTAATAAAGCACAACAACATTGAGCCCATACTCCGGCCTCCTCGCCTGTTCTTCCGCCCGTCCCTCTCACACCTGGTGTCAGAAGTGGGATCCGGGAAGATGGAGGCCGCGATGAAGAAGATGGCGGAAGGGCAGGACAAACTGGGCCAGGTTCTGGAACGGTTCCTGACCGCCGCGGAAGAGGACAGAGTGCAATTACACAAGACCCTAACTGAACATACCCAGACACACGAGGCCACGTTTGGCAGGTTGGCGGACACCCTGGGGCAACAGAGAGGGTTTACCACACTCCCGTCAGTAGTACTGCAGAAGTACGTCAACGGCGAGGACCCCGATTTCTTCTTTTCCAACTTCGAGCGCATGGCCAGGGTTGCCGGTTGGACCGCAGACAAATGGGGGCAGTATCTAGGTCCCCTGTTGACAGGCGACATGCAAGCAGCCTACCAGGCAGCAAACCCCCTTGGCCTCACCCCGTATGCAGACGTGAAAAGGGACATTCTAGAAAGGCTAGGGTTAGACGAAGACACCTACCGAATCCGGCTACGTCAGGTCAAGGAGGGGCTTCAGGAGACACCACGAGCCCTCTCCTACCGCATCCGAGACCTGGCCGACCAGTGGTTGAAACCCCTAACATCGTCCAAAGAGGACATTATGGAGAAAGTCTATTTAGAACAGTTCCTTTCTTCCTTGCATCCCCCTGCCCAAAAGTGGGTTCGGCAACACTCCCAACTGACCTTTGAGAGAGCCGTCGAAATCGCGGGTGCCTTTCATAGGGCACAGGAGACACAGCGGGGCAAAGAGGAACAACACTGGAGACCATCAGGGGAGGACATCCTCGGGCGAGCAGACCACTTCTTCCCTCTCGTCGACCAGAGGCCCTGGCTGTGGTGCCAACACCCTTGTTCCCTTCTCCTCGGTCGGCCCCAACCCATATTGGCCCACAATGTTTTTCCTGTGGCGCCTACGGCCACATTGCCCGAGTATGCCCAAAAAGGGAGGAACCGATGGAGGTGGGCCTCACCCGCTCGTACTACTGTAACCCTATGGGAAGAAATCCCCCATATCATAGGACAGTACGGGTAAACGGAGAAAACCGACGGGCCTTGATGGATATGGGTTGTCTGCAGAGTGTGATTCGGCCTTCGGCTATACCTGGAGGGGTCACCCGAACCACAGGGGAGGTCAACATACAATGTGTCCACGGAGACAATAAAAGGTATCCCACTACCAACGTGCAGGTCCAGCACGGACCCTCTGAACAACCCGTGTCCCTGCGGGTAGGGCTGGTGCCACGACTGCCAGAGACATTGGTTCTAGGGTCCGATTATCCGTACATGTCTACAGTGATACCAGAACAAAGCGTCGACCAGGACGATTGGTGCCAGTCAGCCCCCTTTGCCAACGAATCCTTCTTGGCATGTCCCTCCGTGAAAGACCTCAAAAGCCGGAACCAGAAGAGGAGAGAAAAAAGACACTGGACGCACATAGCCCTAACCCAGACTAACGAAGAACCCCTGTGGCAATACGATAGGGGTTTCTTTGCAGCCCAACGGGAAGACCCAACCCTAAGAGAGGCATGGAACCAGGCCACCGACACCGAGAACCCAGACAAAGTAGGTCCTCAGTTTGTCATAAAGGAGGGGATGATATACAGAAAAGGGGGAAGAACCAACCACTCCAACTGCTGGTACCCCAGTCCTATAGAGAGAAAGTGATGTTCCTCGCCCATAGTCATTTGTTGGGGGACACTTTGGTGAAGAAAAGACTGAACAAGACATCCTAGGGAAATTCTTTTGGCCAGGCATTTATCAGCAGATCCGTCAGTATTGTAGACGGTGCCCCATCTGTCAGAAGAACAGTCGGTATCGACCCCCAAAGGTGCCCTTGTGTCCCTTGCCCATTATTGAGGAGCCCTTCTCTCGTGTGGGGATGGATATAATCGGTCCCTTGCTTCCCTCCCGAAGCGGGTGTAGGTACGTGTTGGTGATGGTAGACTATGCCACCCGGTTCCCCGAAGCAGTGGCCCTGAGACAACCAAACGCCCAACAAATAGCTAAAGCCATGGTGAACATATTTTCCAGGGTTGGATTTCCCCGGGAGGTGATTTCCGATCAAGGAACACCCTTTGTGTCCCGCCTTATGAAGCAAGTATGTGCTCAGTTGAAGATAAAACAGATCGGTACGGCGGCCTACCACCCCCAGACGGACGGGCTGGTAGAACGATATAATGCCACCCTGAAAAAAATGTTAGACCTTGAAACCCGCCGATGTGAGGAAATGCTACCCCTAGCCCTGTTCGCTATAAGGTGTAAACCCCAGAGGAGTACTGGCTATTCGCCTTTCGAACTCCTATACGGGCAACAGCCCCGTACCCTGCTTGACATGGCCAAGGAAGAATGGGAAGAAAGGCCAGAAGGGACCAAACCCCTCCCCAAATATGTTATGAACCTGAAAACCCATCTCCAGGAAATACATAGCATATGTAGAACACACCTGGAGAATGCACAAGAGGGCCAGAAACGACAGTACGATAAAACCACTAAACCACATACATTGAAGATAGATGACTACGTCCTCCTCATGATGCCCACCTCTGACCACAAACTCTTAGGTCAGTGGCAGGGCCCCTTCCGGGTCGTAGAAGTAGTCACCCCCGTCACTTATCGTCTTGAGATGGACCCCCTGAAGAGAAGCAACACCCAGATATTCCACATTAATCTGTTGAAAAGATGGTACGGGGAACCCCCCTGTTCCTGTCTCTCTGGCCCAAGACCACCCGGTAGCATACCATCAGAGCAGGGATCCTGAGCTGTCTGTGGAACAGCAGAAGTCCCTAGACACCTACCTGTGGCCCTTCAGGGCCGTCTTTTCCTCCACCCCAGGTCGAACCACCCTCACAGAACATTCAATTACCACTCTGCCAGGGAAGCGGGTAAAGCTACGACCGTATCGCCTTCCTGAATCCCGCAGACAGGCGGTGGAGCGCGAGATACAACAAATGCTCCACATGGGTGTCATAGAACCGTCCAAGAGCGAATGGAATTCGCCCATAGTCTTAGTACCGAAGCCGGACGGTTCTATTAGATTTTGTATCGACTTCCGCGAGGTCAATAAGATCTCCCAGTTCGACACCTATCCTCTACCCCGGGTGGACGAACTGGTGGAAAGGCTAGGAAAAGCCCAGTACATCAGTACATTAGACCTCTGTAAAGGGTACTGGCAGGTCCCCTTAACGAAAACCGACAAGGATAAAACAGCATTCTCCACCCCGGGGGGGTTATATCAGTTCACGGTATTGCCCTTCGGGTAACACGGGGCCCCGGCTACTTTCCAAAGGCTGATGAACAACCTTCTTAGACCCTGTGCCGCATATGCTGCGGCATACATCGACGACATAGTCATTCAGAGCCCCACCTGGGAGGAACATCTATGCCACCTGGCTAAGGTCGTTCAGACCTTAGGGGCAGCCGGTCTCACCATTAATCCCACCAAAAGCCGGCTCGCTGCTCGGTCGGTGAAGTACTTGGGGTATCTTCTCGGGGAGGGGTTAATCAAACCACAGAAGGAAAAGGTAGCCGCCATAGCCGATATCCCGTTTTCCCACACCAAAAGAGAGCTGAGGGCCTTCCTAGGCATTCTCGGCTATTATAGACGCTTCATACCGGACTTCTCGCAGACAGCTGCACCTTTAACCGACCTGCTACAGAAACACAAGAACGCAGAAAAGGAGTTACGGCAACCTTCTCCCTGTCTTCAGCGAGCCTTCCACGCCTTGAAACGAGCCCTTACCTCCGACCCTGTGCTCCTGAGTCCTGAGTATGACAAACCATTCATCCTCCAAACAGATGCACCTGTGCAGGGACTGGGCGCGGTACTGTCTCAAACCGACCCCCAGGGACAAGAGCGTCCCATACTGTACATAAGCAGGAAGTTGTTCCCCGCGAAACACGATATTCCGTCATAGAAAAGGAGGCCCTAGCCATCAAATGGGCGATTGAGACTCTCAGGTACTATCTCGAAGGTAGGGAGTTTACTCTGTATACCGACCACGCCCCTTTAGAGTGGCTGTCACGCAACAAAGGGCACAACGACCGGGTCATGAGGTGGTTTCTGGCGCTTCAGCCCCTCCATTTCACCACTTTACATCGGAAGGGCAGAGAGCAGACCAACGCAGACTATCTCTCACGCCATCCCCTTGACCCGTTTCTTGCCGGCAAGAAAGTAAGGGGGAGGGATGTGAGGGGGTCGGTGAGGACGGGATGTTTACCCCCCTGTCTCCATGCTTCTCTTACCCCTTCCCGCACATAGAGACTTGTATGTGCCAGGACAGCGTGGGTTAATCACGCCGGCTGCCTCTCGCCTCCAGGGATGTCACGGACAGCTGGGACCTGTCCACCAATCAAGCCACCGAGGGGCGGAGTCGCGGTCCCTAAAGGCGGAAGTCACCGGAAGGAAGCGTCGCCGTCAGGGAGAGAGCAAGAGGACGTGGAGAGAGACGCCGCGCCGACGGAGACGGATCGAGAGGAGGATCAAGAGAAGGAGACCGTAAGAAGCCCTGACCCTCCGGGCTCGGACGAGGACGACGGAGTTGACTCCTGGACAGAGGAGTGGTGGACGCCCCGGAGGATGCTGATGAGCCGCCGCAGCTCTGGAGAGTTGTGGCTGACACGGTACGTAGCCTGGGAAGGGGAGCGGGGAAGGAATTGTAGGGGAGGACCGAAGTAAAGGCTGGACCGCCTAAGGGATTCACGGAGTGTTCACCGAGTGTGTGTGTGTTTACCCCTTCACTGCCACTACCTGCACGACGCCCGATCTCTCACGGTTGCTTCGGCTTCCAACACCCCCTCCCTTTTATCTCACTGATCGTCGGAACGATCGTTTGGCGTGGGTAGAGTGCATCAGGTGCCCCGCGGGATTCTCCCCAGAGGTCTGTTGAAAGACCGTGTATATATAAATATACTCCATACTGTGCACCGCTAGGCTACCCTAGTCCACTCCTCTTCTATTATCACACCGACCGGTGGATTGTATACCTGGTGAAGGGTTCTGTCTTGCCCTTCTATTGCTGCGGCAAGGTGTAGTAACCGCCCCTCTCTTGTGTTGTTTGTTCCCCATATGAGCCTCCCGGGTTATCCACCCCAGAAGAGAAGGAACGCACGCCCAGGAGGACAGAGGAGCAGAGGTCCCGCTATCGCCTGGGAAGAAGATCACAGTTGCGCCCTACACCCAGCCCGCCTACTAAGACTTTCATGTATGCCAATTAATAAAGCACAACAACATTGAGCCCATACTCCGGCCTCCTCGCCTATTCTTCCGCCCGTCCCTCTCACATAGTGTAATAGGATTTCTCCAATGATAGTGTGTGCACACCGTTAACACACCCACTGCCGCGGTGCAATCCAAAACAGGATTATAACAAACAAACTAAAACGTGCCACACAATATTGCCATCAATGCCAGTGTAAACATTGCCAGTGCCACACAATACAGCCATCAATGCCAGTGTAAACATTGCCAGTGCCACACAATACAGCCATCAATGCCAGTGTAAACATGTCCAGTGCCACACAATAATCCCCATAAATGCCAGTGTAAACATGGCCAGTGCCACACAATACTGCCAATGTCAGTGTAAACATGATCAGTGCCACACAATACTGCCAATGTCAGTGTAAACATGATCAGTGCCACACAATACTACCATGAAGGCCAGTGTAAACATGGCCAGTGCAACACAATATTGCTGTCAATGCCAGTGTAAACATGATCAGTGCCACTCAATACTACCATCAAGGCCAGTGTAAACATGGCCAGTGCCACACAATATTGCTGTCAATGCCAGTGTAAACATGATCAGTGCCACACAATACTGCCATCAATGCCAGTGTAAACATGGCCAGTGCCACACAATATTGCCATCAATGCCAGTTTGGACATGGCCAATGCCACACAATATTGCCATCAATGCCAGTGTAAACATAACCAGTGCCACACAATAATCCCCATAAATGCCAGTGTAAATATGGCCAGTGCCACACAATACTGCCATCAATGCCAGTGTAAACATGGCCAGTGCCACACAATACTGCCATCAATGTCAGTGTGAACATGGGCAGTGCCACAGAATACTGCCACACAATAATCCCCATAAATGCCAGTGTAAACATGGCCAGTGCCACACAATACTGCCATCAATGTCAGTGTAAACATGGGCAGTGCCACAGAATACTGCTGTCAATGCCAGTGTAAACATGATCAGTGCCACTCAATACTACCATCAAGGCCAGTGTAAACATGGCCAGTGCCACACAATACTACCATCAAGGCCAGTGTAAACATGGCCAGTGCCACACAATAATCCCCATAAATGCCAGTGTAAACATGGTCAGTGCCACACAATACTGCCAATGTCAGTGTAAACATGGGCAGTGCCGCACAATACTGCCATCAATGTCAGTGTAAACATGGGCAGTGCCGCACAATACTGCCATCAATGCCAGTGTAAACATGATCAGTGCCACTCAATACTACCATCAAGGCCAGTGTAAACATGGCCAGTGCAACACAATATTGCTGTCAATGCCAGTGTAAACATGATCAGTGCCACTCAATACTACCATCAAGGCCAGTGTAAACATGGCCAGTGCCACACAATATTGCCATCAATGCCAGTGTAAACATGGCCAGTGCCACACAATACTGCCATCAATGCCAGTGTAAACATGGCCAGTGCCACACAATATTGCCATCAATGCCAGTGTGGACATGGCCAATGCCACACAATATTGCCATCAATGCCAGTGTAAACATAACCAGTGCCACACAATAATCCCCATAAATGCCAGTGTAAATATGGCCAGTGCCACACAATACTGCCAATGTCAGTGTAAACATGGGAGTGGGCACCAGGTTTGAGTCCCAGCGTCGTCTCAACATCCTGTGATTCTGGGCAAATAAAAGCAAGCGTGTATTGTAACCAGGTGCTCATGTAAAGTGCTCTACTGCCCTTGGGCCACATAGTGCCGCACAATACTGCCATCAATGCCAGTGTAAACATGGCCAGTGCCACACAATAATCCCCATAAATGCCAGTGTAAACATGGTCAGTGCCACACAATACTGCCAATGTCAGTGTAAACATGGGCAGTGCCGCACAATACTGCCATCAATGTCAGTGTAAACATGGGCAGTGCCGCACAATACTGCCATCAATGCCAGTGTAAACATGATCAGTGCCACTCAATACTACCATCAAGGCCAGTGTAAACATGGCCAGTGCAACACAATATTGCTGTCAATGCCAGTGTAAACATGATCAGTGCCACTCAATACTACCATCAAGGCCAGTGTAAACATGGCCAGTGCCACACAATATTGCCATCAATGCCAGTGTAAACATGGCCAGTGCCACACAATACTGCCATCAATGCCAGTGTAAACATGGCCAGTGCCACACAATATTGCCATCAATGCCAGTGTGGACATGGCCAATGCCACACAATATTGCCATCAATGCCAGTGTAAACATAACCAGTGCCACACAATAATCCCCATAAATGCCAGTGTAAATATGGCCAGTGCCACACAATACTGCCAATGTCAGTGTAAACATGGGAGTGGGCACCAGGTTTGAGTCCCAGCGTCGTCTCAACATCCTGTGATTCTGGGCAAATAAAAGCAAGCGTGTATTGTAACCAGGTGCTCATGTAAAGTGCTCTACTGCCCTTGGGCCACATAGTGCCGCACAATACTGCCATCAATGCCAGTGTAAACATGGCCAGTGCCACACAATACTGCCATCAATGTCAGTGTAAACATGGGCAGTGCCACAGAATACTGCCACACAATAATCCCCATAAATGCCAGGTAAACATGGTCAGTGCCACACAATACTGCCAATGTCAGTGTAAACATGGGCAGTGCCGCACAATACTGCCATCAATGCCAGTGTAAACATGGCCAGTGCCACACAATACTGCCATCAATGTCAGTGTAAACATGGGCAGTGCCGCACAATACTGCCATCAATGCCAGTGTAAACATGGTCAGTGCCACACAATACTGCCGTTAATGCCAGTGTATACATGGTTAAAGTTTACAACACTGTGCAACGTTGAGAAGAGGAGGTCGCCTGCATGAGTTGTGAGTGTGCACCCCTGCCCTGAGGCACCCCTAGACGGATCTCTAGTCTATTGAGATCTAGAGCCCAGCTCTGTGGTCTGAAGGGCGCATAAAGCGTGTGCTCCTCGGCAAGTGTGCCTACTCTCAGCTCGCCAGGTCACTGTAGGCTGGCGGGCAGCAACGTGTAGCTGGGCATTCAATGTAGGGGGTTTACCCCACCCGGACTAGGGACGCAAGTTTGTGTCCTGACCAATCCCATCTGCCCCTGCCCACCAGCTCATGGAGTTAAAGCCCCCCCTTCACAGAGGAGTACACTTGCCGGACACCAGGGTCGCCCTCCCCGTTCTGTGGCCCTTCTTTCCAGGTGGAAGGGATGTAAACGGACTGCAGTGTCTCTGTGTAATTTATTTGTTGGTGCAGTTTATGTAGCACGAATGTGGCCCAAGGGCAGTAGAGCACTTTACATGAGCACCTGGTTACATTACACGCTTGCTTTTATTTGCCCAGAATCACAGGATGTTGAGACGACGCTGGGACTCGAACCTGGTGCCCACTCCCAGGGTCGGCATCATACGTCAGCGTCTGTCTGCAGATCCCGCACCTCGCCAGCTACCGGGGCGCGGGTCTGTGGGGCAGGTCTGAGTTTGGTGAAACTGGAGCACAGACATAAACTGGGGGTCCTGATGCCCCACTGGGAACCCGTGACCCGGTGACCCGTCCGCCACAGGGTCACGGGGCTCGTACGCTCGTTAAGGTGGAGCTACCGCCAATGAGTCAACCTGCCTGGGTCCATCATGTAAAACAATGCCCCCCACCCCTCCCCAGAGACGGGAGAAGTCACTGTTCTTTTCAGGGCCATTAATGTTTGTTTTAATCTAACAAACTCTAGCTTTGTGCGTTTGTTTGGGGAAAAAGTAATGCAGAGCGGAGCCAAAAAACATGATGCACTCGCTCTGCCAACAGACTCGCCCTTTCTGTGCTTTTACGGTACAGGGGATCCTGCCAGGGGGCTATGATTTCTCATTACAGCAGACAGGCTTCTGCTGGGGGGGTCACACACCAAAGTCTACGTCAGCCCCTCGGCAGAGAAGAAGCCATGACGGGGTCCCAAGAGCTGCTTGCTGCCAGTTCCTCTTTGTATCCTGCACTTAAAGTGCGCTACTTCCGGCCACAAGTCCTACAAAAAAATGTGGGGGGACTGAGGGGCATATTATCAAGGACGGCGATAAAATTATCGCCGCTTTAGCGGCAGAAAACTGCCGCTAAAGCGGCGATAATGGGCTTGATAATATGCCCTGGAGAATTCAATAGGAGCCCATGTTCACACCAGAACATGGACTTCTATTGGAATTCTCAAGGGCATATTATCAAGCCCATTATCGCCGCTTTAGCGGCAGTTTTCTGCCGCTAAAGCGGCGATAATTTTAACGCCGTTCTTGATAATATGCCCCTAAGTAAGTTAGACAGTATGCAGGTGACATCACTGCACGTGAAATCGACTGTGGCATCGGAGAAAGTGACATCAGAGAAATTGACATCATATAATGTGACATCATAGAAAGTGACATCATAGAAAGTGACACCTGTAAAATAATTTTTAAAAATGGGTATTTAAATGGATATTGGTGTAAATACTCACACAATCCGACAGCTGACAGTCTTACAGTGCGTGCTCTTTCATGTAAGGTTTGAACAAAGTCAACAGCTTGCTTCCAGGTCGGAGTTTTTCTTAAATGCGTGCCAAGTGATAAAAAGCTGTGTGCCTTTGTTTCCTCTCCACTGCTCTAGCGCCTAGATGTGAGGCTAAGATAGCTCTCAGACAGGATTGTGCTCCCACACAAGAGGAGCTGGTGGCTTTAAATCAGCCCTTTGTCTTGGGCCCAGCAGGAGGGGGAATAAAAAGCCCATCCACCCGCCCCCTACACTTGCTGCTCCCCTGAAAGCAGTCGACAGTGCAGGCGCTGCTGAATATGTCCCAGGGACAAGCTCGGCTTACTTCACTCGGGCCTACCATCTTAGCAGGGGGACGGCGTCCACCCTGGAAAAGAGTGGATCGACGCCGTCTACCTGCGTGTAACCTCGACTTGTGCCCTGGCTAGTTCACTATTGTGCCGTGAGGGGTGGCGGGTGCTCGTGCAGGTGAACGCTAGAGGGCCTTTAGACTCAGTGCGTAATTTGTAAAATATAAGTGCCAGGGTCCAAGGTATGGTGCAGGAGGCCACTGAGCACTTGCACCACCCACTGAGCGCTTACACCACCCATTGAACGCTTGCACCACCCACTGAGCGCTTACACCACCCATTGAACGCTTGCACCACCCATTGAACGCTTGCACCACCCACTGAGCGCTTGCACCACCCACTGAGCGCTTGCACCACCCACTGACCCTTCCAGTGCTGCCAAATAGAACTGCGTGCTACTGTTATTCATTTTTTAGTGCATATTAATTTGCTAAACTAATGTGCTCTGCTGAAAATATTATAGAGTTTCATAAAAAAAATAGTGGCGGTGTTAAGAATGAAATGCTGGTGCTGAGTTAATTTAGGCTGCTTTCAGTTTGGCGGGAATGAGTAATGTGTAGGTCGGCTGGGGGTTAGCCTGGCTCTCTATCTTTTGAACCCGACACCAGCAGAGTCACATCAGCCACCCAGGCCCAGGGCCCAATGTTTTGTCCTGTTGATATACCCAATACTGAGGTTAATTGGCCTCAAGGTCTGACCCTACCCCAGCCGCACTGACACCTGGCACCTTCCATGAATTTGTGATAGGCTTGGCACTGGTTTGAGGGACAGGTCGGGTTTTTCTCACTATTCAGGGCCGATCATTTCAATGTCTTCGTTTTTTAGGTCGGGCCCACCAGACCGTGCAGCTGCCTGGTACAGAAAGGCATACTGTGAGCTGACCAAGAACGTACAGAGACTTAGAGCCCGCCCATTGCTTACCATTGGTCATTTTTATTGTCACTCTCATTTGACTGCTTCTTATTCAATGGCTTGCCTTGTCCATCTGGTGTTTGTAGCTCACTGGAGCATTGCCTCTTTACCTGTGTGCTTCCACTACTCACTTTAGGGAACTATTTTTTTCATTTCAGGTATGCACTCTATGAGAGTGCATGTGTTTTCCAACTCTCTTCATCTTGTTGTTCTCCCACCCAAGTGCTACTCCACCCTGTTGCATTTTCTCTTGAAGGCTGCCCGCTCCTTCTCGCGGCTTCTCCCCCTCCAGCCTCCACCCCCATCAGCCCAGTGTGTTTCTCTCCACTGTGTGCTCCCCTCCACCCCGATACTGCTCTCTCCCTCAACATGGTGCTTCCCCTTTCCTCCCATGCACTCTGTTTTTTTAAAGCCCCCGGTGACATCTCTTCAGTGATGCTGCCTAAACATTACTTTTCTTCCCTCACTTCACGTTATCCACATCATGGCTTGTTCCCTCGCCCCTCCCACACCCTGCCTTATTTCCTGTTACTACCTCAGAGCCACGGTGTCTCCCCAACCCCCCCTGAAGCTGCTGCTTCGGTAGCTGTTGCCACGCCTCCAACAAGGGGTGCCCGTGGCACTACACAGGTGTGCTTGAAGGATGTTGGAGGGAGTCTGGGTGAAGCCAGCTCTCGGCCAGCACTAAAGCCCTGTCTGGGAAGGGGTGGGCTCCCCCTCAACATCTGGGACAGCACCTCCCCAGAGAACATGGACCGCTCAGTGAAATGCTTCCCATGGCACATGTCCCAGGACGTCACCTGCAAGGCTGTAAAATGCACTTTAGGGGAATAGTTGTAGTAAACTCTGGAAGATTATTTACTCTGTCTTCCACTGCCCTCCTCAGACCCGGACTAAATCACAGACGTCCTGTGGATGTGTATGTTATGTTATGTTATGTTATTGGTATTTCTAAAGCGCAAACGGTTACCCAAGGGTGTCCTGGCGCTAACTGCTTTCATCTGGGCATTAAGATATAAACACAAGTTATAGATTAAAAAGCCATGTTTTCAGTTGCTTCCTAAAAAGTAGCAGATCAGTGGAGTTTCTCAAGTAGAAGGGAAGATCATTCCAGGCTTTTGCTGCACAAGCTATAAAGCATGTACAGACATGCTTTCATCCCGTCGGTGCCATGTCATATGATGCTATGTTATGTCATGTAATCTTATGTGATTATATGTTATGTGATGATATGTTATCTCATGTCATGTCATGTGATGCAATGTTATCAGTGGCGTAACTAATTTGAGAGGGCCCCCCTGCAAGGTACCTGGAGGGGCCCCCGCTTCAGATTTAATCCGGAGCTCTCAGGCCTCAGTACTGTGCTGAGGGGGCCCCTTCAGTTCGGGCTCCCCTGCACCGCGGGGGCTGCGGAGGCCTGTGTTACACCACTGAATGTTATGTCATGCTATGTCATGTCATGTTATGTGATGCTATGTTATGTGATGGTATTTCATGTCATGTTATGTCATGTTATTTACACCACAACAATTAGAACAAGCATTTGCAATGCAATAGGTCTCGCAGTTACCCGAGTTTAAGCTAATGGCATTGTAAATGACAATACCTTTTATTTATGTTTTTAAAACGAAAACAAAAATAAAAGTCATTGTTATTTGCAATGTCAATAGCTCAAACTCGCATAAATGCGAGACCTATTGCATTGCAAATGCTTGTATTGCCTGGGCACCCTCCTCATCTCAAAGCCTCGTGGGCAGCACCGTCAACTCTTAAAATTTAAATTCCACTGTTGGAGGTCCTTTGGCCAAAGTTGCCGAAATGCGCCCCGTTACAGTTATGTGTATGGGGGTGTAGGAAAAGCTGAGCACATAAGAGGTAAACACGGACATGGGAGAACACGAAAACAGTGGAAACGAGGGACACATCGAAAAGGAGGCTGCAACAGAAGAAGCGGAATAAAGGAAAATACAAAGAGAGTAGGAGAGAAGGTGAGAGGTATGTTAAAAGGCTATTGATGGAGAGGAGAAAGTAGGAGGACGAGAAGAGCAGGGGCAGGGAAAAAGGGTGTAGAAACAAAAGAAGGCAAATGGCAAAGTGAGAGAATAAGACATGGATGGGAAATAGTGATGTTGAGATAGAGGGGAAGAGAAAAGCAATAAGAAAGGGAAGGAAGCAGAATGAGGGAGTGAAAGAGAGGGGTGTGTCAGAATGAGACAAGAATTAATAAGTAGACCGCTTGGGCCATATTATAGAAACGTTGGAGTGCTGCCAAAACAGTATACAAAAAGTTTGCACTGTTTTTACTATGTATCTAATAAAAATAGTCGAGTCTAGGCGAAGGAAGACGAACGGAAATGATGAGAAAAGGGGGATAGAAGAGTAGAATTTTTTAGAGGGGTTGAACTGGCAGATTAAAAGTGTGAGCAGGACAACAGAGGAGAGAGATGGACAGGCGAGTCAGAGAGGTCACGTGTATGTCTGCGAGTAAAAGAGAACGCGTGTGTGCAGAATGAAAGAGACCAGTGCTGGAAATGGGGCAAAAAAATACACCGGGATACCGTAAATAGGGTTAAGCATAAAAGGGGTGGGGTCACAAGGGGCAGAGTCTGACTGTCAGCGTATACACTAAAAAAACCTGCAGCATCTAAATAAATTTGCAACAAGGACCAACTATTTGCTCAGCCCCTGAGGGGTTGCAGCTCTGAACGTACAGTACACAGAAAGCAGTGCAGATGACTGTGTCCTGGTGCCTGCAAATTGCACCGGATCCGGCTCAATAATGACTGCCGGACCGGATCCCCTAGATCTCAAACTCCCTCCCCTCAACACTAGAAGAGAATAAGAAAGAGAGAGAGAATAAAGTATAAAGAGAAGGGCGATGTGAGAGAGCGGGAAGAGAAGTGAGAAAGAAACAAAAGAAAAGTGGGGAATTTGGAAGGTAACGAATGAGAACGAAAGGAAGCCTAAAAAGAGGCTAAGGGAAAGACTTCAAGAGAGGGGTTGCAAAGAGGACATACAGGCGAACATAAAGGCAAGATTGAAGACGGCAGGAAAGTGGAAGGGGCGAGGTAGAGAGGGGAGGAGACTGAATTGAAGGAAGACAGGGCAAGAAAAGGAGGTGGTCGAGGGAAAGGAGCGACAGAGGGAGAGCATTGGAGGGAATGAAAACAAGCGCGCGCGCGCCTCGTGCTGAAAGTTAAAAAAAAGGCGTGCAGGCTGCAGCAGTAGGGACGTCAGAGAGAGAGAGAGAGGCGGAGGGGTGCACCCGCGAGTGGTGCGTGCGCTTGGAAGAGCAGTCTGCTCATTTTCAAGCACTGCACTCGTACTTGTGGCGCGCCCCTGCTCGCTCCCGCAAGGTGGATGCCGCCACAAGCACGAGTGTGTGCTTGAAAATGACCAGAGCGACGGCTAAAGGTCCTCCTAAGCAGCACATGCGCGCTGCGTAGGCGAGACCTAAAAAGGAGCGTCCACTATATTGTTTAGTTTCCGGCCCAAATTCAGACAATCCAATGTTAACAACTATAACAATGAAGAACAATAAATGAGATTCAGTTGTCAGGAGTCTTAAGAATGCGTCCAGTATCCAACTTTTATTGATTTTTCAATACATGAAAGTTTCCAGTCAGCCCAGCCAACGCGTTTCGTCCTCTATGGACTTCATCAGGGCTGTAAATCAAATTAAAAGATATATATATCACTCGTATGTAATGCTTATTTGAGATATTACAAAAACATTTATACATATCTATAAAATCCCCCATAGTGCCTTCCGCACCCCAAGACTCCACACATATTAATGACATCTATCTTTTTAACAGAACAACAAATTTTCAATTTCCACTGTTGTCATCATTAATGCAATATGTACATAGCCCTACACACCACGGTTCCCTGCCTATTTACAAAACTTTTTTTCCAAAAAATTGTATTAAATCTTCCAAGGACTTTTTTTTGCCTTTCTTCATATTTTAATTATTATTACAAAAATACCCCACCTAAATATGTCAAATCTAAATATCAGTCTGTTATCAAAAGTTTCCCATTAAAAACTTTTTCCCAATAAAAAACTATTACACATAACCATTATTGAATTTCAACTCACGGGTGCTTTCCAAACTTGTGTGACTTTCAAATAGCAAGAAGGATAGCCTCCTGTTTCAGTGTCTTCGTGGGTAATAAATCCCCTTTCAGGTGGTGTAGTACCCCTAAATCATCTATCGTTAAAACATGGCAATAGTCAGCATAATATAAAATATCTATCTCCCAAAATCATATTTAATGGTCTGTCATGTTATGTTATGTGTTACTATGTCATGTCATGTAATGTTATGTGATACTATGTTATGTGATGCTATGTTATGTCATGTCATGTGATGCTATGTCATGTCATGTAATGTTATGTGATACTATGTTATGTGATGCTATGTTATGTCATGTCATGTGATGCTATGTCATGTCATGTAATGTTATGTGATACTATGTTATGTGATGCTATGTTATGTCATGTCATGTGATGCTATGTCATGTCATGTAATGTTATGTGATACTATGTTATGTGATGCTATGTTATGTCATGTCATGTGATGCTATGTCATGTCATGTAATGTTATGTGATACTATGTTATGTGATGCTATGTTATGTCATGTCATGTGATGCTATGTCATGTCATGTAATGTTATGTGATACTATGTTATGTGATATTATGTGATGCTATGTTATGTCATGTTATGTGATGCTATGTTTTTTGATGTCATGTTATGTGATGGTATGTTATGTGATGTTATGTTATGCTATGTTATGTCATGTCATGCCATGTGGTCATGTCATGTAATGCTATGTTATGTCATGTTATGTGATGCTATGTTATACTATGTCATGTCACGTATGCCATGTTATGTGATGTTATGTTATGTCACGTGATGTCATTTTATGTGATGCTATCTAATGTCATGTTATGTTATGTGATGCTATGTTATATTATGTTATGTCATGTCATGTTGTGTGATGCTATGTTATGTCATGTGATGTCATGTTATACTATGTGATGCTATGTAATGTCATGTTATGTGATGCTATGTCATGTTATGTGATGCTATGTCATGTTATGTGATGCTATGTTATGTCATGTGATGTCATGTCATGTGATGCTCTGTTATGTCATGTTATGTGATGCTATGTTATGTCATGTGATGTCATGTGATGTCATGTCATGTGATGCTTTGTCATGTCAGTAAGTCAGTCAATCACTTTATTCGATTCTTAAGAATAAGATCATAAAAGTACAAAATACACCTTTGAACTGTGGCCTTCATAATACAAATATTGGCGATAAATAATGAACAAATGGATATAAAAACATTAGTTAAAAACAGATACGAAAATAAAAACACACATGTCAAATGGAGTTATTACACGATCGTCTAGTCTTCCATGAAAGAAGTAAAAAAGAACCCACAGAGTAGCATACCAGGTGATCGGCCAGCGATTGTAAAAAGTACATTCCTGGACGGCATTGAGTAAAGTTATATATGCGCATGAGTTGGTTTATAGAAAAACCGGAGTGGCAGCACAAACATTTGGCTAGTCTATGATGGGCTAGCGGGTCAGCGGGTGAACAGTTGTTGAACACGAAGATGCGAGTTAAAATTAACTACCACGCAATCTCCCTGAAAAGATTTCGCTGAACCCCCTACCCAAGACACCCTTTTAGCCATCAAAATGCGAGGAAATATCTCCCCCGAACCCCCACATATTTGCAGATCCAGTGACATGCGTTAGCGATAAGCTGGTCCATAGATTCTTTCCGTGTGTTAGCTAGTTTAGGGACATTTGCCAAAACTAACACATAAGCACAAGCAGCTGGGGAAGGTCTAGTCTTGAATCGCAAGATCTTTGACCCCCATTTAACAGGTCGTGTTCTTCTGTGGGTACCACATTTGCCCTCTGTGAAGACAGAATGCTACGGGTTATATGAGCCATTTCAGGGGGCAAGTGAGTGGCTCGTTGGTTTAGTAATTTAGAAGGTCTTTGGTGGCCCCCAGGAAGCATAGCTTCTTGAAGAGGATTAGCTGTGGTCCAATCACCCCCACTTATGGGGCCCAAATTGGCCAGGCCATTAGTAGAGGAACACTGGGGTATTGCAGACGGTTTGGGTTGTATGGACGGCGTCGCCCTATCCCGATCAGGGTGATTTAGGCCTTCTTGAGAGGAGATTAAGATCTCTGAGCTAGCTTCAATTCTGGACAATCTGCCTGTAAGTGGCTGTAATAGGCTAGTAAGTAACTGTTCCATTTTTAGCCACAAATCGTCCGTTAAAGGTGGAGGAATTAACACAGTTCCTTGCGAAACAGCAGTGATTGCCTTGGCGGTTGTTCTTCCTCCGACTTTTTTCCTCTATGCAGGTGGTTCAGGGAGACCCGATGGTAGATGGGATATGTCCGCAGCACGGGAAATAATGCCTTTCGGACGAGTTGAGACAGATTTGGAGGGTATGGTAGAGGGATCAGCTAGGAGTACAGGCAATGGCTCTTTGAAGATACTCTCGCTACGATGATCAGAAGGTAGTGGTACTAGGCCCCCAAGAGAAGATCTGCGTTCGACGTTCTGGATCTCCTTGTTCCGAGCAACAGAGGTATCAGAGGCCCTCATGAGGGAAGAGTCTGCCCCTGATCTGTTGGAGCTAGAGGTAGGCAGCAAAGAACCCGAATACACTACTGCAGTCTCTTCACATGAATCTGTGCCGGTCCTTGAGGGCACCAATGAACAGAGCTGAGGACAGGGGACTCGTGAGCGGGACAGGCGTCGAGCAACAAGCTCAATCTCATTATCAATAATCGCCACTGCTCTTACGAGGAAGGCATCCATAGTGGTCCCTTGAGGTGCCTGTGGTGCCTGAGCACCTGCCTCCATCCTACTGCGTTTCCCCCTACTCGCAAAGTGGAAGGGAACGGCCTCAGGGGCTGGATTGGCCCAAGAGTTGAGTGAAGGCTTTCGAAGTGTCACACGCAAACAAACAAACACAGCCAGCCCCTCCTAACTTCAACCCAGCAGGCGCAGTTCCTCCTTCTGCCTGCTCAAGTGCTCAGGTGGAGAGAAAGTGATCGGAGGAGTAACCCCGGGATTAGATGACAAGACACACTTACTTTTTGGCAGCTCTCTAGCGGCGTCTGCTGCGTCGAAATTCTCCCAGTAAATGGACCTGAACGCGACTCGACAAACCACGAGGGGGGCCCAGCCAGACCTCTTCCGGGCTTTGACGGGCGCAGATGGGCCCGCCCTTAGCCCGGGCTTTGCCCGGGCGCGTCCCTGCCGCGGGCGTCCTCGCAGGTGGAAATAGGCGTAGGGCCCCGCCTCCTGGGCACAGCCTTATGGGGCTAGAAGTCCCCCTCACTACAGCAATCCAACTGATGGCAACCAGCAGCAGGCAAGCAGCATGTGATGCTATGTTATGTCATGCCATGTTGTATAATGTTATGTGATGCTATGTTATGGTATGTCAGTTCATGCCATGTTATGTGGTGCTATGTTAGTTCATGTCATGTGATGTCATGTTTTATGTGAGGCCATGTCATCTTGTGTGATGTTATGGCATGTCATGTAATGTTATGTGATAAACACACAAGTTTGGCAGTGTACCCCGTAAAGACCTAGCACCTGACCCACTATCCCTAATTAGTGTGTGAGGGGGTCGGTGAGGACGGGATGTTTACCCCCTGTCGCCATGCTTCTCTTACCCCCTTCCCGCACATAGAGACTTGTATGTGCCAGGACAGCGTGGGTTAATCACTCCGGCTGCCTCTCGCCTCCAGGGACGTCACGGACAGCTGGGACCTGTCCACCAATCAAGCCACCGAGGGGCGGAGTCGCGGTCCCTAAAGGCGGAAGTCACCGGAAGGGAAGCGTCGCCGTCAGGGAGAGAGCAAGAGGACGTGGAGAGAGACGCCGCGCCGACGGAGACGGATCGAGAGGAGGATCAAGAGAAGGAGACCGTAAGAAGCCCCGACCCTCCGGACTCGGACGAGGACGACGGAGTTGACTCCTGGACAGAGGAGTGGTGGACGCCCCGGAGGATGCTGATGAGCCCCCGCAGCTCTGGAGAGTTGCGGCTGACACGGTACGTAGCCTGGGAAGGGGAGCGGGGAAGGAATTGTAGGGGAGGACCGAAGTAAAGGCTGGACCGCCTAAGGGATTCACGGAGTGTTCACCGAGTGTGTGTGTGTTTACCCCTTCACTGCCACTACCTGCACGACGCCCGATCTCTCACGGTTGCTTCGGCTTCCAACACCCCTCCCTTTTATCTCACTGATCGTCGGAACGATCGTTTGGCGTGGGTAGAGTGCATCAGGTGCCCCGCGGGATTCTCCCCAGAGGTCTGTTGAAAGACCGTGTATATATAAATATACTCCATACTGTGCACCGCTAGGCTACCCTAGACCACTCCTCTTCTATTATCACACCGACCGGTGGATTGTATACCTGGTGAAGGGTTCTGTCTTGCCCTTCTATTGCTGCGGCAAGGTGTAGTAACCGCCCCTTTCTTGTGTTGTTTGTTCCCCATATGAGCCTCCCGGGTTATCCACCCCAGAAGAGAAGGAACGCACGCCCAGGAGGACAGAGGAGCAGAGGTCCCGCTATCGCCTGGGAAGAAGATCACAGTTGCGCCCTACACCCAGCCCCGCCTACTAAGACTTTCATGTATGCCAATTAATAAAGCACAACAACATTGAGCCCATACTCCGGCCTCCTCGCCTATTCTTCCGCCCGTCCCTCTCACACCTGGTGTCAGAAGTGGGATCCGGGAAGATGGAGGCCGCGATGAAGAAGATGGCGGAAGGGCAGGACAAACTGGGCCAGGTTCTGGAACGGTTCCTGACCGCCGCGGAAGAGGACAGAGTGCAATTACACAAGACCCTAACTGAACATACCCAGACACACGAGGCCACGTTTGGCAGGTTGGCGGACACCCTGGGGCAACAGAGAGGGTTTACCACACTCCCGTCAGTAGTACTGCAGAAGTACGTCAACGGCGAGGACCCCGATTTCTTCTTTTCCAACTTCGAGCGCATGGCCAGGGTTGCCGGTTGGACCGCAGACAAATGGGGGCAGTATCTAGGTCCCCTGTTGACAGGCGACATGCAAGCAGCCTACCAGGCAGCAAACCCCCTTGGCCTCACCCCGTATGCAGACGTGAAAAGGGACATTCTAGAAAGGCTAGGGTTAGACGAAGACACCTACCGAATCCGGCTACGTCAGGTCAAGGAGGGGCTTCAGGAGACACCACGAGCCCTCTCCTACCGCATCCGAGACCTGGCCGACCAGTGGTTGAAACCCCTAACATCGTCCAAAGAGGACATTATGGAGAAAGTCTATTTAGAACAGTTCCTTTCTTCCTTGCATCCCCCTGCCCAAAAGTGGGTTCGGCAACACTCCCAACTGACCTTTGAGAGAGCCGTCGAAATCGCGGGTGCCTTTCATAGGGCACAGGAGACACAGCGGGGCAAAGAGGAACAACACTGGAGACCATCAGGGGAGGACATCCTCGGGCGAGCAGACCACTTCTTCCCTCTCGTCGACCAGAGGCCCTGGCTGTGGTGCCAACACCCTTGTTCCCTTCTCCTCGGTCGGCCCCAACCCATATTGGCCCACAATGTTTTTCCTGTGGCGCCTACGGCCACATTGCCCGAGTATGCCCAAAAGGGAGGAACCGATGGAGGTGGGCCTCACCCGCTCGTACTACTGTAACCCTATGGGAAGAAATCCCCCATATCATAGGACAGTACGGGTAAACGGAGAAAACCGACGGGCCTTGATGGATACGGGTTGTCTGCAGAGTGTGATTCGGCCTTCGGCTATACCTGGAGGGGTCACCCGAACCACAGGGGAGGTCAACATACAATGTGTCCACGGAGACAATAAAAGGTATCCCACTACCAACGTGCAGGTCCAGCACGGACCCTCTGAACAACCCGTGTCCCTGCGGGTAGGGCTGGTGCCACGACTGCCAGAGACATTGGTTCTAGGGTCCGATTATCCGTACATGTCTACAGTGATACCAGAACAAAGCGTCGACCAGGACGATTGGTGCCAGTCAGCCTCCTTTGCCAACGAATCCTTCTTGGCATGTCCCTCCGTGAAAGACCTCAAAAGCCGGAACCAGAAGAGGAGAGAAAAAGACACTGGACGCACATAGCCCTAACCCAGACTAACGAAGAACCCCTGTGGCAATACGATAGGGGTTTCTTTGCAGCCCAACGGGAAGACCCAACCCTAAGAGAGGCATGGAACCAGGCCACCGACACCGAGAACCCAGACAAAGTAGGTCCTCAGTTTGTCATAAAGGAGGGGATGATATACAGAAAAGGGGGAAGAACCAACCACTCCAACTGCTGGTACCCCAGTCCTATAGAGAGAAAGTGATGTTCCTCGCCCATAGTCATTTGTTGGGGGACACTTTGGTGAAGAAAAGACTGAACAAGACATCCTAGGGAAATTCTTTTGGCCAGGCATTTATCAGCAGATCCGTCAGTATTGTAGACGGTGCCCCATCTGTCAGAAGAACAGTCGGTATCAACCCCCAAAGGTGCCCTTGTGTCCCTTGCCCATTATTGAGGAGCCCTTCTCTCGTGTGGGGATGGATATAATCGGTCCCTTGCTTCCCTCCCGAAGCGGGTGTAGGTACGTGTTGGTGATGGTAGACTATGCCACCCGGTTCCCCGAAGCAGTGGCCCTGAGACAACCAAATGCCCAACAAATAGCTAAAGCCATGGTGAACATATTTTCCAGGGTTGGATTTCCCCGGGAGGTGATTTCCGATCAAGGAACACCCTTTGTGTCCCGCCTTATGAAGCAAGTATGTGCTCAGTTGAAGATAAAACAGATCGGTACGGCGGCCTACCACCCCCAGACGGACGGGCTGGTAGAACGATATAATGCCACCCTGAAAAAAATGTTAGACCTTGAAACCCGCCGATGTGAGGAAATGCTACCCCTAGCCCTGTTCGCTATAAGGTGTAAACCCCAGAGGAGTACTGGCTATTCGCCTTTCGAACTCCTATACGGGCAACAGCCCCGTACCCTGCTTGACATGGCCAAGGAAGAATGGGAAGAAAGGCCAGAAGGGACCAAACCCCTCCCCAAATATGTTATGAACCTGAAAACCCATCTCCAGGAAATACATAGCATATGTAGAACACACCTGGAGAATGCACAAGAGGGCCAGAAACGACAGTACGATAAAACCACTAAACCACATACATTGAAGATAGATGACTACGTCCTCCTCATGATGCCCACCTCTGACCACAAACTCTTAGGTCAGTGGCAGGGCCCCTTCCGGGTCGTAGAAGTAGTCACCCCCGTCACTTATCGTCTTGAGATGGACCCCCTGAAGAGAAGCAACACCCAGATATTCCACATTAATCTGTTGAAAAGATGGTACGGGGAACCCCCCTGTTCCTGTCTCTCTGGCCCAAGACCACCCGGTAGCATACCATCAGAGCAGGGATCCTGAGCTGTCTGTGGAACAGCAGAAGTCCCTAGACACCTACCTGTGGCCCTTCAGGGCCGTCTTTTCCTCCACCCCAGGTCGAACCACCCTCACAGAACATTCAATTACCACTCTGCCAGGGAAGCGGGTAAAGCTACGACCGTATCGCCTTCCTGAATCCCGCAGACAGGCGGTGGAGCGCGAGATACAACAAATGCTCCACATGGGTGTCATAGAACCGTCCAAGAGCGAATGGAATTCGCCCATAGTCTTAGTACCGAAGCCGGACGGTTCTATTAGATTTTGTATCGACTTCCGCGAGGTCAATAAGATCTCCCAGTTCGACACCTATCCTCTACCCCGGGTGGACGAACTGGTGGAAAGGCTAGGAAAAGCCCAGTACATCAGTACATTAGGCCTCTGTAAAGGGTACTGGCAGGTCCCCTTAACGAAAACCGACAAGGATAAAACAGCATTCTCCACCCCGGGGGGGTTATATCAGTTCACGGTATTGCCCTTCGGGTAACACGGGGCCCCGGCTACTTTCCAAAGGCTGATGAACAACCTTCTTAGACCCTGTGCCGCATATGCTGCGGCATACATCGACGACATAGTCATTCAGAGCCCCACCTGGGAGGAACATCTATGCCACCTGGCTAAGGTCGTTCAGACCTTAGGGGCAGCCGGTCTCACCATTAATCCCACCAAAAGCCGGCTCGCTGCTCGGTCGGTGAAGTACTTGGGGTATCTTCTCGGGGAGGGGTTAATCAAACCACAGAAGGAAAAGGTAGCCGCCATAGCCGATATCCCGTTTTCCCACACCAAAAGAGAGCTGAGGGCCTTCCTAGGCATTCTCGGCTATTATAGACGCTTCATACCGGACTTCTCGCAGACAGCTGCACCTTTAACCGACCTGCTACAGAAACACAAGAACGCAGAAAAGGAGTTACGGCAACCTTCTCCCTGTCTTCAGCGAGCCTTCCACGCCTTGAAACGAGCCCTTACCTCCGACCCTGTGCTCCTGAGTCCTGAGTATGACAAACCATTCATCCTCCAAACAGATGCACCTGTGCAGGGACTGGGCGCGGTACTGTCTCAAACCGACCCCCAGGGACAAGAGCGTCCCATACTGTACATAAGCAGGAAGTTGTTCCCCGCGAAACACGATATTCCGTCATAGAAAAGGAGGCCCTAGCCATCAAATGGGCGATTGAGACTCTCAGGTACTATCTTGAAGGTAGGGAGTTTACTCTGTATACCGACCACGCCCCTTTAGAGTGGCTGTCACGCAACAAAGGGCACAACGACCGGGTCATGAGGTGGTTTCTGGCGCTTCAGCCCCTCCATTTCACCACTTTACATCGGAAGGGCAGAGAGCAGACCAACGCAGACTATCTCTCACGCCATCCCCTTGACCCGTTTCTTGCCGGCAAGAAAGTAAGGGGGGAGGGATGTGAGGGGGTCGGTGAGGACGGGATGTTTACCCCCCCTGTCTCCATGCTTCTCTTACCCCCTTCCCGCACATAGAGACTTGTATGTGCCAGGACAGCGTGGGTTAATCACGCCGGCTGCCTCTCGCCTCCAGGGACGTCACGGACAGCTGGGACCTGTCCACCAATCAAGCCACCGAGGGGCGGAGTCGCGGTCCCTAAAGGCGGAAGTCACCGGAAGGGAAGCGTCGCCGTCAGGGAGAGAGCAAGAGGACGTGGAGAGAGACGCCGCGCCGACGGAGACGGATCGAGAGGAGGATCAAGAGAAGGAGACCGTAAGAAGCCCTGACCCTCCGGGCTCGGACGAGGACGACGGAGTTGACTCCTGGACAGAGGAGTGGTGGACGCCCCGGAGGATGCTGATGAGCCGCCGCAGCTCTGGAGAGTTGTGGCTGACACGGTACGTAGCCTGGGAAGGGGAGCGGGGAAGGAATTGTAGGGGAGGACCGAAGTAAAGGCTGGACCGCCTAAGGGATTCACGGAGTGTTCACCGAGTGTGTGTGTGTTTACCCCTTCACTGCCACTACCTGCACGACGCCCGATCTCTCACGGTTGCTTCGGCTTCCAACACCCCTCCCTTTTATCTCACTGATCGTCGGAACGATCGTTTGGCGTGGGTAGAGTGCATCAGGTGCCCCGCGGGATTCTCCCCAGAGGTCTGTTGAAAGACCGTGTATATATAAATATACTCCATACTGTGCACCGCTAGGCTACCCTAGTCCACTCCTCTTCTATTATCACACCGACCGGTGGATTGTATACCTGGTGAAGGGTTCTGTCTTGCCCTTCTATTGCTGCGGCAAGGTGTAGTAACCGCCCTCTCTTGTGTTGTTTGTTCCCCATATGAGCCTCCCGGGTTATCCACCCCAGAAGAGAAGGAACGCACGCCCAGGAGGACAGAGGAGCAGAGGTCCCGCTATCGCCTGGGAAGAAGATCACAGTTGCGCCCTACACCCAGCCCGCCTACTAAGACTTTCATGTATGCCAATTAATAAAGCACAACAACATTGAGCCCATACTCCGGCCTCCTCGCCTATTCTTCCGCCCGTCCCTCTCACATAGTGTAATAGGATTTCTCCAATGATAGTGTGTGCACACCGTTAACACACCCACTGCCGCGGTGCAATCCAAAACAGGATTATAACAAACAAACTAAAACGCAAAGGTGCACCACTTAGTAGCAAGAAACAATAGACACATCACAAAGCATCAAGTCCGTGTCCATAATATTTTCCATATATTTTCTTCTTTTATTTTTCGAAATATTCTTGATATAAAAAAACCACAGCCGACGCGTTTCGTCCAATAATGGACTTCTTCAGGGCATTAGAGCCAAAAAGGCGGACACTCCTGGGGATAAATCAACATCGGAGTTCCACCCCCTGGGTATATGTTGCGCTGAAATTGACCAAAGTTCTTATCCTTCGTGTGACGATAAAGTCAAGATAACTATTACTTAATTAGAAAAGGCAGGATTCATTCATAGGAATAGTTGAAACGGGCAATCTCCCAATACAGCCTTGATATGGCTGAAAAAATACGGCGACCTCGAACGATCTCCTCTGAGGACGAGATTGCCCGTTTCAACTGTTGGCCCACTATATCACAGTGAGGCGCACTCCGGAAGGATTCGTATGGAGGGTACTATTCCTATGAATGAATCCTGCCTTTTCTAATTAAGGAATAGTTATCTTGACTTTATCGTCACACGAAGGATAAGAACTTTGGGCAATTTCAGCGCAACATATACCCAGGGGTGGAACTCCGATGTTGATTTATCCCCAGGAGTGTCCGCCTTTTTGGCTCTAATGCCCTGAAGAAGACCATTATTGGACGAAACGCGTCGGCTGTGGTTTTTATATCAAGAATATTTCGAAAAAGAAAAAAGAAAATATATGGAAAATATTATGGACACGGACTTGATGCTTTGTGATGTGTCTATTGTTTCTTGCTACTAAGTGGTGCACCTTTGCGTTTTAATGTTATGTGATACTATGTTATGTGATGTTATGTTATGTTATGTGATGCTATGTTATGTCATGTTATGTTATGTCATGTTATGTTATGCTATGTCATGTTATGCTATGTCATGTCATGCTATGTTATGTGATGCTAGGACATGTCTAGTAATGTTATGTGATGCTATGCTATGTCATGTTATGTGATGCTATGTTATGTCATGTCCTGTTATGCAATGTGATGTTATGCTATGCCATGTGATGTCATGTTATGTCATGCGATGTCATGTTATGTTATGTGATGCTATGTCATGTTATGTCATGTGATGCTACGTCATGTCATATGATGCTATGTTGTGTTATGTGATGTCATGTTATGTTATGTGAGACTATGTCATGTCATGTGATGTCATGTTGTGTTATGTGATGCTATGTCATGTTATTTTATGTGATACTATGTTATGTCATGTAATGTTATGCTATGACATGCCATGTCATGCTATGTGATGCTATGTCATTCATGTTATGTGATGCTATGTTATGTCATGTGATGTCATGTTATGCTATGTAATGTCATGTTATGTGATGCTATGTTATGTCATGTTATGTGATGCTATGTCATGTTATGTGGTGCTATGTTATGTCATGTGATGTGATGCTATGTTATGTCATGCCATGTCGTGTAATGTTATGTGATGCTATGTTATGTCATGCTATGTTAGTTCATGTCATGTGAAGTCATGTTTTATGTGAGGATATGTCATGTCATGTTGTGTGATGCTATGGCATGTCATGTCATGTTATGTGATGCTATGTTATGTCATGTGATGTCATGTTATGCCATGTGATGCTATGTCATGTTATGTGATGCTATGGCATGTCATGTTATGTGATGCAATGTTATGTCATGTGATGCTCTGTTATGTCATGTCATGTGATGCTCTGGTATGTCATGTCATGCTATGTTATGTCGTGCCATGTCGTGTAATGTTATGTGATGCTATGTTATGTTATGTCATGTCATGCCATGTTATGTGATGCTATATTATTTCATGTCATGTGATGTCATGTTTTATGTGAGGCTATGTCATGTCATGTAATGTTATGTGTTACTATGTTATGTGATGTTATGTGATGCTATGCTTTGTCATGTGATGCTATGCTTTGTCATGTTATGTTATGTCATGTCATGTTATGCTATGTCATGTCATGTTATGTGATGCTATGGCATGTCATATAATGTTATGTGATGCTATGCTATGTTATGTGGTGCTATGTTATGTCATGTAATGTTATGCCATGTGATGTTATGTCATGTGATGTTATGTCATGCGATGTCATGTTATGTTATGTGATGCTATGTGATGTCATATGATGCTAAGTCATGTCATGTGATGCTATGTTATGTGATGTCATGTGATGCTATGTCATGTCATGTCATGTGATGTCATGTTATGTTATGTGATGCTATGTCATGTCATGTTATATGATGCTATGTTATGTTATGTCATGTTGTGTTATTTTATGCTATGACATGCCATGTCATGTTATGTGATGCTATGTTATGTCATGTGATGTGATGCTATGTCATGTCATGTTATGTGATGCTATGTTATGTCATGTCATGTGATGCTATGTTATGTCATGCCATGCCGTGTAATGTTATGTGATGCTATGTTATGTCATGTTATGCCATGTTATGTGATGCTATGTTAGTTCATGTCATGTGATGTCATGTTTTATGTGAGGCTATGTCATGTCATGTTGTGTGATGCTATGGCATGTCATGTAATGTTATGTGATACTATGTTATGTGATGTTATGTTTTGTGATGCTATGTTATGTTATGTTTTGTTATGCTATGTCATGTCATTTTATGCTATGTCATGTCATGTTATGTGATGCTATGTTATGCCATGTCATGTTATGCCATGTCATGTTATGTTATGTCATGTTATGTCATGTGATGTCATGTTATGCGATGATATGTCATGTTATGTAATGTGCTGCTATGTCATGTCAAGTGATGCTTTGTTATGTGATGTCATGTTATGTTATGTGAGGCTATGTCATGTTATGCTATGTCATGTCATGTTATGTGATGCTATGTTATGTAATGCAATGCTATCTTATGTCATGTCATGTGGTGTCATGTTATGTGATGCTATGTTATGTGATGCTATGTTATGTCATGTTATGTCATGTTATGTTATGCTATGTCATGTTATGCTATGTAATATCATGTTATAGTATGTGATGCTATGGCATGTCATGTAATGTTATGTGATGCTATGTCATGTCATTTCATGTTATGTGATGCTATGTTATGTCATGCCATGCCATGTCATGCAATGTTATGGGATGCCATGTTATGTGATGTCATGTTATGTTATGTGATGCTATGTTATGTCATGTAATGCTATGTTATGTCATGTGATGTTATGTGATGCTATGTTAGCTCATGTCATGTGATGCTATGTTATGTCATTTCATGTTATGTGATGCTATGTTATGTCATGTTTTGTTATGTGATGCTATGTCATGTTATGTTATGTGATGCTATGTTATGTCATGTTTTGTTATGTGATGCTATGTCATGTTATGTTATGTGATGCTATGTTATGTAATGCCATGTTCTGTGATGCTTTCTTATGTTATGTCATTTCATGTTATGTGATGCTATGTTATGTCATGTCATGTTTTGTTATGTGATGCTATGTCATGTTATGTTATGTGATGCTATGTTATGTAATGTCATGTTCTGTGATGCTATCTTATGTCATGTCATGTTTTGTTATGTTATATATTTAGCGCCGGGACACCCCATTGGGGTAGCTGCGCGCTCTACAAATGCCTTTTATTATTATTATTATTATGTGATGCTATGTTATGTCATGTCATGTCATGTTATGTGATGCTATGTTATATAATGTCATGTTATGTGATGCTATGTTATGTAATGTCATGTTATGTGATGCTATCTTATGTCATGTCATGTTTTGTTATGTGATGCTATGTCATGTCATGTTATGTGATGCTATGTTATGTAATGTCATGTTATGTCACACTATGCTATGTCATGTCATGTTATGTGATGCTATGTTATGTAATGTCATGTTCTGGGATGCAGATTTGTAGCGCGCACTATCACCCAGGAGGGTATCCTGGCGCTCAGCAGGTGTGAGTCTAGCCACACCTATGGCCTAGTGTGACTTCTCGAAAATCCAGGTCTTCAGCGTCTTACGGAATTCAAGAAGTGAATTGTGTGTAGCAGTCGTCCATGCTCCAGTGAAAAACGACCGTCACGTGTGAAGTCACAGTTGCACGTATGTATGTCTGTGTGAATGCACGTGCTGAATGTGTTGCTTCTGTACAAATTATCGCCATGGTTCTCTGAAGCACATGTCCTTAATCCCCTGAAAGCCCGTGTCTCAAACGGCTGAACATGTTGTGAAGTGTGTATTTCTGGCGCTGTGGCATTTATGCACACCACCGCTTGAGTGTCGCGTGTAGATGGGCTTCACATCTGTTGTTGAAGTGGAATAGATTGTGACATTGTAATGGACAATATTTGCTTTGTGTTATGTGATACATGCAGGCTGCTAGCCGTGTTTCCATTACGATTGATCGTTCTCTTTACCGGTTAGAACGAACGTGTTGGGGTCGGAGTTACTTTTCATTATCAGGACGGGTTTAGGACTTATCACTGTCCCACCTGTTTACCTGAATCTCCTCAACTTACTACTCATTGGGGATTTCATTTTAGGCGAATTTAACCGCTGAGACTGTGAGACAGCAGCACTGGTACACCAGAAGGTTTCAGTTCGTTACATTGGATTCTATACATCATTTTGTATACATATCTTTTTCTTTGGATTCGACTCCATGGGACAATAACTAGTACTTTCATACCACCACTAGCGATACTTCATGGTGACATTTTTATCGACCCTAAGCTTCTGACAGTAGCAGTTTGTTTTTGGAACGAACGAAATACATTCATTACACTTTTAGTGTCTTGACTGTAACAGGACTAGCGACAAACTTGATCACTTTAGCCTTGAGAAAGTCTCGGTACACATTTGTACAGACGAAACACGTGTTGGCTGCTTTGTTTGCTGGGAATTGGCATTAAGGAAAAAGAAAAATTCAATAAAAGAAACGTTTTCTATGAAAAGAATTGCTTTGGAAAATCTTTCACGTGCTGTACATAGGGCACAAGAAATCAAAGGACTGTATGGACTAAAGAATTACAGTACTGACTACTAGCTTTTTGTAATACAGTTTGATTTATTGGATCAATTATAACCTATGATTGGTGTGCTGTAATAGCTTTATTCTCTGGTTACACGTGTATCCATATAGGAACACTATATGCAGGAAAACCCGATAGTATACGTAACTAGGCTTGACACCGTCATCATATCATCATCACCTCGCGACACGGGGCTGGCAGAGGAGGGGTAAATAAATACTCAAGTTATTGCTATTCAGATGATCTACAGGATAATGGACTGTGGTCGTATGTGCAATATCATATGGCCAGGTATTGCCGAGTCCCCTACCAGCAGGTTAACCCCAACCTTCCCTCCAGAGACCCGGGGGTGCTTCCCGTCCCCCTCCCCCTTTCCCCCGAGGCACTGACAATAATAATCCTTCAACACCGATCTTGGATTAGGGGTCGTAAAACCCTGGCCATATTTTATTAAAATTAAAAATCATAATAAAATTTTAATAACACATTTCAAATATGCAGAAAACTTACACATATTCAATGACTTTATACATTTGATATACAATGTATTTACATATTTTATGGCTAACGTTAACAGATGTCTAGTACATAGCCATACCTAACCTAAACTAAAATATGTACAATTTGTTTTCTGCGTATCCCGGATGAGCCTACGTGCAAGGTCATGACTGGTCCCAACTACTTGCTAGGTCCCCCTTCTTACCGGAGTGACCTTGCGCAGGAGGCCCGGTTGCCCGTCAGATTCCTTCACTCGGGCACCCCCTACGCCCTCCAATACTACCTCCCAGGGACTGATGTTATGCCAACTTGGCGCCCATGCGCCCGTGCGGGGATTGGCCCAAGGGCCTACCGGAAGCGGAACTTCCTACCCCCCGCACCCTTCAGCCTACCGGCCATATACGCCCCCTGGAGTGTGATGAGAGACCACTGTCCCCCCCCAGGGGTCCCCGTTAAATAATGGGATGCCTACTAAGAGATGGAAAATTTGACTGACCAATCATGACCTTACCGCAGACCAAGGATACTCACAAATAAAATATGACAAGCAAAAATGACGTCGCCCTGTAATACAAAACATATTGAATGTGACATACCTAGCACAACATCGTAATATCTGAAAAAGAAAAACAAACAGAGTTCACACCTGTAAGAGAAATCGTTATAAAAAGCCCTGCATGAAACATTTCCTAAAAACTGCTGCCTCTGGGGATGGTGGGTGCGAAAACAAAATCTGTGGTTAAGGAGAACCTCCGCCGCGTGGACGGAGGCGTGCAGGTCTTCCCAGCGCAGGAGCGGCAAGGAAAAGACCTTCCCGCCGCTCCGCACTCGTTTTTAAGGGGCTTTTTCCCCTTAACCAGTTTGAACAGGTCCCGGCAGGATCCGGGACCTGTTCTTCCCATCGCGACCCGGAAGTGCTTCTTGCACTTCCGGGGCACTTGACTGTTGAGCCAATCACTGCCCGCAGGGGGCGGGCACCGGCCGCGTCACCTCCTGGCCGA
Organism: Calotriton arnoldi; assembly: GCA_963921515.1. Classification (NCBI taxonomy): domain Eukaryota; kingdom Metazoa; phylum Chordata; class Amphibia; order Caudata; family Salamandridae; genus Calotriton; species Calotriton arnoldi. The sequence continues at coordinate 98,184 of CAWUFW010014910.1, forward strand.
CCCCGCCCCCGCAGGAAACGCGTCCCGGGGACCGGCACCACCGCCATATGGGCAGCGTGCTCGAGTTCCCGGCGGCGCCTTCGTACATGCTCCTTTCACTGGCTAGGCTACATGTCTGCATAAACCACCCGGTCTGACAGGCCCACACAAAGGCTCACACAATCTCTCTCACACATAATCTCTCTCACACAATCTCTCACACACACAATCTCTCTCACACACATAATCTCGCTCACACAATCTCTCACACAGATACTGTCTCACACACATATTCTCTCACACAATCTCTATCACACACATACTCTCTCTCACACAATCTCTCTCAAACACACTCTCTCATACACACACAATCTGTCTCTCACACACACTCTCTCACACACAGTCTCTCTCACACATAATCTCTCTCACAGTCTCTCTCACACACATAATCTCTCTCACACGCATACTTTCTCTCACACACAATCTCTCTCACACACATACTCTCACACATAGACAATCTGTGTCTCACACACATACTTGCTCACTCACAATCTCTCTTATACACACAGTGTCTCACACATACAATCTCACACACACACAGCCTCTCTCACACACAGTTTCTCTCTTACACACAGTGTCTCTCTCACACACAATCTCTCTCACACACAATCTCTCTCACACACATACTCTCTCAATATGGTCTCAGAATCTTGCTCTCTCTCCCTCACAGAGATACTCTTTGTGTCTGTCTCAAGCACTACCACACACAGCAACTCTCGCTCACTCTCTCTCTCGCGAACACATCCACATACATTTTTAGAGTCTGTATAGAGATTTAAGATGCATTGGTAATAAAATGGTGTGGTGGGGCAGGTTGTCTGCTTCCAAGGCTCCCTTCACATGTATACATGATCATCTTTCACTGATAAGTGAGAGAGCTCGGTTAAGTTGGAGGGGGGGTGATCCTAAAATCCAGCACCATTGAGATCTGAAAGCCCATCTGTATCAATGTCCTGACATTAGCATAAAACTATTCTGTAGTTGGATGTTTTTCAATGGAATCTGTTTATCTGCAGTGTGAACTCAAAAGGTCTCAGGAGAGGGGTCACGTGGGTGATTATTCCCCAGTCCCATGGAGGTCTATTCACCAAAATGCCAGGAAAAGAGGAGGTGACATCACATCCCCTTTAGCCTTAATGACATCCCAGGAAGTGACATCATATGACCTTTGACCCCAAGCATTCCTAGGAGGTGATATAAAATGCCCTTAACCCTTATGACAACACAATAACTGACATCACTGAAGTGCCTTAATAACTGCATGATAAATATAAAAACACAGCGCAGACAGATGTCTGTTTTCGATGCCACCTCTATTTGGCGCTAATGCCGTCCATATGGAAGAGGTTACCCGTATGTCGGACATTATCTGTAGCATTTCAGTGCCGTCGTGTGGCCTTAGTCGCACCCCTCCCTTATGCCACAGCTGGCCTGCCTTATGCCTGGCGTTATCTCCAGTGTAAAGTGACTGTAGAGAAGCACTCACTTTTGATAAATAGATAAAACACAAATTCTTATAACGTTACTTTTCGTTCTTTTTGAAAGCGTGCTACAGCAGATGCGCGTATAGTCTAAAAACCACGCTCATATGACTAACCACCTACTACAAGTAACTAGGACTTGTCCGCTGTGCACAGTTGCTTTTGGTCATTACCAATGAATTAACTCATGAAAGTCTTTCAATAAATCTTCCAAAACTTTATCAATAAACAATTTGTTTCGACAATCTAAATTAATACTGTTTTCCAGACGTTTTTAAAGCTTTTAAATCAATTTTACTGGATGTAAACACATTCCTTCATGGTATACAATCACTTTATACAAAAATCAACACATAGAAGCTTCAAATTCATTTCATTTCAGAAGTGCCCAATGCATTTCGGGCCATTGGCCCTTCTTCAGGGGCCTCAAATCTACAAAATACATAAACATAAAGATATATTTAGATGATTAATTTACATGAAATCGACTTTCTGTGCATGAACATTTTAACTAGATACAAACAATATATGCAAATACAATGCCTCTTCCCTGAAGAACGAATAAAGAATAAAGAATAAAAAGTACAAAGCTGAGAATGAACAAAACAACACGAAAAAGAAAATGCCAAGATCAGTGCCACACATGCACAACCTGCAAACCGAATATTTTGTACTACCACCTCTCGTGTATTATAATAACCAAATAAAAAACATACTTACACTCGCAACGTAATCTTCAGAAATAACTAAAAAACCAAAGACACATTGATACCGAATCAAAACAAGAAGTTCTCCAATTGAGAAAAAACGTATTCCTCTAATGCCTACAGTCTACCCACCTTCCTTGATGTATCGAGGAACCTTACTCCCGTGTTAGTTCAAAGATGCTGCAAAATACAATGACGTGATTCAATCAGTGCAAACAAATAAAAACAACGAAAACCTACACTTCATAGTCAGAAGCTCAATCTTCTTACCTGCTTCAACACCAACGTTCTCTATTCTAAACCTCTTAATGACAAATGCCGCACATCAAACGCGATCTCGTTGTTCCTAAACCGCCATGCTTAAAAATCCGGTCTCTCCCGGAAGTGCTTCAAAAAATACCACTGAAATCAACAGCGGACCAGCTCTCGCACATCGTAACGTACGTCTACATCAAAGAAACTAAAAACAGACTACCACTAGACCATGAAACACGCCATCTTTAAAATCTCTGCAAAATCATAGAACGGCAATGTAATCCTGCGAAGTATCCATCTCAATATTAGAAAAAACCTAGCTGTTAATGATCAAAGATACGCCGGATCGCTAAAACCCTTTACCAAACCTCGTGAACATAAAACTTCCTCCTTCCTCATATAAACCCATCTTCCTCTAACAGACATAATGATGTACCAAAAATAAAAATGAAGACAGAAACAACGAATAATACTGAAAAAAATAATAGACAGATTTGAGCAAATAGTGCAGGGAAGAGGATACAGCGCCAACATTATAGCAACAGTACTGAGCATTCTTATAAGTAACATAGATAATCAATTTTGTCATTCATCCCTTTTGGAACCTGAGAATCTAACCTTTTGATCCAAAATGTTTCTCTTTGTAGCAAGGATCTAGTTAGATCCTTTCCTGGACTCTGTAATACTCTTTCAATAACAGAAAATTTTAACTGAGCTATATTGTGTCTAGCCTCTATCCAATGATTAGCGAGACTGCTATTTTTATTCTGGGTCCGAATTGTGCTTTTGTGCTCAGATATGCGTGTTTTTAATTTTCTTTCAGTTTTTCCAACATAAATTTGACCACATGGGCATTTGATATAGTAAATTATGTTGCTGGAATTACAATCAGAGTCATGAAAAAGTTTTATAGATTCTCCTGTATGAGAATGCTGTAGTGTGCCACCTTCTATAACATTATTGCAATATACACAGTTGCGACACTTTTTCATTCCATTAAACTCCTTATGCTGAATTCTTGAAGGAGCCATCAAAATCTCTTTTAAATTCCTTGAACGAGTATATGCAAACAAAGGTTTCTGTTTAAAAATGTCCTTAAAGTCTGGCTCATTTTGCAACAGTTCCCAACGATGATTGATGATACCTTTGATTTTTTGTGAACTTGTAGAATATTTTGAGACAAATACCTGTCTGACATTCATTTTCTTGGGTTTTTGTTTCAATAAATCCTTACGATGATATTTCAAACACTGTTTTGTTGCATTATCAAGAATATCTTGTGGATAACCTCTGTCTACATATTTCTGATATTGAATCTTTATGTTCTTTTCCAAAGTGAATTCATTAGAACAAATCCTTTTTATGCGTAAAAATTGCGAAAAAGGTAAATTAGAAATTAAATTCTGGGGGTGAAAGCTTTGAAATAGCAATGCATTATTCACATCTGTTTCCTTCCGAAATACTTCCGTGTGAATTTCCAATCCTTCTACAGTAATCGCAACATCTAGAAAAGAGATTATGGTATCACTAATGTTATATGTGAACTGAATTTGGTCATCGACCCTGTTAAGTTGCTGCAATTTATATTCCAAAAGCTCTTGGCTACTTGTCCACAATAAAAAAATATCATCAATATACCTGCAATACAGCAGTAGATGGTCGTTCCATACTTGATCATTATAAATGCAATCTGACTCAAACTTGGCCATGAAGGTATTTGCATACGCAGGTGCCCCGAAAAACCCATTGATGTTCCAGTTTGTTGTAGAAAAAACTGCTCGTCCCATTGAAAATAGCTGTGATAAAGGCAAAAATGCAAAATCTCCAACAAGAAAACTTTGTCAGCCCTAATGGTAGGTTGCCTCAACACCGCCCATTCGACTGCTTCAAGACCTGCTGCATGTGGAATTGATGTGTACAGGGATTTAACATCCACTGTACAAAGTAACACTTTCCTTTCCAGTTTCAATGCTCCAAGTTTCAAAAGAAAATCCTTCGTGTCTTTAACATATGAGGTCCATTGTTGAACAAACGGTTGAAGAAAATAATCTAAGTATTGACCCAGGGGTTCAAAAATGGTTCCACAACCTGTGACAATTGGTCGCATGGGAGGATTGGACAGATTTTTGTGTATTTTTGGGAGCATGTAAAGACGAGGTCTTCTCGGATAATCGACTGTCAGAAATTGTTTAGTAGGGACTGAAATCCATCCCATTTCCAATGCTTGACTCAAAATGATTTGTAAGGTCTTTCTTAATTCATTGGTGGGATCATTATCCAAAAGCAAATATGTCAATGTGTCCCCAACATGTTCATTCACCTTTTCATTGTAGAAGGACTTATCCATAATAACAATAGCACCTCCTTTATCTGCTTTTTGAATAATAATGTTGGGGTTCAACTGGATAGATTGAGGCGTCATATTGTCCTGAACTGAAAGATTCCTTCTCCTAGATTTTCTCATATTAATTTTCAATAAGTCTTTTTTTACTAGACTTTCAAAAGAGTCCAAAACTTTATGAGATACTGGAGCTTGAAATCTAGATTTTGGCCGAAACTCCAAAAATTCTGCTTCAATTTCATCTGTTTTTGGTGGAAGAACATTAGAGAAAAAGTGTCTCAATCTTAGGACTCTCAAAAATTTGAATAATGCTACTTCCACTTCCAAAAGGTTAGTGTTATAAGTTGGAACAAAACCCAACCCTTTATTCAACACCCTGATTTGGTTGTTAGAAAATTCTGTAGATGATATATTTACGATAAGGTTGTTTTTTGACTCCTTGTCCTTGCTTTTTCGGCGGCTTCTCCTTGTTTTCCTCCTAGTCTTGACGTTCCTGGTGGTTGACTTAAATCCACTCCTTTGGCTAAAAAATGTTTTGACCCGGAAATATGGGCTCCATTCTTCTCACTTTGTTGTGTGGACACCTGTCCTCCACTCGTTTGAATTTCTACAGGGGGTCGATTCAAACTCATATCCGTTTCTGTAACCAAACTTTCTTCCGATGATGTGGTCACATTCTTTTTGGAATAAACTCGTCGTTGTGCATACACTTCTGCCCATGTGTACACTTCGTTAAGTTTATAATCCAACGTGTCCCTTTTAAATTATCTCCAGTGTGCCAGCACCCACATGTTTCCACGGGTGCCCCTTATGCCAGTAATGATCTCTCGTATGCCAGAACCAGTATTATGCGCCGGGCCTCACTATGCCAAGACTCACCTCCAGTATTCCAGTCCATTTCTAGCCTCACCTGTGCAGGTGACCCAGTTCTTCCATCCACTGCGCCTATTGGCTGACAGTGATTACCAACCAACTGAAACAACTAGAAAACTGAAAGTTACCTACAAATGAATCAAACCAAAGCTGATATTATAGTTTTTGCAAACTCAAAGATTTCATATACATGGAAAATCAATAACATCAAAGTCGGCAGCGTAAAGCACCACACACTCTAGGCGGGGGCATTTATCAAAGATTAAGGCCTCCCCTGCCAACCGAAGGCCAAAGCGCAGCTGCTGGGCTGAAACTATTTCATACAGCATAAGAGCCAACCTATTCCGTGGCCTTCAACCACCTGCGTCAAAGCATAGATTCAGCAATGGAGTGCGGTGCGCCGGGGTCTTCCAAGCGCCTGATCCACAGCGCCGGGGTCTTCCAGGCACCTCATCCACAGCCCGGACATCTTCATAGGAACTGTGCTCGGCAGATGCGAATCTCTGGCCGTGCTTCAGGGGTCAGGAGATGGCTAGAAGGGAATCTAAGAGCCATGCCAGGGACTCTTGGACAAGCCCCCAGGCCCACCTCAAGGTCCACCTCGAGGCGTGGGGCAGACTTGCCCCAGACACTCTTGACAGGCACCAGTGTAAGTGCTGGGACCGCAGGTGCCAAACCTGTCTTTGCCTCTATAAAGACCAGATTAAGCAGGCGATACCCGAATATAACCTAGACTCAGGGGGTCACTGCCCAGTTATCAAACACTGACTGGAATCAACAGTTAAAGCAAATAACCAGGGCTGGTCACTCCAGCAGACAACACTGAATCCAGCATCAGAGAGTCTAAATTCAGCATATTCAGAGGACAGGCCGTGGTATGTGACACCCTCTCGAGAAGCCTCGTAACACTGGACTTTCCATCTTTGTCTACTGCACAGTTCTGGATTTGAAGGCGCTTGGGTTACAATCTCTAAGTAAAACCGCCAGTGTGACCTGCGCGCGTCAAGACTAGAAACATTGAACGCATAAGATGGATGCGTCCGCCTCTTCTAGGCCTGGGAGGAAACATCTGCGGCCCGCCGGCAGGGGGCAGTCTGCGGGATATGGACTCGGCTGGGCACGGGAGAGGTCACGTGTTCTAGCTGGGTCCGCTCACAGTCTTATTATGTGTACAATTATTGTAACATGAGTTTAATCATACACTATAAAATGTACTGACTGACTTGTACCACACATTCTGATACGGCAACTTTTGTAGCTGACCTTGCAGCCTGCCAACTGCTGCAGTTGGTCTCAGGCCCAACGCATATTGCGGGGCATTTATTAGTCCCAGTTTTTACTAATATACCTCAAATCATAATGCACGCACCCATTAGGATGGGATGGACGGACCATTTTTTGGTCTCAATGTCCCTACATGGATTAACTCCTGCTCAGACTGAGGGTCAGTTGACCTCCCTGAAACGGCCCTGGTATAAATTGAACTGGGACCATTTTGATGCCTGCTGTCTGGCTACTCGTCCGAATTTGCCAGAGGATTCTAACGAGGCTTACAGGGTATTTTCTGAATGGATAAGGCATCCATTAGACAGTTTAATCCCTATGAAATGGTCAGTCAATCGCAAAACTAAAACATGACCATGGTTTAAGACTGAACTTGCCGACATGCGTAAGGGATGTAAGAGATTAGAGCGGATTTGGAGAAGAGACTTTAGTCCGGCTGCTGAAGATATCTATCGGGCTGCAATCAAAAGGTATCACAAGGCCATATATCAGGCACGAGCAGCTTTTTTTTCCAACCAAATCCGCGAGAGTGCTAATCCTTCTAAGAGCACGTTCTCAATACTTGCCAGTCTGCAATCCCAGCAAACCACCGTTGGGTCGACCATCAAGTCTAACAAGCAGTGCGAGGATCTGGCCACCTTTTTTGTTAAAAAGGTGGATGACATCTACAAGATCCTTCCCGATCACACATAGTAATGTGCCGGTGGCACGTGATTGTCAACGGCCGGATACTCTTCACACCTTTCCGCCGATCCCGGTCGATCAGCTGTTAGCATTCTGTAGTAGGATCAAGTCGGGATCCCCGTCGACCCGCTTAAACCAGATCAATTCAAGAAAGTATTGCCGACAATCTTATCTTCCTTGAATCAGGTGATAAATGGGTCCCTCAGTACAGCTACGGTGCCCAGGGCTTGGAAACAGGCCAAGGTAATTCCATTACTTAAAAAACCTGCGCTTGACCCAGCCAAATCAGAAAATTATCGCTCCATCTCTCTGCTTCCCTGGGCGGCAAAGATCACAGAAGCATATGTGAACTCCCTTCTGTCTGATTTTCTGGCCTTGAATAACATACTGGACCCCTCCCAGAACGGCTTTAGGCCAGGTCACAGCACGGAGTCAGCTCTCCTGGCCGTGACAGAACATCTTTGGTCAGCAATGGATGAGGGGCAAACGTCGGCGCTGATCCTGCTGGACTTGAGCGCCGCGTTTGATACTGTGTCTCATGACATACTGTTGAGACGCCTTGAGGAGGTAGGAATTACGGATTTGGCACTGGAGTGGCTTGCCTCATTCCTCCATGAGAGGTCATTTTCGGTAACAGCTCCCCCGTTTGCTTCTGGTGAATATCCTGTTAAACAAGGGGTGCCACAGGGCTCCTCCCTCAGTCCCCTGTTGTTTAACATCTATGTTCAACCTCTGGCTGCAGTAGCCATTAGCAGGGGTTTGACCATGGTCTCCTACGCTGACGATACTCAGTTGGTGGTGGCACTCTCTAATAACACCGAGCGGGACGCCCTTAAGTTTCGGGGCGACCTTGCGGCAGTGGCCGAGTGGATGACTGACAACTGCCTACAACTGAATTCCAACAAGTCAGAGGTACTGTTAGTAGGTAGGGACCATGGTCTGTGGAATGATCTCTGGTGGCCAGCCAGCTTGGGCAAGCCCCCCTCCCCCAAACAAGCTGTAAAAAATCTAGGGGTTTGGTTGGACTCATCCTTAAACTATCGAGTCCAAACCTAAAAAAACAGCAGGGACCTGTTTTGGACTTTTACAAGGGCTCAGACCATTGCTGGGCTTCTTTGACGCGTCTACGCATCAGGTCATCATTCAGGCGACGGTTTTGTCCAGACTTGATTATGCCTGCTCCCTCTACCTAGGGTCCAATAAGGCGGAGGTTGTGAGGTTGCAAAGGGCACAGAATGCAGCAGCTAGAACCCTTTTAGGCCTGCGCAAGTCTTGCTCTGTGTCCAACGCCATCCGCCGCCTTCATTGGTTACCGGTGGCCAGGCGTATCGAATTTAAAACCTTATGTACTTCCTTTAAGGTTTTGAAACTGGCCACCCCTTCTATTCTGGCCAATCTCCTTTCGCCATATGCCCCACCACGGCTTCTCTGCTCACAGGGCCAGCACTTGGTGGTGGTTCCCCGGATACGTAGAGCTCGTGCCGGCGGCCGCTCCTTTTGCTACAGAGCTGCCACTCTTTGGAACACACTCCATGTGCAGATTCGTGGCCTCAATAATTACTTAGAATTTAGGAAGGCCATTAAGAATTTTCTCTTCCCTTCATCTTAGTTCATGCCTGCTCTGTTGCTATGTCAGTCTTTCCTACATTAGCGCCGGGACGCCCCTTTGCTGGGGCAGCTGTCGCGCTTTATAAGACACTGTGAGAAGTTGGCCTGGTATATGCTGTTCACTAGTTAAAGTGGACACCTTGCACCAGTACAATTCGACTCTTATGGTAGATAGGTTTAAGACAACCTTTATAGAAAGCTATCCTAGTGGTAGCTGTGGAGAGCAGCCTGCAGGCTAAGTCTTGGAGGAATGTAAAGCAGCTTGTTTTACCACACAATCTCTTGAATCACCAAATGAAAAGACACCACACAGGTATATATATCAAATATATATGTATTTATTACTAAACAACTCTCTACTAATCTCTTGTGAGATTAGAAGTCAGGAACATATGTACAAATCAACGTTTCACAATAGATTAAGCACAAATATGGCTGGGGCCCTAGGGGCGTACCAGACCATATACTAAAAAAGAGACTTAAGAACAACGACTTGCAAAGGGACAAGGCCTAGGGCCTTCAGAAGTGCTGGGGCCTCACGGAACCACCCAAGGTAGGTAAGTAAAGGACCCACGGGGGACGCGTGCAGTGAGAGAACACAGGCGCGGGTCGCCGTTGACTTCAATGGGACAAGTCGCGGTTGGAAATAAAGAGTTTCAGGGCACTTCGGGAGTAGCTACAAGCAAGTCACTTACAGGGTAAGTAGTTCTAGGGCCAGCACCCACAGGAGCACCGTAGTGCTGGAGTTACCTCACCCAGGGAAGCCGGGTGCATAGGTGTCCTTTGGTGTCGGGTCGCGGCGTCGTTTTCAATGGGAGCCACTGAAGACTTGCTGCTTGCGGCGACAGGAGAAGTGTCCGTGGAATCCAAGCCTGGATTCGGAAGAAGGTAGACCTGAAAGCAGAGGGGACAGTGTTCAAAGTCACTTGGCAGTGACCCGGGGCAAAGAAGATGAATGCCCACCGTCGTTGACAGATTCAGGTCGTTCACGGGCGTCTTGACTCTTCGACCACGTGGTCCAGGCGGCGTCGATGATGACCAGGAGCTGGATTCGGTGTGTCCCACGACGTCTGCAGCTTACTGAGGTGTCGGCGACTCGATTGGAGCCAACAAGCCTTGGTAACAGCAAGTCTCGGGGAAAGCATAAAAAGTCAATGGTGCAAACCAGCAAGGTCTGGGGAACTCACCCAGCGAGGGTAAGTCAGGGCAGGCCTGGAGCAACCAGGGAAGCCCTTTGGTTCTGTAGAAAAATCTTCAGGGGACCCACAAGTCAGCTGGCAAGGGATCGCAAAGACGCCTCGGGAGGATTCCTTCAACAGGGGCCCACGGTCACTCGGGATGGGGTAGGCCTCTGATCTTCGGAGGGATTCCTGCTAGAGGCTGGGACCACACGTGGTCCAAAGCACGAGTTCGTAGAACGCCGTGAAGGGGTTGCACTCGAAAATAGTGCATGGTACCCAGGGACTGTGGTTTCTCGTCACTCGTGGGGTCCACTTGCCTCAGCTTCGCTGGGGACTCACGATGGCCTTGGAGAAGTCAGGAAATCTTCTTCCTGGGCTGCAGGGACTTCGGGCTCTGGCGGGAGCGGCGTAGTTTGCGACCGTCGTTGTAGTTTTTGGTGCCTGCCAAGCAGGGGAGTAACTCCTTGACTCCAAGGGAGATTCTTCAGTCTTCCAGAGGTAGTGGAACGTCGAAGGTCCAGGATTCTTCTTAAGAGCGTCGTCCAGGGAGATCTGGGTTGCAATGCACAGGTTCCCCCTCTTATACTAAAAAGAAGGGAGGGACTAGCTCTATGACCCCACCTATGGGAGGGTCAGGGGAGGGGGTGGCTACACCCACTTCCCTTTGTCCAGTTTCGCGCCAGAGCAGGGGCAGGTAGCCCCTGAGCTGGTTTGAACTGGCATATGCACAGAGGAGCCTTCTGCTCCCCCAGTGCAGGACTTCAAAGCACTCTAGGAGTGCACCCACCCAGCCCCAATACACTAAACCCTGTCTGGGAGGTGGTCACACCCCCTTGGGACAGGATACCTATTGTTGGGCCTCCTCCACTGCGAGTGTGGGTCATCAGCAGGAGGGCAGCCCAGTGTCTGTGACTGGTGGCATCCATTTTGTGATGCCAGGGCTCTTCAGGATTCTACCGCGTTTCCACAGTAGATACATGTCTATCCCTCTAGAAGGGTGGAATGCTACCCCCGCCGCCAGAACTGGCGGGGGGTAGTATTCCAAGATGTTTGACACCAAACACGACATGTTTCCGTGCAGCCATCCCAAAGTTAGCATTTAACGCGAGGTTATAATGCGCTTAAGAGTATATGGTCAGGCTGCACTACAAACAGCCTCAGAGAAGGGTCTCCGAATGCTGCAGAGGGGCTCTGCTCATGCAGGGGCACCCTCTCACATAGGAACCAAGCACTCTGCCTTCAGGATTAATAAGGCCTGCCATAGGAGTGACTTATAGGTTTATATGTGTGTATCTATGTAGTGATATAGGTAGCCTATATCACAGTAAGGGGTGCATGCACCACCTTACCCAGGCTACAGTAGCAGACCTGTGGTGTCAGATTTAGTCTGCTTCCCAGGGGTGGCATAATCAATGCTTCAGCCCCTGGTAGGCCTGTGAAGTACCTATGCCCTTGGTACCTAAGGTACCATATACTAGGGACTCATAAGGTACCACAGTATCCAATCACTAGTGCACCTAGAGTGCACTCCAAGTCGTTTAGAGAGAACAGAGAGGCTGGGGCCCTGATAGGCAGGGTCCCAGCCTGACTATAGCCAGAAACCAGTGTAAACATCAGAAAAAAGTGGGGGCAACATAAGAGGCAGATCCTACTCTCCTACACAACCCCCCAAACGCAGGGACACTAAACTAACCTTGACCAGTTGAGTCTTCGTGTTCTAAGTGGAAATACCTTGAGAGTCCATCTGCATTGGCATGTTGGGTCCCAGGTCTATGTTCCACTGTATAGTCCATCCCCTGTAGGGAAATGGACCACCTCAAAAGTTTTGGGTTTTCACCTTTCATCTGTTTAAGCCATAGGAGGGGCTTGTGGTCAGTCTGAACTATGAAGTGAGTGCCAAACAAGTATGGCCTCAGCTTCTTCAGGGCCCACACCACAGCAAAGGCCTCCCTCTCTATAGCCGACCAACGTTTCTCTCTAGGGGTCAGCCTTCTGCTAATGAAAGCTACTGGCTGGTCTTGACCTTCATCATTCAGTTGAGACAGTACAGCTCCCACACCCAGCTCAGAAGCATCTGTTTGGACAATGAACTTTTGGTGTAGTCTGGACTCTGTAAGATGGGGACAGTGCACATGGCCTGCTTTAGGTCTTCAAATGCCTTCTGACAGCTAGCTGTCCACTGAACCTTTTTTGGCATTTTCTTTGAGGTTAGATCATTCAAGGGGGTCACTATAGATCCATATCCCTTCACAAACCTCCTATAGTGCCCAGTCAGGCCTAAGAAGGCTCTCACCTGTGTCTGGGTGGTGGGAGCAACCCATTCCATTATGGTTTGGATTTTGCTCTGTAAAGGCTGAACCTGGCCTCCACCTACAAGGTGGCCCAGGTACACAACCTGACTCTGCCCTATCTGGCACTTAGTGGCCTTGATAGTGAGGCCTGCTTTTTGCAGAGCCTCCAAAACATTTCTGAGGTGGACCAGGTGATCCTGCCAGGAGGAACTAAAGACAGCAATATCATCTAGATAAGCTGAGCAATAAGTTTCCATCCCTGCCAGAACTTTGTTCACCAACCTCTGAAAAGTGGCAGGTGCATTTTTCAACCCAAAGGGCATCACCACAAAGTGGTAGTGCCCACCAGGGTCGAAAATGCTGTTTTGGCTTTTGCATCATCAGCTAATCTGATCTGCCAGTAGCCAGCTGTTAGGTCAAATGTACTTAGATACTTGGCTGAGGCCAAAGTATCAATCAGCTCATCTGCCCTTGGTATGGGATAGGCATCAGTCGTAGTGACTGCATTGAGGCCTCTGTAGTCTACACAAAACCTCATTTCTTTCTTACCACCCTGGGTATGAGGCTTGGGTACTAGGACTACTGGGCTAGCCCAAGGGCTATCTGAAGGCTCAATCACACCTAACTCCAACATTTTCTGGACTTCAGTCCTGATACAGTCCCTGACACGGTCAGGTTGCCTGTAGATTTTACTCTTGACAGGCAGGCTGTCCCCAGTGTCCACCTCATGGGTGCACCAGGCAGTCTGACTAGGGGTCAGGCTAAACATATGTCTGTACTGCTGTAGAACTTGTCTGCACTCAGTTTGCTGATGGTCAGTGAGGCTGCTTGCCAAAGCAACACCATCTGCTGACCCATCATCAGGGTTCTGTGAGAGCAGGTCAGGGAGAGGGTCACTCTCCTCCTCCTGTTGCTCATCAGTTGCCATGAGCAAGCCCATGTCAGCCCTGTCAACATATGGTTTCAATCTGTTGACATGGAGCACTCTCAGGGGGCTCCTGGGAGTTCCAAGATTCACCAGATAGGTGACTTCTCCCTTTTGCTCAACTATTGTATGGGGGCCACTCCATTTGTCTTGGAGGGCTGCTGGGGCCACAGGCTCCAACACCCACACTTTCTGTCCTGGCTGGTACACAGTCAGCACAGCCTTTGGTCATGCCAAGCTTTTTGTAATTCTTGGCTGGCCTCCAGGTTTTTGGTTGCCTTTTTCATGTATTCAGCCATCCTGGAGCGGAGACCAAGTACATAGTCCATCACATCCTGTTTGGGGGGTTTGAGAGGTAACTCCCAGCCCTCTTTTACCAAACATAATGGACCTCTTACAGGATGCCCAAACAGAAGCTCAAATGGGCTGTAACCAACCCCCTTCTGTGGAACCTCTCTGTATGCAAACAACAGGCAGGGAAGAAGAAGGTCCCATTTCCGCCTAAGCTTCTCTGGGAGTCCTTTAATCATTCCCTTCAGGGTTTTGTTGAAGCGTTCAACCAACCCATTGCATTGTGGGTGATAGAGGGTGGTGAACTTATAAGTTACACCACACTCCTTCCACATTGCTTTCAAATATCCTGACATGAAGTATGTACCTCTGCCAGAGATGACCTCCTTTGGGAAACCCACTCTGGAGAAAACTCCAATGAGGGCTCTTGCCACCACAGGGGCTGTGGTGGTCCTCAGGGAATTGCCTCTGGGTACCTGGTGGCATGATCCACTACCACCAGGATAAATCTGTGCCCAGATGCAGTTTGAGGGTCAAAGGGACCAACAATGTCAATCCCTACCCTTTCAAAGGGTACCCCCACCACAGGTAGTGGTATCAGGGGGCCTTTGTTGTGCCACCTGCCTTGCCACTGGCTTGGCAGGTGACACAGGAGCGACAAAACTCCTTTGTGTCCTCTGACATATGTGGCCAATGAAAATGTGGAACAAGCCTGTCCCAGGTCTTGTTTTGGCCCAAGTGACCTGCCAAAGGGATGTCATGTGCTAGGGTCAAGAGGAACCCCTAAACTTCTGAGGTATTACCAACCTCCTGGTGGCTCCAGGGGCTGGATCTCTACCTTCAGAATATAGGAGTCCCTCATCCCAATAAACTTTATGGGACCCACTAGCACTCCCAGCAGCCTCAGCAGCAGCCTGCTGTCTGAGGGGTTCAAGAGAGGGGCAGCACTGTTGCTCCTTACTCAGATCTTCCCTAGAAGGGCCCCCTGCCCCCAAGAACTCAACCTGATCAGGCTCAAGTCCCTCTGGGGCAGTTCCTTCTTCAGGATCTGCTTCTCCTCCCTCAAGAGGGGAATCTGTGATCTGAGACAGAGGGGAAGGCACTGCCTTAACCCTACTGCTCCTCTTCTTGGGAAGCACCTGGTCCATAATTTCAGGATCCAGAGCTTGTTCAGTGTCATGCATTTTGGCTTGTGACCTGGTCACAGCAAATACCTCTGCAGGGATGCCCAACATCTCAGCATGAGTCCATAACTCTACTTCAGACCAGGCTGAAGTTTCTAGATCATTGCCCAATAGACATTCTACAGGGAGGTCTGCACTGACTACAACCTTCTTGAGGCCAGTTACCCCTCCCCAGGAGAAATTCACAACTGCCAGACTATGGTTGGTCCTGGCATTGCTTGCATTGGTCACCTGGTACATTTCACCCAGGATGATCTGTCCAGGGTCCACAAGATCCTCTGCCACCATGGTGACACTAGCACCTGTGTCCCTAAAGGCCAAAGCCTGTTTGCCATTTATTACAGGCTGCTGTTTGTATTTGCCCAGATTACTGGGGCTTACTAGGAAGGACATGCCAATGTCTCCATCACAAATCAGCATTGCCTGAGTGGGTACTCTGACTAGGCCAGAGTCCACTTCAGAACCCAGGGTCAACCCTACTACACCCTTATTCTGAGTACCACCTCCACCAGTAGCTGAACTAGGGGGAACAGTTGCCTTAGGGGCAGGAGTGGTGGTGGTTTGGTCTTTGGACTTGTTACAATCAGAAGTCCAGTGCCCTTTCTGTTTACAGAATTTGCACCAGGGCTTCTTTTGGCCTTTTCCCTTGTTGGATTGTGACTCCCCACCAGATGCAGATTTTTGGGGCCCTTGTGAAGACTTCTGGTCTTTTGACTTATCCCCACCTTTCTCAGAGCCCTTAGAATCCTGCTTCTTTGTGTCACCCCCTTGGTTCTGGGTTTTCTGCCTCACCCTGGTTCTGACCCACTTGTCTGCCTTCTTTCCCAATTCTTGGGGAGAGGTCAGATCTGAGTCCACCAGGTATTGATGCAACAACTGGTTCTGGCAATTATTAAGGATCTGTTCTCTCATCATTAGATTATACAATCCCTTGAAATCAGTAACCCTACTGCCAACCAGCCAACCCACCAGAGCCTTGGTTGCACAATCTACAAAGTCAGTCCAGTCCTGAGTCTGTGCCTTCTGGGTGTCTCTGAACTTCAACCTGTACTGCTCAGTGGTTAAGCCAAACCCATCTATCAGTGCACTCTTCAGGACTTCATAGTCATCAGCATCCTCTTCTCTAACAGTGAGGAGCTTGTCTCTACCTTTATCTGAAAAGGAGAGCCACAAGATTGCTGCCCACTGCTTTTGGGGGACCTGTTGTACTCTACAGGCCCTTTCCATAGCAGTTATCCACTTATGGATATCATCCCCACTCTGGTAGGGAGGAACAACCTTGCTCAGGTTCCTATGGTCTGGAATATATTCTCTGCCTCTAGGGACACTGTTGCTGCCACCAGGGGGTTCTAACCCCTCTTTTCTAGAAGCTCTCTGGAGCTCAAAGGCTTCTCTATCTAATGCCAACTGCTTGGTTTTGAGGGCAAATCTTGCTTCCTCATACTGCAGCAGTTTGCACAGTCTTTCAGAGGAGGTCTCTCTTCTTGGGAAGTAGGAGTTCCTCTGCTGGACAAATTCTCTGCCAGAGTGATAGGAGCGGTCAGAGTCCCTAGAAAGGGACCTATGCCTCTCCTCCACTTTGTCAGTTCTCTTAGGGAGAATTCCTCTGTCCTTTTCAGACCCCTTGGGGCCTGGCCCTACAATCACAGAGTCTTGGTCAACTTGATGTTCATCATCTGACCCAGACACTGTAATTGACCCACCCCCTGATTCAGACCCATTAGCTCCTAGAGCTAATCTAAGATCTTCTGCTGTCAGCAGATCTATCAGGTGTAGTGTGGAGGGACTCTGTCCTATCTTCAGGTGCCTCTCAGCACACATGGCTTTCAAGTCAAAGAAAGTCATGTCCTTATACTGAAGCTGGGTGGATCCACTGGGTCCATCCCTTAAGGACATTCTAGTGTTGTGCAGTGTTGTACTACCTACACTAGTTTGTGGCCTACTGATCCTAGCTTGAGCTGTAGAAAGGGTGTGCTATTCCTTGACACACAGCTCTAAGTTCAGTAGAACTTATTGATACTAAGCTTGACTTTATATGTACCTTGAGTACCTATAGTGGTTTTCAGTTAGTAATTCAAATAGAGATTTTCTGGTAAAACAATAGCTAGCTGGAATCCCACACGCTGCCACCAATGTGAGAAGTTGGCCTGGTATATGCTGTTCACTAGTTAAAGTGGACACCTTGCACCAGTACAATTCGACTCTTATGGTAGGTAGGTTTAAGACAACCTTTATAGAAAGCTATCCTAGTGGTAGCTGTGGAGAGCAGCCTTCAGGCTAAGTCTTGGAGGAATGTAAAGCAGCTTGTTTTACCACACAATCTCTTGAATCACCAAATGAAAAGACACCACACAGGTATATATATCAAATATATATGTATTTATTACTAAACAACTCTCTACTAATCTCTTGTGAGATTAGAAGTCAGGAACATATGTACAAATCAACGTTTCACAATAGATTAAGCACAAATATGGCTGGGGCCCTAGGGGCGTACCAGACCATATACTAAAAAGAGACTTAAGAACAACGACTTGCAAAGGGACAAGGCCTAGGGCCTTCAGAAGTGCTGGGGCCTCACGAAACCACCCAAGGTAGGTAAGTAAAGGACCCACGGGGGACGCGTGCAGTGAGTGAACACAGGCGCGGGTCGCCGTTGACTTCAATGGGGCAAGTCGCGGTTGGAAATAAAGAGTTTCAGGGCACTTCGGGAGTAGCTACAAGCAAGTCACTTACAGGGTAAGTAGTTCTAGGGCTAACACCCACAGGAGCACCGTAGTGCTGGAGTTACCTCACCCAGGGAAGCCGGGTGCATAGGTGTCCTTTGGTGTCGGGTCGCGGCGTCGTTTTCAATGGGAGCCACTGAAGACTTGCTGCTTGCGGCGACAGGAGAAGTGTCCGGTGGAATCCAAGCCTGGATTCGGAAGAAGGAAGACCTGAAAGCAGAGGGGACAGTGTTCAAAGTCACTTGGCAGTGACCCGGGGCAAGGAAGATGAATGCCCACCGTCGTCGACAGATTCAGGTCGTTCACGGGTGTCTTGACTCTTCGACCACGTGGTCCAGGCGGCATCGATGATGACCAGGAGCTGGATTCGGTGTGTCCCACGACGTCTGCAGCTTACTGAGGTGTCGGCGACTCGATTGGAGCCAACAAGCCTTGGTAACAGCAAGTCTCGGGGAAAGCGTAAAAAGTCAATGGTGCAAACCAGCAAGGTCTGGGGAACTCACCCAGCGAGGGTAAGTCAGGGCAGGCCTGGAGCAACCAGGGAAGCCCTTTGGTTCTGTAGAAAAGTCTTCAGGGGACCCACAAGCCGGCTGGCAAGGGATCGCAAAGACGCCTCGGAAGGATTCCTTCAACAGGGGCCCACGGTCACTCAGGATGGGATAGGCCTCTGATCTTCGGAGGGATTCCTGCTAGAGGCTGGGACAACACGTGGTCCAAAGCACAAGTTCGTAGAATGTCGTGAAGGGGTTGCACTCGAAAATAGTGCACGGTACCCAGGGACTGTGGTTTCTCGTCACTCGTGGGGTCCACTTGCCTCAGCTTCGCTGGGGACTCACGATGGCCTTGGTGAAGTCAGGAAATCTTCTTCCTGGGCTGCAGGGACTTCGGGCTCTGGCGGGAGCAGCGTAGTTTGCGACTGTCGATGTAGTTTTTGGTGCCTGCCAAGCAGGGGAGTCACTCCTTGACTCCAAGGGAGATTCTTCAGTCTTCCAGAGGTAGTGGAACGTCGAAGGTCCAGGATTCTTCTTAAGAGCGTCGTCCAGGGAGATCTGGGTTGCAATGCACAGGTTCCCCCTCTTATACTAAAAAGAAGGGAGGGACTAGCTCTATGACCCCACCTATGGGAGGGTCAGGGGAGGGGTGGCTACACCCACTTCCCTTTGTCCAGTTTCACGCCAGAGCAGGGGCAGGTAGCCCCTGAGCTGGTTTGAACTGGCATATGCAGAGGAGCCTTCTGCTCCCCCAGTGCAGGACTTCAAAGCACTCTAGGAGTGCACCCACCCAGCCCCAATACACTAAACCCTGTCTGGGAGGTGGTCACACCCCCTTGGGACAGGATACCTATTGTTGGGCCTCCTCCACTGCGAGTGTGGGTCATCAGCAGGAGGGCAGCCCAGTGTCTGTGACTGGTGGCATCCATTTTGTGATGCCAGGGCTCTTCAGGATTCTACCGCGTTTCCACAGTAGATACATGTCTATCCCTCTAGAAGGGTGGAATGCTACCCCTGCCGCCAGAACTGGCGGGGGGGTAGTATTCCAAGATGTTTGACACCAAACACGACATGTTTCCGTGCAGCCATCCCAAAGTTAGCATTTAACGCGAGGTTATAATGCGCTTAAGAGTATATGGTCAGGCTGCACTACAAACAGCCTCAGAGAAGGGTCTCCGAATGCTGCAGAGGGGCTCTGCTCATGCAGGGGCACACTCTCACATAGGAACCAAGCACTCTGCCTTCAGGATTGATAAGGCCTGCGATAGGAGTGACTTATAGGTTTATATGTGTGTATCTATGTAGTGATATAGGTAGCCTATATCACAGTAAGGGGTGCATGCACCACCTTACCCAGGCTACAGTAGCAGACCTGTGGTGTCAGATTTAGTCTGCTTCCCAGGGGTGGCATAATACATGCTTCAGCCCCTGGTAGGCCTGTGAAGTACCTATGCCCTTGGTACCTAAGGTACCATATACTAGGGACTCATAAGGTACCACAGTATCCAATCACTAGTGCACCTAGAGTGCACTCCAAGTCGTTTAGAGAGAACAGAGAGGCTGGGGCCCTGATTGGCAGGGTCCCAGCCTGACTATAGCCAGAAACCAGTGTAAACATCAGAAAAAAAGTGGGGGCAACATAAGAGGCAGATCCTACTCTCCTACACAACCCCCCAAACGCAGGGACACTAAACTAACCTTGACCAGTTGAGTCTTCGTGTTCTAAGTGGAAATACCTTGAGAGTCCATCTGCATTGGCATGTTGGGTCCCAGATCTATGTTCCACTGTATAGTCCATCCCCTGTAGGGAAATGGACCACCTCAAAAGTTTTGGGTTTTCACCTTTCATCTGTTTAAGCCATAGGAGGGGCTTGTGGTCAGTCTGAACTATGAAGTGAGTGCCAAACAAGTATGGCCTCAGCTTCTTCAGGGCCCACACCACAGCAAAGGCCTCCCTCTCTATAGCCGACCAACGTTTCTCTCTAGGGGTCAGCCTTCTGCTAATGAAAGCTACTGGCTGGTCTTGACCTTCATCATTCAGTTGAGACAGTACAGCTCCCACACCCAGCTCAGAAGCATCTGTTTGGACAATGAACTTTTTGGTGTAGTCTGGACTCTGTAAGATGGGGACAGTGCACATGGCCTGCTTTAGGTCTTCAAATGCCTTCTGACAGCTAGCTGTCCACTGAACCTTTTTTGGCATTTTCTTTGAGGTTAGATCATTCAAGGGGGTCACTATAGATCCATATCCCTTCACAAACCTCCTATAGTGCCCAGTCAGGCCTAAGAAGGCTCTCACCTGTGTCTGGGTGGTGGGAGCAACCCATTCCATTATGGTTTGGATTTTGCTCTGTAAAGGCTGAACCTGGCCTCCACCTACAAGGTGGCCCAGGTACACAACCTGACTCTGCCCTATCTGGCACTTAGTGGCCTTGATAGTGAGGCCTGCTTTTGCAGAGCCTCCAAAACATTTCTGAGGTGGACCAGGTGATCCTGCCAGGAGGAACTAAAGACAGCAATATCATCTAGATAAGCTGAGCAATAAGTTTCCATCCCTGCCAGAACTTTGATCACCAACCTCTGAAAAGTGGCAGGTGCATTTTTCAATCCAAAGGGCATCACCACAAAGTGGTAGTGCCCACCAGGGGTCGAAAATGCTGTTTTGGCTTTTGCATCATCAGCTAATCTGATCTGCCAGTAGCCAGCTGTTAGGTCAAATGTACTTAGATACTTGGCTGAGGCCAAAGTATCAATCAGCTCATCTGCCCTTGGTATGGGATAGGCATCAGTCCTAGTGACTGCATTGAGGCCTCTGTAGTCTACACAAAACCTCATTTCTTTCTTACCACCCTGGGTATGAGGCTTGGGTACTAGGACTACTGGGCTAGCCCAAGGGCTATCTGAAGGCTCAATCACACCTAACTCCAACATTTTCTGGACTTCAGTCCTGATACAGTCCCTGACACGGTCAGGTTGCCTGTAGATTTTACTCTTGACAGGCAGACTGTCCCCAGTGTCCACCTCATGGGTGCAACAGGCAGTCTGACTAGGGGTCAGGCTAAACATATGTCTGTACTGCTGTAGAACTTGTCTGCACTCAGTTTGATGATGGTCAGTGAGGCTGCTTGCCAAAGCAACACCATCTGCTGACCCATCATCAGGGTTCTGTGAGAGCAGGTCAGGGAGAGGGTCACTCTCCTCCTCCTGTTGCTCATCAGTTGCCATGAGCAAGCCCATGTCAGCCCTGTCAACATATGGTTTCAATCTGTTGACATGGAGCACCCTCAGGGGGCTCCTGGGAGTTCCAAGATTCACCAGATAGGTGACTTCTCCCTTTTGCTCAACTATTGTATGGGGGCCACTCCATTTGTCTTGGAGGGCTGCTGGGGCCACAGGCTCCAACACCCACACTTTCTGTCCTGGCTGGTACACAGTCAGCACAGCCTTTGGTCATGCCAAGCTTTTTGTAATTCTTGGCTGGCCTCCAGGTTTTGGTTGCCTTTTTCATGTATTCAGCCATCCTGGAGCGGAGACCAAGTACATAGTCCATCACATCCTGTTTGGGGGTTTGAGAGGTAACTCCCAGCCCTCTTTTACCAAACATAATGGACCTCTTACAGGATGCCCAAACAGAAGCTCAAATGGGCTGTAACCAACCCCCTTCTGTGGAACCTCTCTGTATGCAAACAACAGGCAGGGAAGAAGAAGGTCCCATTTCCGCCTAAACTTCTCTGGGAGTCCTTTAATCATTTCCTTCAGGGTTTTGTTGAAGCGTTCAACCAACACATTGCATTGTGGGTGATAGAGGGTGGTGAACTTATAAGTTACACCACACTCCTTCCACATTGCTTTCAAATATCCTGACATGAAGTATGTACCTCTGCCAGAGATGACCTCCTTTGGGAAACCCACTCTGGAGAAAACTCCAATGAGGGCTCTTGCCACCACAGGGGCTGTGGTGGTCCTCAGGGGAATTGCCTCTGGGTACCTGGTGGCATGATCCACTACCACCAGGATAAATCTGTGCCCAGATGCAGTTTGAGGGTCAAAGGGACCAACAATGTCAATCCCTACCCTTTCAAAGGGTACCCCCACCACAGGTAGTGGTATCAGGGGGGCCTTTGTTGTGCCACCTGCCTTGCCACTGGCCTGGCAGGTGACACAGGAGCGACAAAACTCCTTTGTGTCCTCTGACATATGTGGCCAATGAAAATGTGGAACAAGCCTGTCCCAGGTCTTGTTTTGGCCCAAGTGACCTGCCAAAGGGATGTCATGTGCTAGGGTCAAGAGGAACCCCCTAAACTTCTGTGGTATTACCAACCTCCTGGTGGCTCCAGGGGCTGGATCTCTACCTTCAGAATATAGGAGTCCCTCATCCCAATAAACTTTATGGGACCCACTAGCACTCCCAGCAGCCTCAGCAGCAGCCTGCTGTCTGAGGGGTTCAAGAGAGGGGCAGCACTGTTGCTCCTTACTCAGATCTTCCCTAGAAGGGCCCCCTGCCCCCAAGAACTCAACCTGATCAGGTTCAAGTCCCTCTGGGGCAGTTCCTTCTTCAGGATCTGCTTCTCCTCCCTCAAGAGGGGAATCTGTGATCTGAGACAGAGGGGAAGGCACTGCCTTAACCCTACTGCTCCTCTTCTTGGGAAGCACCTGGTCCATAATTTCAGGATCCAGAGCTTGTTCAGTGTCATGCATTTTGGCTTGTGACCTGGTCACAGCAAATACCTCTGCAGGGATGCCCAACATCTCAGCATGAGTCCATAACTCTACTTCAGACCAGGCTGAAGTTTCTAGATCATTGCCCAATAGACATTCTACAGGGAGGTCTGCACTGACTACAACCTTCTTGAGGCCAGTTACCCCTCCCCAGGAGAAATTCACAACTGCCAGACTATGGTTGGTCCTGGCATTGCTTGCATTGGTCACCTGGTACATTTCACCCAGGATGATCTGTCCAGGGTCCACAAGATCCTCTGCCACCATGGTGACACTAGCACCTGTGTCCCTAAAGGCCAAAGCCTGTTTGCCATTTATTACAGGCTGCTGTTTGTATTTGCCCAGATTACTGGGGCTTACTAGGAAGGACATGCCAATGTCTCCATCACAAATCAGCATTGCCTGAGTGGGTACTCTGACTAGGCCAGAGTCCACTTCAGAACCCAGGGTCAACCCTACTACACCCTTATTCTGAGTACCACCTCCACCAGTAGCTGAACTAGGGGGAACAGTTGCCTTAGGGGCAGGAGTGGTGGTGGTTTGGTCTTTGGACTTGTTACAATCAGAAGTCCAGTGCCCTTTCTGTTTACAGAATTTGCACCAGGGCTTCTTTTGGCCTTTTCCCTTGTTGGATTGTGACTCCCCACCAGATGCAGATTTTTGGGGCCCTTGTGAAGACTTCTGGTCTTTTGACTTATCCCCACCTTTCTCAGAGCCCTTAGAATCCTGCTTCTTTGTGTCACCCCCTTGGTTCTGGGTTTTCTGCCTCACCCTGGTTCTGACCCACTTGTCTGCCTTCTTTCCCAATTCTTGGGGAGAGGTCAGATCTAAGTCCACCAGGTATTGATGCAACAACTGGTTCTGGCAATTATTAAGGATCTGTTCTCTCATCATTAGATTATACAATCCCTTGAAATCAGTAACCCTACTGCCAACCAGCCAACCCACCAGAGCCTTGGTTGCACAATCTACAAAGTCAGTCCAGTCCTGAGTCTGTGCCTTCTGGGTGTCTCTGAACTTCAACCTGTACTGCTCAGTGGTTAAGCCAAACCCATCTATCAGTGCACTCTTCAGGACTTCATAGTCATCAGCATCCTCTTCTCTAACAGTGAGGAGCTTGTCTCTACCTTTATCTGAAAAGGAGAGCCACAAGATTGCTGCCCACTGCTTTTGGGGGACCTGTTGTACTCTACAGGCCCTTTCCATAGCAGTTATCCACTTATGGATATCATCCCCACTCTGGTAGGGAGGAACAACCTTGCTCAGGTTCCTATGGTCTGGAATATATTCTCTGCCTCTAGGGACACTGCTGCTGCCACCAGGGGGTTCTAACCCCTCTTTTCTAGAAGCTCTCTGGAGCTCAAAGGCTTCTCTATCTAATGCCAACTGCTTGGTTTTGAGGGCAAATCTTGCTTCCTCATACTGCAGCAGTTTGCACAGTCTTTCAGAGGAGGTCTCTCTTCTTGGGAAGTAGGAGTTCCTCTGCTGGACAAATTCTCTGCCAGAGTGATAGGAGCGGTCAGAGTCCCTAGAAAGGGACCTATGCCTCTCCTCCACTTTGTCAGTTCTCTTAGGGAGAATTCCTCTGTCCTTTTCAGACCCCTTGGGGCCTGGCCCTACAATCACAGAGTCTTGGTCAACTTGATGTTCATCATCTGACCCAGACACTGTAATTGACCCACCCCCTGATTCAGACCCATTAGCTCCTAGAGCTAATCTAAGATCTTCTGCTGTCAGCAGATCTATCAGGTGTAGTGTGGAGGGACTCTGTCCTATCTTCAGGTGCCTCTCAGCACACATGGCTTTCAAGTCAAAGAAAGTCATGTCCTTATACTGAAGCTGGGTGGATCCACTGGGTCCATCCCTTAAGGACATTCTAGTGTTGTGCAGTGTTGTACTACCTACACTAGTTTGTGGCCTACTGATCCTAGCTTGAGCTGTAGAAAGGGTGTGCTATTCCTTGACACACAGCTCTAAGTTCAGTAGAACTTATTGATACTAAGCTTGACTTTATATGTACCTTGAGTACCTATAGTGGTTTTCAGTTAGCAATTCAAATAGAGATTTTCTGGTAAAACAATAGCTAGCTGGAATCCCACACGCTGCCACCAATGTGAGAAGTTGGCCTGGTATATGCTGTTCACTAGTTAAAGTGGACACCTTGCACCAGTACAATTCGACTCTTATGGTAGGTAGGTTTAAGACAACCTTTATAGAAAGCTATCCTAGTGGTAGCTGTGGAGAGCAGCCTTCAGGCTAAGTCTTGGAGGAATGTAAAGCAGCTTGTTTTACCACACAATCTCTTGAATCACCAAATGAAAAGACACCACACAGGTATATATATCAAATATATATGTATTTATTACTAAACAACTCTCTACTAATCTCTTGTGAGATTAGAAGTCAGGAACATATGTACAAATCAACGTTTCACAATAGATTAAGCACAAATATGGCTGGGGCCCTAGGGGCGTACCAGACCATATACTAAAAAGAGACTTAAGAACAACGACTTGCAAAGGGACAAGGCCTAGGGCCTTCAGAAGTGCTGGGGCCTCACGAAACCACCCAAGGTAGGTAAGTAAAGGACCCACGGGGGACGCGTGCAGTGAGTGAACACAGGGGCGGGTCGCCGTTGACTTCAATGGGGCAAGTCGCGGTTGGAAATAAAGAGTTTCAGGGCACTTCGGGAGTAGCTACAAGCAAGTCACTTACAGGGTAAGTAGTTCTAGGGCTAACACCCACAGGAGCACCGTAGTGCTGGAGTTACCTCACCCAGGGAAGCCGGGTGCATAGGTGTCCTTTGGTGTCGGGTCGCGGCGTCGTTTTCAATGGGAGCCACTGAAGACTTGCTGCTTGCGGCGACAGGAGAAGTGTCCGGTGGAATCCAAGCCTGGATTCGGAAGAAGGAAGACCTGAAAGCAGAGGGGACAGTGTTCAAAGTCACTTGGCAGTGACCCGGGGCAAGGAAGATGAATGCCCACCGTCGTCGACAGATTCAGGTCGTTCACGACCGTCTTGACTCTTCGACCACGTGGTCCAGGCGGCATCGATGATGACCAGGAGCTGGATTCGGTGTGTCACACGACGTCTGCAGCTTACTGAGGTGTCGGCGACTCGATTGGAGCCAACAAGCCTTGGTAACAGCAAGTCTCGGGGAAAGCGTAAAAAGTCAATGGTGCAGATCAGCAAGGTCTGGGGAACTCACCCAGCGAGGGTAAGTCAGGGCAGGCCTGGAGCAATCAGGGAAGCCCTTTGGTTCTGTAGAAAAGTCTTCAGGGGACCCACAAGCCGGCTGGCAAGGGATCGCAAAGACACCTCGGGAGGATTCCTTCAACAGGGGCCCACGGTCACTCGGGACGGGGTAGGCCTCTGATCTTCGGAGGGTTCCTGCTAGAGGCTGGGACCACACGTGGTCCAAAGCACAAGTTCGTAGAACGTCGTGAAGGGGTTGCACTCGAAAATAGTGCACGGTACCCAGGGACTGCGGTTCCTCATCACTCGTGGGGTCCACTTGCCTCAGCTTCGCTGGGGACTCACGATGGCCTTGTAGAAGTCAGAAAATCCTCTTCCTGGGCTGCAGGGACTTCGGGCTCCGGTGGGAGCGGCGTAGTTTGCAACCGTCGTTGTAGTTTTTGGTGCCTGCCAAGCAGGGGAGTCACTCCTTGACTCCAAGGGAGATTCTTCAGTCTTCCAGAGGTAGTGGACTGTCGAAGGTCCAGGATTCTTCTTAAGAGCGTCGTCCAGGGAGATCTGGGTTGCAATGCACAGGTTCCCCTCTTATACTAAAAAGAAGGGAGGGACTAGCTCTATGACCCCACCTATGGGAGGGTCAGGGGAGGGGTGGCTACACCCACTTCCCTTTGTCCAGTTTCGCGCCAGAGCAGGGGCAGGTAGCCCCTGAGCTGGTTTGAACTGGCATATGCACAGAGGAGCCTTCTGCTCCCCCAGTGCAGGACTTCAAAGCACTCTAGGAGTGCACCCACCCAGCCCCAATACACTAAACCCTGTCTGGGAGGTGGTCACACCCCTTGGGACAGGATACCTATTGTTGGGCCTCCTCCACTGCGAGTGTGGGTCATCAGCAGGAGGGCAGCCCAGTGTCTGTGACTGGTGGCATCCATTTTGTGATGCCAGGGCTCTTCAGGATTCTACCGCGTTTCCACAGTAGGTACATGTCTATCCCTCTAGAAGGGTGGAATGCTACCCCCGCCACCAGAACTGGCGGGGGGGGGTAGTATTCCAAGATGTTTGACACCAAACACAACATGTTTCCGTGCAGCCATCCCAAAGTTAGCATTTAACGCGAGGTTATAATGCGCTTAAGAGTATATGGTCAGGCTGCACTACAAACAGCCTCATAGAAGGGTCTCCGAATGCTGCAGAGGGGCTCTGCTCATGCAGGGGCACCCGCTCACATAGGAACCAAGCACTCTGCCTTCAGGATTGATAAGGCCTGCCATAGGAGTGACTTATAGGTTTATATGTGTGTATCTATGTAGTGATATAGGTAGCCTATATCACAGTAAGGGGTGCATGCACCACCTTACCCAGGCTGCAGTAGCAGACCTGTGGTGTCAGATTTAGTCTGCTTCCCAGGGGTGGCATAATACATGCTTCAGCCCCTGGTAGGCCTGTGAAGTACCTATGCCCTTGGTACCTAAGGTACCATATACTAGGGACTCATAAGGTACCACAGTATCCAATCACTAGTGCACCTAGAGTGCACTCGAAGTCGTTTAGAGAGAACAGAGAGGCTGGGGCCCTGATTGGCAGGGTCCCAGCCTGACTATAGCCAGAAACCAGTGTAAACATCAGAGAAAAAGTGGGGGCAACATAAGAGGCAGATCCTACTCTCCTACAGACACAATAACATAACATAACATAACATTGATATATCAGTACTGACGCATTAAGGGGGCGCGCGTGAAGCACCCCAACAGTGATCTGCGTCATGCACTGGTACCCCAACAATGAAAACACGCCATACACTCGTACCAGGGCAGCGAGATCAGCAGAAAACTGTGCAACCTCGGGTTTAACCCCAAAAGATGTGCATAGCGCCTAGAAGCCAGGGGCTCCAGTACAAACAAGGCAGTTTAGGAGAGGAGGGGGAGGAGGGGGTGGGGGGGTAAAGTAGGAATATGAGAAAACGAGCAGTGCCTCTCCGTCTCCTGCCAGTTATAGGCGCTATTCCTGGCGGGGTGATTGACATGCCAGGCTAATCCCGGGTCAATACCTCAAGGTCACACTTTTAAAAGGCAATAAATCAAGCACTGAGGTTAAACACGCCCCCCCAGGAGCTCTCCCAGAAGAGCTGCTGCTGAGATGTGTGTTTGTAACCGTAAAACACCGGAAGCACGCGATGAGGGAAATATACATTATATATCATGCATGCTGACGCTGTACCGGAATGGATGGATGAGAGAAACAAACCGGGCGAGCAGCTTCATGACTGAAGCGAGCAGACACAAGCAATGTGCCTGACCCCTGGGCGGCGCGTTTACTTTCACTTTCGCTCCCGCCAGAATTACTTCAGACTCATTCCATAACTTAACCCTTGCCTCGCGATTCCAAGGCCTCGCTTTTGTGTGTGCTTCTAAGTAGAATGGAATGAAGCAAGGGCCTGTGCAAGGGGTCGCAACTGCGACCCCTGGCGACCCCTACATGACGTCCCTGCCAGTCCTTCTCTTTTTACGGGCCCTGTGTTTGCGCTGCCAGGTTTATTTATAGATTTTACAGCCGCGCTGCCCTGTGTACTCATGGTGAGGCGGCTCACACTCCTGAAGCCAGCAGGCAGCGCCATATGCTGCACCTGACACGTGTCCTTTCCTCTACAGGACGTCTTCATGAAACTCTCAAGAAGGCATCGTCCTTAGAAGGGCCTCGCTTTAGATAGTTAATTCGGGTCCTGGAAATCAGACTGGCAGACGGAAGGGGGAGAACCAACGGGGACCTGTGTCTGGAGCTCGCTTGTGCTGAAAACTTAGGGCCACATTTTGAAATAGCGGCGCAGTGCAGCGCAGTAAATCACCCCGCTGCGCTGCATCACTAGGAGAGGGCAGGAATGCACCGTATTTAAAGCATACAGCGCATTCCTGACTTTCCCCCAGCACTGGCGCACAATGGGCAGCCTTACGCCAACGCAGCACCCTTGCACCACGGTGCCTGCGTTGCATGCAGGATTGTTTTTGTGCAGGAAGGTGTGCCTTCCTGCACAAAACCAATCCTGAGAAGCATATTCCTTATGTTTGTGCGCTGCAGAAGGCAGCACGCATAGAGAGAGGAAGTAACGAGGAGAAATGAAGATATTTGTCCTCGTTACGCCTCCCCTGGGAAGGTGAACGTTTTTGGCACATTTCCAAGTTTACAAGGTCTGTTAGATCTGGGAATGCATTAAAAACCATGGGTGTTGCGTGGCCCACGCAACGCCTTCCCAGGGCAGAGCAATGCAACGCAGCAATTTGTGCTGCGTTGCATTACTCAAGATTTTTGGAGCCCCGCAAAGTGGCTTTGCATGGTGTAAAAACTCTGACTTAAGGTTTGCGTTGCTCTTGCACCACATTCCATGGTGGAAGAGCGGCGCAAACCGGGTCATAAATAAGGCCCTTATTGTTTAAACCTTTCAAAGACCCGTCGGCTGGTTTTGTTGGGAAGGACACGCACAGATCTCAAGTAGGCAAGCAGAGTCCCGTTTAATAATCAGAACTTACTCTTGGCCCATACCCAGAGGAAGGGACATCAGCCCGTACAGATGATGAAACCCACTTCAGATGTACCCCACTGACCGAGAACCAAACAGCCCCCAAAGTTTCACCCATCCTGCACAAGGCTTTTTGGGACACAAACCTGGCCTTCTGGTGGCAAAGTCAATGGGTCCAGCTTGTAACGGAAAGAGCCTTTTCACTGGTCGGTGAGTTTGTTTCCTAACTCTGGTGCCTCCCACCCACCCCACCCGTCCTGCTCTGATGCTTCTCTGCTCATCGCCGATTCGCTCCATATTTTTGAAATGTGTTATTTTTCAATGGCACGACGGCTTTAAAACGCCCCTAGGTCACCCCCTTTTGTTTTGCGCACTCCTGTGCTCTTCTTTAGTTTTGCTTCACTATTCTTAAATGGCTGTCAGCCACGTTGGAACAGTAAAGTTGAAAAAAGACAACATTGCTGGTGGTGTGCCACAATGCATGTACACACATGCATCCTAACGCATGCGCACCATTGGCAGCCATCATGGACTGTGCTTCTTACCATCCCAATAGATCAGTATTCTGTGCTCATGCTACAGACATGTAAAATGAAGCGTGTTGTCTCCGACCCTCAAGGTACCAGGTGCAACGAGCTGACACAAGGGTTAAATGTTCGCCTTGACACGTTGGGACGCATCATGAGTCTCTTAAAGGGGGCTGCGGCCTTCTATCCCACCGGGACCAGTGAGTAGCAAGTGCCCGCATGCTGCTCTGACGCATGACGTGGATGACAGCTGTTTTTTCATGTTTGTTTTTCCTTTAGAAGTATTTTACCTGTGGAAACACCTGGCTGAACACAGAGTCTCCTGAAATGTTTGCATTCTTGTTAAAGACGATGTGCATTAAACCGAGCACTCTTGTGGTGCAAACTGCACACTGCTGTGCATGAAGAGTGTCACTTGTGGCAGAAAGGACCGGACATGTATGTGGGGAGCGCCTGTTGTGGTGCAAAGTGCATGCTGCTGTGCACGAACAGTGTCACTCGTGGCAGAAAGGACTGGACATGTATGTGGGGAGCATCTCTTGTGGTGCAAAGTGCACACTGCTGTGCACGAACACTGTCACTCGTGGTGGAAAGGACCGGACATGTATGTGGGGAGCGTCTCTTGTGGTGCAAAGTGCACGCTGCTGTGCACAAACAGTGTCACTCGTGGCAGAAAGGACTGGACATGTATGTGGGGAGCATCTCTTGTGGTGCAAAGTGCACGCTGCTGTGCACGAACAGTGTCACTCGTGGCAGAAAGGACTGGACATGTATGTGGGGAGCATCTCTTGTGGTGCAAAGTGCACGCTGCTGTGCAGGAAGAGTGTCACTCGTGGCAGAAAGGACTGCACATGTATGTGGTGAGCGTCTCTTGTGGTGCAAACTGCGCGCTGCTGTGCAAGAAGAGTGTCACTCGTGGTGGAAAGGACCGGACATGTACGTGGTGAGCGTCTCTTGTGGTGCAAGCTGCACGTCGTTGTGCATGAAGAGAGTCACTCGTGGCAGAAAGGACCGGACATGTATGTGGGGAGCGTCTCTTGTGGTGCAAACTGTGGTGCAAACTGCACACTGCTGTGCACGAACACTGTCACTAGTGGTGGAAAGGACTGGACATTTATTTGGGGAGTGTTTCTTGTGGTGCAAAGTGCACGCTGCTGTGCACAAAGAGTGTCATTCGTGGCAGAAAGGACCGGACATGTATGTGGGGAGCGTCTCTTGTGGTGCAAAGTGCACGCCGCTGACTGTGCACGGTGTGTCACTTGTGGCAAAAAGGACCACACATGTATGGGGTGAGCGTCTCTTGTGGTGCAAACTGCACACTGCTGTGCACAAACACTGTCACTCGTGGTGGAAAGGACCGGACATGTATGTGGTGAGCGTCTCTTGTGGTGCAAAGTGCACGCCGCTGACTGTGCACGGTGTGTCACTTGTGGCAGAAAGGACCGCACATGCAAACTGCACACTGCTGTGCACGAACACTGTCACTCATGGTAGAATGGACCGGCCATGTATGTGGTGAGCGTCTCTTGTGGTGCTCACTGCACGCTGCTGTGCACAAACAGTGTCACTTGTGGCAGAAAGGACCGGACATGTATGTGGTGAGCATCTCTGTGGTGCTATCTGCAAGTTGCTGTGCACAAACACTGTCACTCGTGGCAGAAAGGACCGGACACATGTATGCGGTGAGCGTCTCTTGTGGTGCAGACTGCACGCTGCTGTGCACGAACAGTGTCACTCATGGCAGAAAGGATCGGCCATGTGTGTGGTGAGCGTCTCTTGTGGTGCAAACTGCACGCTGCTGTGCACGAACAGTGTCACTCGTGGCAGAAAGGACCGGACATGTATGTAGTGAGCATCTCTGTGGTGCTATCTGCATGCTGCTGTGCATGAAGAGTGTCAATCAAAGGATCGGCCATGTGTGTGGTGAGCATCTCTTCTGGGGCTAACTGCACACTTCTGTGCATGGAAAGTGTCACTCGTGGTAGAAAGGATCGGCCATGTATGTGGTGAGCATCTCTGTGGTGCTATCTGCACGCTGCTGTGCATGAAGAGTGTCACTCAAAGGATCGACCATGTGTGTGGTGAGCGTCTCTTCTGGGCCTAACTGCACACTTCTGTGCATGGAAAGTGTCACTCGTGGTAGAAAGGACCGGCCATGAATGTGGTGAGTGTCTCTTGTGTTGCTAACTTCACACTTCGGTGCACAAAGAGTGTCACTCGTGGCAGAAAGGACGGGCCCTGTATGTGGGGAGCGTCTCTTGAGGTGCAAACTGCACTCCGCGGTGCACAATGAATGTCACTCAAAGGACCGGCCACTTATGTGGGGAGCGTCTCTTGAGGTGCAAACTGCACGCTGCTGTGCACGAAGCGAGTCACTTGTGGCAGAAAGGACCAGCTATGTATGTGGTGACTGTCTCGTGGTGCAAACTGCACGCTGCTGTGCACGAACAGTGTCACTCGTGGCAGAAAGGACCGGACATGTATGTGGGGAGAGTCTCTCTGGTGCTAACTGCACGCCGCTGTGCACAAAGAGTGTCACTCATGGCATAAAGGACTGGCTATGTATGTGGTGAGTGTCTCTTGTGGTGCTCACTGCACACTTCTGTGCACGAACAGTGTCACTCGTGACAGAAAGGACCGGACATGTATGTGGTGAGCATCTCTGTTGTGTTAACTGCACACTTCGGTGCACAAAGAGTGTCACTCGTGGCAGAAAGGACGGGCCTTGTATGTAGGGAGCGTCTCTTGAGGTGCAAACTGCACTCTGCGGTGCACGAAGAGTGTCACTCAAAGGACCGGCCATGTATGTGGGGAGCATCTCTTGAGGTGCAAACTGCACGCTGCTGTGCACGAACAGTGTCATCCATGGCAGAAAGGACCGGACATGTATGTGGTGAGTCTTTCTTCTGGTGCTCACTGAATGCGGCTGTGCACGAAGAGTGTCACTCGTGACAGAAAGGACCAGACATGTATGGGGTGAGTGTTTCTTCTGTTGGTCACTGCACGTGGCTGACTGTGCATGAAGAGTGTCATTCAAAGGACCGGCCATGTATGTGGTGAGTGTCTCTTGTGGTGCTAACTGCAGACCGCTGACTGTGCACGATGAGTGTCACTAGTGGCAGAAAGGACAGGCCATGCATGGGGTGAGTGTCTCTTGTGGTGTTAACTGCACGCTGCTGTGCATGAAGAGTGTCACTGAAAGGATCTTCCATGTGTGTGGTGAGCGTCTCTTGTGGTGCTAACTGCACACTTCTGTGCATGGAAAGTGTCACTTGTGGTAGAAAGGACTGGCCATGTATGAGGTGAGCATCTCTTGAGGTGCAAACTGCACGCTGCTGTTGCTGTGCATGAACACTGTCACTCGTGGTAGAAAGGACTGGACATGTATGTGGGGAGCATCTCTTGTGGTGCTCACTGAATGCGGCTGTGCACGAAGAGTGTCACTCGTGACAGAAAGGACCAGACATGTATGCGGTGAGTGTTTCTTGTGGTGTAAACTGTACACCTCTGACTGCATGAAGAGTGTCACTCGTGGCAGAAAGGATGGGACATGTATGGGCTGAGTGTCTCTTGTGGTGCTAACTGCACACTTCTGTGCACGAACAGTGTCACTCGTGGCAGAAAGGACCGGACATGCATGTGGTGAGCATCTCTGTTGTGTTAACTGCAAACTTCGGTGCACAAAGAGTGTCACTCGTGGCAGAAAGGACCGGCTATGAATGGGGTGAGTGTCTCTTGTATTGTATTGTATTGTAATAGTATTTATATAGCGCTTACTACCCCTGACAAGGTGTCGAAGCACTTTTTCGGCGAGTAGCACGCTACTCAGGAACCCATAAAGGATTAGTGGTGAATTAGTATAGTGAAATATGAAAGTAATTTGAGTGGTGGATATGTTAGTCAGTTATTTGGATTGAGAAGGATAGTGCAGGTGTGATAGAAGGGTTCCACCAGAGAGGGTAAAGGAAAAACAAGTATTTTAAGCAGCCGCGGCCCATGCAGGAAAGAGCGGTGGGGCGGAGGGGCCGGCTGGGGGGATTTCGACGGACGATGACGAGGGAAAAATTAAATAAATAAGTAATTTTCTCTCATCATCGTCTGCCGAAATCCCCCCCACCTGGCCCGGCTGATTTTGAGCACATGAAGGACGTTTAGGGAGGAGTATGACTAAATCTAGGTTGAGAGAGCTCTACTGGTGACCTGGGATGGACAGGATGGTGGAGGAAGTGATCAGAGACTGTATGCAGTTGAGGCCGATAAAAGCAAGATTGTTGGGCAGGCACGCTTAGATTTGAGCCTGTGTGTTTTCCTAGTGAACCTTGGCAAAAGCTAGGAGTAGACATTGGAGGTCCTTTTGTGTTGTTGAGAACATCAGATAGGTATGTGGGACTGTTGGTTGTCTGTCCAACCAAACGGGTGACGGCTAGTTGTTTTGGTTATGTAGCCACTAGGACAATAGTGAAATTCCTCAAGGATGAATTTTCTAGCGGAGGTATTCCCAGGTTTTTGCTCACAGACAATGTTGCACAGTTTGTCTCACAGGAGATGAGTGATTTTCTTGAAACGATGGGCATTGAACACCCCCGGACAGCGTTATACCACCCTCAGACCATTGCTCTGGCTGAGGTCATGAATAAAATGGTGAAGGGGTGTGTGCAAAGGGCTGCGTTTAGGAATGAGCCATGAGTGATACACTCAGGGAGACCTTATGGGCACATAGGGCTATTCCAAATTCAGTGACAATTTATCGTCATTTGAAGGTTTAAGAGGAGGGAAGGCGTGCACCAAATTGACGTATGAACTGTCAGCTTTGAGGGGCGAGGAGTCCTTTGCAATCTGACCTGGAGAAGAAGAGGGAGATTCATCAACAAAAATATGAGGTGAAGGGCGTGAAAGGGAGTGAGTGGGGTGTTGGTGGCATGGTGTGGGTGAGAAAAACGAGATTTGAGAAGAAGGGGTCCTCGAGTTTTATGGGACCTTTCAAGATCGCGGCAGTGAGGAGACATGTAGTTGTCCTTGAGTCGGGGCATGTGTGGAGCATGTCATGCTTGGTGAAGGCCAAAATGAGGGATGGAAGAAACAATGTTGTGGATATTGACTGTGGTTCGGTCAGCAGGAACTTCTATGTCAAAAGTGCTCCTCGGTGACCAAGAGACATTCATGTGGGAGCGAAGAGTCATGAGAGGAGAACTGGAAAGCAACAAAGGGACCCCGGATGGTTAAAAGGCTTTGTCTAAAGTTATTGTGTCCTACTGAATACAGAAATTTCCTGGATGGTTAAAACGTTTTGTTTATTTGTTTTATTGTTTCTGATTTTTTTCCTTGCTCTTTCTCTAAGCTGTTATGTGCTTTTCTTTAATCTTCCTTATTCCTTGTAGAGTACAGCTCGATAAGCTACGTGTATTTGTGTTTAGTATTAGTAAGTGGGATACTTTATGCTTTGATTTCACGTGGAATGGAATGTGCCATGTATATGCTGGGCATTCTATTCTGTTGTGACATGTAGGGGGTCAGCTGGAGATAGAGAGCTTGGCGGACCTGGGTGAACCTCTGGGTGATGAGTTTAGAGGATTCTTATTAAACGTCGTGAAACATTCAATCAGCGTGCGCCTCTTCAAGAATAAGATGCATCATGTCCCCCAACCGGTATTTTGGTTTCTCTCTGAGCTTTCTGTTATTATATATAACACAACAACTGACATACACCTAAAACCTGCCAGGACTATTGGCTTTGTCAATGGTTGTTTGCTGTTTAGGATAAATAAGGAACAACAATGATTTTGTGATCAATAAATAATATTGAAAATGTTTCAATTCTGAGATAGTGAGAGTGTGAAAGAACTATTATCGAGGCCTGTGGAAGGGGTATTGGTCTTCAGTTATGTGCACTTGATGTTAACCCTGGGCGGGTAACTCCGCTCCGCCAGCGGAGTTTGTGGAGATTTGCCTACTCCGCGCTCCGTGGCGAACGCGGAGTAGGCAAAAACTTCGGCTCCGTGGCGGAGCGGAGTTAGCCGCTCCCTCCCCCCTCCCAAATGCTTTAAAAAGATATAAAGAAGGCACTTACCTGTGTTTCTGCCGCCTCCCCTGCCTGGCCTCTCTCCTTCCTGCTCCTCCTCTCGCGTCTTCGCGTTCTTCATAAAATAAAAACACTACGTTGTACGTCTTGCGAGTGCGCATGCGCAAGACTGACAACGTAGTGTTTTTTTTATGAAGAAGGACGTCGAGGACGCGAGAGGAGCAGGAAGGAGAGCGGCCAGGCAGGAGGCGGCAGAAACACAGGTAAGTGCCTTCTTTATATCTTTTAAGCATTTGGGAGTGGCGAGGGTGTGGGGAGGTAGCGGAGCGGAGCTACGCGGAGCTCCACAGAGTTGTTTTCAAACTCCGTGGAGCTACGCGTAGAGGCAGTACGCCAGCTCCGCCCAGGCCTACTTTATGTTAGACATGTATGCCCTTTTTCTTTCCAAAAGTTGTACATCTGCATATCTTAAAACTCGTCTCTTACTTCGTCAGCACTCTCTTTTCACTCTCCTGAATACACTTCCTCGCATTTCCTTCACTTCACCACCCCAAACAAACACTGAACTCACTCACATGTAAGCACTTTATTTTCTTTTACTTTTGCCATGTCAATATTTTGACATCTGTGTACCTCTTTCACACACACTTACACAGAATTCCAATTGCAACTGGTGTATGTCACCATTGCTCTGTGTGCTCTGTAGAGAGGCCAAACCAACGACAGACACGGTGAAAAGCATGCACTGTCTTCAGCCTCAGCACCAGAGTGCTCAATCACGACTCAGTTCAAAGTATGTACTATGCAAGAGTTGTTGTGTAGTTCCAACAAATCTATATAGGATCTGCACGTTTAGACGACATAAACTAAGGGATTGGTGGCCAGACTGATTCCAGACACCCCCGAAAGATATGTTAGTCTGTAGACCAGCTAGCTCACAGTGCCACTATAAGCCCCGCAATCTTACCAAGGAGCGAATAGTTTCTGCCAACTATCGAACATGACAACCCTGACCCCTCAGGGATCGTGTAAACAGTACAGTACTTTTTACTCAGTCGCTCGTGCTCACTTTGTCCCAGAGAGATACACAGAATAAACAGTGGGGACGTTTTCAATACGTTTTTAGTGAACCAGCCTCATTCTAGTGTAAAATACGTGCGCTGCGCAACCATTAGGCAGAAACAGATATATACGATTACAAGCACCAACAGAGTAAATAAAAGGTAGAATGCTACCATGGTGCTAAAACAGTAAATATATGCAGGCATATAAATACATGGCAGTAATCATGCGTACTCCTAAGATGCAAACCCTAGCTAAGTGTACCTAAGTGTACCTTGCATGAATGAAGGTGTAAAAGCCAAGATTGACCCTAGGAAAGAGCCAACCCCATTACCTGATGGGAGAGAGTGAAGGACCCTGTCTTGGTCTCGAGTTGGACACCCCGCAAGGGATGCCAGACCACTGCGTGCTGGAGTGTCTGCGTGCAGGGACTTCAGCGTCTCGTGTCAGCACGGAAGCTTCTCCTCTGGTTTGCCCAGCGAAGATGTGGTACTTATATACCCGAAAGGTATCCTCAGGGGTTCTCCCTAGCTGTGTCATGGTACTGTTGGCATGTCGGCCATGGATGACAATAGCAGTGACTTTTGTACACAGTTTTTATGCAGAAGATGGTAATGCTGCTGTGATACTAAGAATCCTCATGTATAATAAATGCGACTAGTTTTCGAAGAAAACCACACGACATTTAGTCGGCACCTAACTAGGCAAAAGGTCAGCGCCAGAACCGTTATGTAGAGCAAGGTAGGACAAATGTAGGTAAAAGGTCGTGCAACTACCTAGGCCTATATTGGGGTACATTGGGGCTCATAACAGAGTGATAAGATGCACGAAAAGAACACAGAAACACAACATGATGGAAATAGCGAACACTCTTAGGTAATGTAAGATTAACTAAAACATGTGAAATAGAAACAGAAACAAAATTGCTGATATGCATTACATTAACATTTTTTACATTCATTGTTTGAAAATCAATCAGTGTTTTTGGCATTAATGTTAAAGCCACTTCGGCACCCCCTAATTCTCCTCCATGACTTATTGGATCTTTCCAAGCTGACTCTCCAAGCCCATAGTTTGCTCGTCACTGTCCTGAGAGCTGCCAAGATCTGTATTCTGCGACACGGGCGTTCTCCACAATTGGCATCGTATGAGGAACGGCTCGTGGAGATGTATTAAACTGCGTCCTACGAAAAGGTAATTTGCAATTTAATGCACAAAGCAGATATTTGTCTTCTCACATGGTCCCCCTTTCTGCTAGATGCCCCCCACCCAATTTGCATTGAATCTTGATTCTTCCTCATCACTATCATTCACCCCATCCCCCCGTTTTTTACTGCCCTGCACTACTATACTTGGGCATCGCCTGACTGGCCTTCTCGTCCACGCTTTGTAGTTTCATCTTCCCTCTCTTCTTTACTTTCTGCCCTTCTTCCCTTCTTCTATTTATGTTCCTTCTTTCTCTAACTTATTTTCTTACCCCTCTTTCTTCTCTCACTTTCTTATATATCAGGATTGTCTGTTATTGGTGCATGTATCGCAATCAACATTTATTTCTCAATATGGGTCCATGCTGGACTTGCATGTCACTGTATTCGCTGGTATTTTTCAGTGCTTGATTTATGGCAATGAAAACAATTGCTACAAAAAAGCTATGACTAAAGGGCCTGACAGGGACCCGTTCCAATGTCTGCTTTAATGCCACATGACAGAGACAGATCCCCAGAATTACACAACCACAACACCCAGCATGCTACAGCGTCTGACTTTAAAATCAAACTATGTGCAGAGTGGGAATAAAACATTCTAAAGCCGATCAATCTAAAGAAATCAGGACCTTCATAAGCACCAAGTATGTGTGCCATATTCTAGCCACGCAGACTCATAGGGCCCAATTCACAAAGGTAAACGTAGACCAAAAGTCTAACTTTACTACTAGTAAAGTTAGACTTCAGGCCTAAACTTAGACCTTTGGTATAAACTTAGACCAAAAGTCTAGTAAAGTTAGACTTGAGGTTTAAACTTAGACTTTTGGTCTAAACTAAGACCAAAAGTCTAACTTTACTACTAGTAAAGTTAGACTTCAGGTCTAAACTTAGACTTTTGGTATAAACTAAGACCAAAAGTCTAACTTTACTACTAGTAAAGTTAGACTTCAGGCCTAAACTTAGGCTTTTGGCCTAAACTAAGACCAAAAGTCTAACTTTACTACTAGTAAAGTTAGACTTCAGGCCTAAACTAAGACTTTTGGTACTACTAGTAAAGTTAGACTTCAGGACTAAACTTAGGCTTTTGGTATAAACTAAGACCAAAAGTCTAACTTTACTACTAGTAAAGTTAGACTTCAGGCCTAAACTTAGACCTTTGGTATAAACTAGGACCAAAAGTCTAACTTTACTACTAGTAAAGTTAGACTTCAGGCCTAAACTTAGACCTTTGGTATAAACTTAGACCAAAAGTCTAACTTTACTACTAGTAAAGTTAGACTTCAGGCCTAAACTTAGACCTTTGGTATAAACTTAGACCAAAAGTCTAACTTTACTACTAGTAAAGTTAGACTTCAGGCCTAAACTTAGACCTTTGGTATAAACTTAGACCAAAAGTCTAGTAAAGTTAGACTTAGGCCTAAAGTTAGACCTTTGGTATAAACTAGGACCAAAAGTCTAACTTTACTACTAGTAAAGTTAGACTTCAGGCCTAAACTTAGACCTTTGGTATAAACTAGGACCAAAAGTCTAACTTTACTACTAGTAAAGTTAGACTTCAGGTCTAAACTAAGACTTTTGGTACTACTAGTAAAGTTAGACTTCAGGACTAAACTTAGGCTTTTGGTATAAACTAAGACCAAAAGTCTAACTTTACCTCTAGTAAAGTTAGACTTCAGGTCTAAACTTAGACTTTTGGTATAAACTAAGACCAAAAGTCTAACTTTACTACTAGTAAAGTTAGACTTCAGGCCTAAACTTAGGCTTTTGGCCTAAACTAAGACCAAAAGTCTAACTTTACTACTAGTAAAGTTAGACTTCAGGCCTAAACTAAGACTTTTGGTACTACTAGTAAAGTTAGACTTCAGGACTAAACTTAGGCTTTTGGTCTAAATTAAGACCAAAAGTCTAACTTTACTACTAGTAAAGTTAGACTTCAGGTCTAAACTTAGCCCTTTGGTATAAACTAAGACCAAAAGTCTAACTTTACCTCTAGTAAAGTTAGACTTCAGGTCTAAACTTAGGGCCTCATTTACAAGCTCCTTGCGCCACCGCTGCATCGCTTTTTTTTATGCAGCAGTAGCGCAATCAGTGTGCCACATTGAACCATATCTACAAACTGATGCATTGGGACAAATGCGCCAGTTTGTAGAACCCTGGGTCACATACCTGCACCCCGTATAATGTATGCAGGGTGGGCATTTCCACGCAAAAAACCACGAAGAACTGGCGTAGTGAAATTTACGTTTCACTGCATCACTCTACGACTTCACTGCATCAAAATCCTTATGCCTGCTCAGACCAGGCGTAAGGAATGACACAGGGCTTTTACAATGAGACTCGCCTATCTGTTGTGGCACATTGCCGGAGTTGCGTTAGTTTTTACGACCAACTCCAGCAATACATACCTTTTGCGGCAACAGATGCATCAGAATTTCTGACGCAACTTTTAATCTTTGCGCCATGGAACCCTGTTTGTACATACAGCGCATCCATGGTGTTTCAAGGACATTTGGCGATGTGTCAGTTTCTTGTAAATGAGGCCCTCAGACTTCAGGTCTAAACTTAGACTTTTGGTCTAAACTTAGACCAAAGGTCTAACTTTACTACTAGTAAAGTTAGACTTTAGGTCTAAACTTATACTTCAGGTCTAAACTTAGAATTTTGGTCTAAGCTTAACTTTGTGAATCGGGCCCATTGCATTTAATGACATTTTTCTGGTATTCCACAAATCAAGTCACTATATGCACATATTTCTCCCTTTGCGCTTGATTACCTCCAAAGCTGTGGATATTTGAATCAACTTCGACAGGGAGCAAAAGCCCTACAAGACGTTTGGATCAACTTCGTCAAGTACAAATACAGCAGTTTGACTCCTAATGGACCCAGGGACAAGCTTAAATGGCGATTTGTAACTTTTATGGTCCCGATTCACAAAGGTAAACTGAGACAAAAGTCTAACTTTACGACTTTCGGTATCCACAATGGTTATTTACGGTAAACAGCCATTACATCGAGTTTTTTACTTCGCAATACCATTACAACGCATGCATTACCACGCATGCGTTGTACATCGCGAAGTAAAAAACCGCATTTTTTTAGAACGCATGGTCATTTACCACGCATGCCTTTACAACGAATTTCGTTGTAAAGGTATGTATAGTAAATGACCATGCGTTCTAAAAAAATTTAGACGATCCACGTCGTTGTAAGGAAACAGAGGCTGTTCCGTTTCCTCATAACGACGTGCACCGCCCCTCAGAGACGACGTGAAGCAGGGACCAGGAGGAGAGAGAGGTAAGGGGGATTGGGCATGGGGTGGGGGTTACTTTTTTAGGGTTTAGAGGGGTCGGGGGGTCGTGCTGGGGGTAGTGTTTTAGGGTTTAGGGTTGTGTTGTGGTGTTTGTGTAGTGTAGGGTAGTGTTTTAGGGTTTAGGGTAGTGTCGGGGGGTCGTGCAGGGTAGTGTTTGAGTGTAGGGACCGAACTGGGGGTCGGGGGGGTCTTGCTGGGGGTAGTGTTTTAGGGTTTAGGGTAGTGTTGTGGTGTTTGTGTAGTATAGGGGGTCGTGCTGGGGGGTAGTGTTTTAGGGTTTAGGGTAGTGGTGCGGTGTTTGTGTAGTGTAGGATAGTGTTTTAGGGTTTAGGGTAGTGTTGTGGTGTTTGTGTAGTGTAGGGGGTCGTGCTGGGGGTAGTGTTTTAGGGTTTAGGGTAGTGTTGTGGTGTATGTGTAGTGTGGGGTAGTGTTTTAGGGTTTAGGGTAGTGTTGGGGGATCGTGCAGGGTAGTGTTTGAGTGTAGGGACCGGTCTGGGTGTCAGGGGGGTCGTGCTGGGGGTAGTGTTTTAGGGTTTAGGGTAGTGTTGTGGTGTTTGTGTAATGTAGGGTAGTGTTTTAGGGTTTAGGGTAGTGTTGTGGTGTTTGTGTAGTGTAGGGGGTCGTGCTGGGGTAGTGTTTTAGGGTTTAGGGTAGTGTTGTGGTGTATGTGTAGTGTAGGGTAGTGTTTTAGGGTTTAGGGTAGTGTCGGGGGGTCGTGCTGGGTAGTGTAAATGTAGTGAGAGGACTGTCACTTACCTTAGAAACTTTTACCACGACTATACCTTTACCACACATGTTTTTGCGTTGTAATGGCACGCGTGGTAAAGGTATAGTCGTTGTAAAAGTTTGCGCTGAAATGGTATCTCGTTGTAATTGACAACGCGTACTAATACCCGCGTTGTAATGGTACGCGTTGTATTGGTACGCGTTGTAACGAGTGCTATTCGTTATTTACGAGTATTAAAGTTAGACTTTTGTCTCAGTTTAACGTAAGTTTTGGTCTCAAGTCTAACTGAGACTAAAGTCTAACTTTGCTACTCGTAAATGCCCTTTGTGAATACCGACGGCCCGATTCAAAAAGGTAAACTGAGACGAAAATCTAACTTTACGACTTTCGGTATTCACAAAGGGCATTTACGAGTAGTAAAGTTAGACTTTTGTCTCAGTTTTGGTCTCAGTTAAACTTAAGACCAAAATTTAAGTTAAACTTAGATCAAAGTCTAACTTTACGACTCGTAAATGCGATTTGTGAATACCGAAAGTTGTAAAGTTAGACTTTTGTCTCAGTTCACCTTTGTGAATCGGGCCCAAAGTGTGCTGCTTTGTGCAGAACACATAGAAGTTGCAACTCATGATTTT
This sequence comes from Calotriton arnoldi, assembly GCA_963921515.1. Taxonomy (NCBI): domain Eukaryota; kingdom Metazoa; phylum Chordata; class Amphibia; order Caudata; family Salamandridae; genus Calotriton; species Calotriton arnoldi. Next base: position 141,449 of record CAWUFW010014910.1, read on the forward strand.
TAAAATGATTGTTTATGTGCAGGAAGGGACACCTTCCTGGACATAAACAATAATGCATGGTGGTTTGCTGGTTCTATGTTTCACACATAGAAACAGCAAAAACGATGAGAAATAAAGCATTTCTCCTCTCTGCGACCTGTTAAGATCAGCTTTTTTTGTCTTAATGTTGGCGCTGCCCCATATTTACGCCACCTTTGTAAATATGGGGCAGCGTCAAAATCAATGGGTGTTGCAGCGGAATGCCCACTCACAACACCCATTGCCCACCCCTTTCACGCTAACCATAGCATGAAAGGGTGCCTTATTTACAAGGCAGCGTTAAGCTGCGTTAAGTGGCTTAACACTGCCTTGTTAATAAGGCGAAGCCCGTATGGCATATGGAACGTCAAAAAAAGTGACGTTCCTGTGGCGATATGGGCTTGTAAATATGCCCCCCAGTGTCCTAGAGCCACGGCCTAGGGTGTCGCAGTGAAGGAGAACGGTGTGACCAGGCATCTCAGCACAATATACCTAACTCAAGCCTGGCATTAACACTTACCATTACCGAGGACAAGGCGCCTGATCTCACTTAAAGCGCTTGCATTCAATTCTACCCTGTGATGAATGGGGAACGGCAGGATCTATGCCTACAAATGGCATCTGCCTCATGCCGGGATGCAGCACCCAAAGATGGCACACAGTGGATATTCACAAAGACCCCCACGGCACTGAAGGGCTTTAGAAAAATAAACCCTGCTTTGTGCTCACGTTGCAAAAAGTGGATTTACTGCCGGCTCGTTGTTCAGAGCGAGGCAGAGCAGGCAGCATGGGACAGGCAGCATGGGACAGGCAGCATGGGACAGGCAGCATGGGACAGGCAGCATGGGACAGGCAGCCCAGACTTAAATACATCAATTTATTTACAAAATTAAATAAATCAATGTTTAATGTTTTGTGCTGAAAAGATGTATGAATTTCAGAGGGGCGCATCCCCAGCAAGGGCCAGCTTTAGGGTGGTGTTACAGGTGCAGCCGCACTGGGAGCTGACCTGGAGAGGGGGCGGGGGTGCTAAGAAGATTGTCACACTAGGCGACACCAGCGCTAAAGCCAGGCCTGCCCAGGTCCCAAAAGCAGAAACGCCCATTGGTGGCAGGAGTGACTGCACAGCATGTGCATGTGGGGATAAATGCTTCTTATAGCAGGGTGAGTGGCAGAAGTGTCTGTACAGTGTGTGGGAGTGATGCATGGTGCAGCAGGGTGAGTGGCAGAAGTGTGTGTACAGTGTGTGGGAGTGATGCATGGTGCAGCAGGGTGAGTGGCAGAAGTGTCTGTACAGTGTGTGGGAGTGATGCATGGTGCAGCAGGGTGAGTGGCAGAAGTGTGTGTACAGTGTGTGGAAGTGATGCATGGTGCAGCAGGGTGAGTGGCAGGAGTGTGTGTACAGTGTGTGGAAGTGATGCATGGTGCAGCAGGGTGAGTGGCAGAAGTGTCTGTACAGTGTGTGGGAGTGATGCATGGTGCAGCAGGGTGAGTGGCAGAAGTGTCTGTACAGTGTGTGGGAGTGATGAATGGTGCAGCAGGGTGAGTGGCAGAAGTGTCTGTACAGTGTGTGGAAGTGATGCATGGTGCAGCAGGGTGAGTGGCAGGAGTGAATTACCACATACATACAGAACCAGTCCCCTCTCCTATCACTCGTTGGCTCTATGTTTGTCTTTGACCCTGTAGAGTGCTGCGCTTCCTCTTGGCTAGGTTTGCAGTAAGGCAATACCACATACCTACATTCATACAGCATGTGTGTGTGGGGGGATGCTTCTTGTTAGCAGGGTTCGTGTCAGGAGTGGCATGTCAGAAAGCACTAACCTTGTACTCTGAATCCAACGGGGGTGACGCACTCTTCCGCCTCTCACCGCCTCCACCAATGAACGCAAGACTACGAGGGTCTTTAGTAGAAACGGGAAGAGGGAACGTAACCTGCCGCGCAGCCCTGCCCGCATCTAACAGTGACAGTGAATGGATGCACAGTGCCTGGATCTCTGTGTAACTGCTCTTCATGCTTATTATGTGAACCTTGTTATTCCAGAAACTAAAACTTACAAGAAATGTGTAGCTTGGAAACACATTCCTCAGTACTGATAACTACCTCAAGCTGTGGCTATGCATTTTCTGTGGAAGAGGAGTTTAGGGCCTGATTATGATGGCGGTGGGACCACCACCGTCAGCTGTGGAGGACCTCCTGCCGCATTACGCATCCGACGGGCTCAAGGAGCCCGTCGGTGCGTCGGAGGGACTTGAATCCCAACAACAGTGGCGGTGCCTGCTCAGGCACCGCTGTAGGGATTACTATGTCCCTTTCCGCCGGCCGTTTCATGGCGGTTAACCCGCCATGAAAAGGCAGGCGGAAAGGGACTTTGGGCCTCCTAGCGGGCCCCCCTCCCCCTCATTGCTCTCAGCCTTGGGTTCTGGGGGGCATCTATGATGCCCCCTACATATCCCTGCACCATGTGGCAGGCACCGCATGGTGCCTGCCACGTAGTGCAGGGATATGCAAAATGTGTATTTTTTGTACTGTGGCGTGTGCTTGCAGCCCGCAGCACACATCGCAATATAAAACATATACATACACATTGCGACCGCCTTGAAGGCGGTCGCATGGTAATCCCGATGGCAGGACCTCCGACAGCTAGTCGGGCGGTCCCATTCCCAACAGGATGGCGGTCGGACTAAGGGCCTGATTATGATGGCGGTCGGACTTTCGGCAGTCCCGCCATAGGGATTACGATGTACCTGCTCTTATGAGAAATTACCTATAACCCTCCGAGAGACTCCCACATATAGCAAATTCAGGAAACTACTAAAAGCATACTTATACTAATCTTCCTTGGTCTGCTCCTCCTGCCAGGATCCAAAACAGCGCCGAGATGACCCCGGGTGAGACGTGCGCTATAGCAAATATTTTTAACATAATATAACATGTGGGTGAGATGAGGGAGGTTGGGGATGAGTCTAGCTGCAGCGTTCTGGATGGTCTGTAGATGGAGTAGGAGATGGTTGGAGAAACCGGCGGATCTCGCGTTGCCGTAGCCCAGCCTGGTCGTGATGAGGGCTTGTGTGACTGTGCGTCCTGTGTTCTGGGGTAGCCATTTGAAAATGTACTATTCCCACTCCAATAAGTGCAACAGTAGGGAAAGTGGTGGATAGCAGAGGGGTAAAAATTACTATTCACACTCTAGTCAATGCAACAATAGGGAAAGTGTTGGATAGTGGAGGGGTTAAAATTACTATTCCCACTACAATCAATTCAAAATTAAAAACAAACAAAATATCAATGACAACAAAAAATATTTGAAAAAGAAAAGAAATTAAAAAATATTTATAAATATGTAAAAAGTTAAAATACAAATATATTTAATATTATAAATTTAAAAAAATAAAAACATATTATAATGTTAACTACGTCACTATTACCTACAAATATTATATTAAATAAAATATAAAAATATTTTCCAAAGAAATATTTTTGTTACAAATTATTTATAAACATAAACATTATTACATACATTCATTTTATTTACATCCTACCCTATAACACCACACATTTCACAACCCACATCTAAATTAAAAATAAAATGTACTTCCATAATTAACATTATTAATTATCAATTAAATAAATATTATTATTAAAAAACAAATTAAAACACATAAAAATTAATTAACTTCCCATCCTTTACCTCTATAAACCCCACAACCCACACCTTAAATTACTTGCACAATTCCCATATTTAATTTTCAATTAATTAAATATTATTAATTAACAACTAATTATTAAATAATTAAAAATACATTACTTCCCACCCTTTACCCCTATAAACCCCACAACCTGCACCTAAAAATAATTACACAATGTCCATATTTTATTTTCAATTAAATAATTAATATTAACAACTAATTATTAATTAATTAAAAATAAATTACTTCCCACCCTTTACCCCTATAAATACCACAACACGCACCTAAAATTAATTAAACAATTTTCATATTTAATTTTCAATTAATTAATGAATAATAATTAACCACTAATTATTCATTAATTAAAAATAAATTACTTCCCACCTTTTACCCCTATACACTCCACAACTCGTACCTAAAATTAATTACACAATTTCAATATTTAATTTTCAATTAATTAAGTAATATTGATTGACAACTAATTATTAATTAATTAAAACTAAGGGGCCCATTACGATGGCGGGCGGAAGCACTACCGCCGTGCTGGCGGATGCAAAAACCACCAGTTACCGTCGGCACGCAGCAGTCCACACGCCCGCCCGATTACGATGCGAAAAGTCAGCCAAACACCGCCGGCAAGCCAGCGACACCGTCCGCCATCAAAGTGCGCCCGTACACGTAGCGGCGCAGCCCAATTGACACACACCGTCCGACGAAACACGTACCGCCCGGCGTACAAATTACGATGCCGCAAACAAACTGATCCCACGGCTAAGAGACACCGTACGTCAAACCGAAGCGGTAACACGAACGCCGAGCACGGACACCGAAGAAGCGGCACCCCCGAGCATGAATCCAGCACTGCAGGCCCTCCCTATGCTCTATCTGATGCACCACCAAGGACGCAACGTACCGCGAAGACGCAGGTAGGCACACACACAACAAGTGCACGCAAACAGCGCACACAGTGCAAGGGCGGAAAAAGCGGACAACCCCCCACCCCCGCGTGTACACGACACATCTACCATAGCATCCACATATGACACACAGGCCAAATTGTAACATCTCGTAACACATGTGTACACACCACCTGGGACTAGGAACCAACGACCCCGTCACGGCCCCAAAGCGGCGATGACGCTGCCACACATGCGCACAACGCAGAGGCCAACCGCAGCGCCATGCATGCGTCGCACACAGACACAGGGACACAACCAAGCAGCACACACACCAGCCCCACCCCGAACGCACATGACACGTGACAGGCCTGCCACAGACATGTCCCCAACGCCCAATTCACGGTCAACACCCAACGTCACACAACCGACGCACACATGTCAGTGAAGTCACGCAACAGCAGGACACACCCCAGTGTAACAAACATGGCGAAGCACACAGCGGCGGCAACACCAACTAGGAGAAGCAGGGCTCCTTCGGGAAGAGGAACGCCAGTACCACACTGAAACACCCATACCACCCTGCACACATGAACAAGACATACAAAACAGAACACCAAAGAGCCCGGGGACCGACAACAGGTGGCCCAAGAATAACATTCACACACAAGGCCCAACGCAGAGCGGAAAGGCAGCCTGCCGCCCACACAAGGGAGAGCAGACAGCACTGAATGACCTTCCATTCCAACTCAGAAACCACAGCCCTACGAAAGAAGCCGGTGAATACAGCCATTGTCCAATAAAAGACCAACACAGGCATGCAGAGGAGACCGACCACAGGGCAGATAGCGCATATCACAGAAGAACACTACGGACGGGAAAGAAAAAAGAAAACACTCCCCCATGTCGGCCCCATGCAAGTTATCTGGAAGGAGTCACACATCACTGACCTTGAACTGTCTGAGAAGCATGTGGGATGAGGGCCCGTGTCCTCCGCACAAGCCAACAGAACACAAGTCCTGTCTCCCTACGACTACACAGAGCTCACAGCAACCTCGGAGCGTGCACATTGCAGACTGCACACACAGCCGGAGCACGCCACCACAACGCACCGCTGCAAAATGGCACTCCCAACACACCTACCCAACTACGCCGGACAGGTCAAGCTGTACAAAACCAACCTGATACATATATTGGGATGCGAACTCCTGTCCCTGCTGAACGTAAGTTACCGACTAACTTACCGCATCACATTGTTCAGCTGCGTCATACCCGTCTTCTACTGTCGGAGGTGTCCCTACCAGCATCCCGTGGAGATGTGTCTCTCCAACCCGGCATGTCTAAAGGCGGACCTGCTACCACTACTCCTCCCTCTGGACGCACACGACAGGGCCTGCTCTGCCTATGGGGGCATGGCGTATGTGGCCAACATCGGACCCGCACTGAAATGGGACCACTGTGCCTCCACACGACGGATCATCGAGCACAGCTACATCGAATGTCACCCAGCATGCCCCATCATGGTCCTCCAAGGGACAACTTACGAACAACACCTTGACAGCCACCATCCGCTACATTGGCTGGCAAACATGTACACCACCAATGACATGGATGCCCTGCTGGACGGCATCGCATACCTGACAACCTGTAAATTCGTCGGACCCCAACGCAGGTTCCCCAATTGACCTATGATGTCCAACCCCGCACCCATGCTTAGCTTCCGCACGGACTGGCCAGTCACCACCACAACAGCCATACCAAACGACCGGCAACAATTACCACACCATCAACGACATCGCCATGACATCGGATATGACCGGGACATGCACACTGTTCCCCATCACATCCAGGAACACCGCATGCATCGTGGGAGGCAGTGGCATGGGGTCTGTGTATCGCACCCACATGGACGGAACTGCACGAACAACCAGGACACGACATGGATCCAGCGCCCATGGACACACACACCGCTCAGTGGACATGAATAGGTCGCCTGGAGTCTGTGGGTGCTGCACCCCTCCCACCCCCGCCCCGGGAATCCCATACCAGGACCTTTGCATGGACGACAAGTGCATACAACAACAACACGACCCCAGTGACTGTGACATGTCCAGTAACCACCACATTGCAACAACAAGTGGCACGCCGCTGCATGCACGCAAGCACATGCCCTGATGTCATCTCACATGCACGCGTGCATGAGGAACAACCGCAGCAAACCTGTCACATGGAACTGAGATGGACTGTGCCCATGATGCCAAGCGGTCTGGTAGGCTACTTGTATACCGTCTGTGTCAAAGTCCGCAGCTCCGCAGCTATACGTAAATGTACATTAGCACAGCCTTGGCCAAGCAGATGTAACTCTGAAGCCCACATCCCACATGCAACAGCTAATCACATGTAACCCTACACCCTATCCCATTTGTAATCATGCTCAGTATATCCTCAACATGTATTCCGCTGCCAGTAGTGTCCACTATACTGCATCACAGAGGACAGAAGACTCAATATAATGTTTGAAACCAAAACTGTCTCCGCTGACTCATTTCACAAGTACGAATGAGAGAGGATGAGAGTATGTGAAGTACACGGCAGTCGTGACATGACCATGTAGTCCACTGGCATTGGATGTCAACGCAAATGAGTAGCACAACTGTGGAAGACACACATGTGTCGTGTGAAGTCGTATGGACGCAGTGCTCAGGTGGGTGGGTGTGACGGGTAGATGCGCACATGCCAAGTTGGAGCACGCCGTGTTGGGAGGGGTCATGAACAGTACACCACCGCTTCCCTGGGCATTGTGAGAGGACACCTGTCGGGGGGAAGTGAACACGTGTGTGCACAGCAGCCGGGCACACGAACAATGCGGTACCAGGCGCACACGTCAGCCCACCCTCCGTGGACAAGCTGGATCCTGTTGTGCGCCCGCCATGCCCCTTGACAAGGCACACACAGCCCCAGTCGACCAGGTGTAACCCCAACATAGTCAATCCGCACAGGCGATACAGGGCACGGGATGGCAGTGGAGCATGGTGTGTGAGAGGTCTCCTCGCGCTCCTCCTGGTCATATCACGCAGGCAATAGAACCTCAACGTGTAGCATGGCACAAGTCAAATGGAAGTGTAGGGGGACGCACCACAGCACGAGCAGCACTGACGTCACGGGAGGTGGCTCGCACCATCCCATCCATTGCCCATTATACCAACCACGCCACATGCCATTGCGACTAAGTGCAAGCGCGTGCGCCACCACCCCCGAGCCCTCCCCAGAGAGGCCAAAGAGTGAATGTGTGGGCCATCACCTACAGACGGACGCGGCCTGGCCGCAAGGGCAGCCACAGCCACTGGGTGTCGCAGGTGGCGGATCCGGAAGGCGAAGACTGTGATGCATAGTCCATGCAGGCCGGGTCTCCATTTGGGGCACCACGCAGGTGGACGGCGTCCCGCCACACATCATACCCTGAGACAGCCCACTCGTGCAACTGGACCCACACATACACTCCTTGCCCTCTCTGGTGCGAGCTTGGGGCTGCCTGTGCAAGCGCTAGCCTCGCAGGTGCACATGCATATTGGGGGAGCGAGGGGAGGACATGAGGGCTGGGGCGAAGATGACTGTATCACTGTCAGTGAGTACAAGGGATGACCCAGATGTGGACAGGAAGAGACGTGTCCCGTGTGTACTGCAACTAGTCGCCAAACCAACTACCCCCCATGTCCGGAATGTAAGCCCGCACCTAGGCCCGCCCATCCGCCACATCGAATATACCACCAGCACAACAACCTTCCCATTCGAAACACTGACTGGGGGTGGCGACCAGTGAACAATCATGTGTAGCCTACCCACGCGTACATGTGGGCCCTCCATGATCCATGTCACCTGCGGCAAAGTCATGACATGCGCAATGAGGGAAGTGAGGAGAGCTGTCCGCCCCACGCACAGAAGGTGCATCAGCTCCACAGACCCAGCAGCGAGTCCAGCAGGGGTCACATGTGCAGGGGCAGCTGTGCCTGGTGTGAAGGCACATGCATATAGACAGCACATCGACCAATGTGTAGTCTGCCCACATCTACAGTCCATCATCATGCGGACATAGGAATTGAACACAGGGCAACACATCTGAGTGGGTGCACCCACCGTGACCAACAATGCGCAATCATCGACGTACCCGCCCTGTGCATGGCCCCCCACCCAACGGAGGCACATCCAGTGCCACCATCCCACACACACAAGCCTTCCACGGAACATGCTGTGTCCAATGGTCAGTACAGAGTCAGCGCCCATCTGGTGGATCCTGAACAGGAGACACATGCACACACATGCCAGCTCCCACTATGTACGTCTGCCACCTGGCACGTGCAATGTAACCTCTCACCTGTGACGTGTGTCTGCAAGCACACAGCCGTCTTGGCATGGGGCTGTCAATGTGTACACCTGTCAATGTTTCGGGAGGTGTGATCCGTACAGTGCTGTACATAGGGTGCAGTGCTGACACCTACTACTGTCTCATATCCCCTCGTGCCACAGGTCCCACTTGTTTTGGCCGCTCAGCCTGTGCCCACATCGTCGTCGTCGTGTGCCATACTCATCCAGCCTCGGAAGCAGTGCCATGCTCAGCAGACATTCATGTTGCCGTGGCGTTGCCGCTTGACGAATATGCAGTCAGTCCCCATCAGCACGCCCCGCAAGTCATTGGGGCCTAGATCCCCATGTGCATGCTCATGGCAGTGGTTTGCATCACTAGCCATTGCCATTGGTGGGAGACCTGTGTAAGTGTATTGTGGCCGTGCCGTCCCTGCTTGACAGCTGGGCTGTGACTCATGTGCTTGCTCAGTCATGTCAGTGATGTGAATGCGAAATTGCTATGTGTTGTGTTGCTTTGACATGTGTCCACTGCCATCTTCCCTAGGCGGAGACCGAACATTGACCGCCCATACCAATTGCTGGCGGACATGGAGGATACTGAGGTCATAAGGAAGTTTCGGCTGGACAGGCCAACCCTGCATCGACTGTGTGCCATGTTGGAACCCCATCTCCGTCCCCGCAGGGTGTATCCGACAGCATTCACCCCCACGGCTAAGGTGATGGCCGCCATGCATTTCTTCGCCACTGGGTCATTCCAGCACACAGTGGGCAGTGGAGGAGGGATGTCCCAGCCCATGTTCAGCAAGGTGCTGAGGGATGTACTGGCAGCCATGATGCTGTACCGAAACAGGTACATCAGATTCCCCAGGGCTCGTGAATTGGCGGCAGTGAAGGGTGCATTCTATGCCCTTGGCAGGATCCCACACGTCGTTGGTGCCATTGATTGCACACATGTTGGCCTTGTTCCACCACAGGCCACTGAGCACCTGTACCGCAACAGGAAGCACACGCACTCCCTGAATGTGCAAGTGGTGTGCCTTGCGGACATGGTGATAACCCACGTGTGTGCAAAGTTCCCAGGCTCGGCCCATGACGCACACGTAATGCGCAACAGCATCTTGCCACGACTGATGTCCAATCTGCAACAGGATCGTGGCTGTATTGTCGGTGAGTATGTGGAATGGTGTAGCGTGCTGGCTGTGCGATGCTGTCCCCTGTCCAGTTGGAATAGCAACGGTTCTCTGTGTCCCTCACACCCAGGTGACTCTGCGTACCCGAATGGGGCATGGCTGCTCAGTCCATTGAGGAATCCTCGCACCCCAGCAGACGATCGCTACAATGAGGCACATGGGAGGACCAGACGTGTGGTCGAGCGTACCTTTGGCCTCCTCAAGTCCAGGTTCAGGTGCCTGGACCGCACCGGGGGTGCGCTGGCGTACTCCCCACAGAAGGTGTGCCAGATAGTGGTGGCGTGCTGCATGCTGCACAATCTGGCCATTCGGAAGCAGATCCCCCTCATTGTGGATGACGGAGATCAACCAGGGCCCCAGCCCGCAGACCAGGACAGCTCGAGTGAGGAGGACAGCGGAGAGGAGGAAGCTGGGAATGTGCGCCAGCAGCTCATCGCCCGCTACTTCACTTGACGGTGAGTGTCCATGTACGACGGCTGATGTGTCTGTATTTGTGCAGGTGTGTGTGTGCTGTGTCAGGGTGGCCTTTTGTTCACTGCGTGCTGTGTGTCAACGCTCCATGCCCAGGTTAGTATGCCACTGATGGTGGCTGTGGCATTGTGCCCTATTGCTCTGTGCGATGTGTGTACATTGCTTGTAGTTGTTGACATGTACTGTGTGATGGGTGTGTGACACACTCATTGAATGTGCTCCTGTTCTGTCTCCCACCCCTAGGTCCCTACAGGCCCTCCGGTTCCATTGCCATGCCACGCATCAGGTGCCGTTCCGCTCAAGGTGGCCGTTGTATTCCGTACAATTAAAACACAGGGCACAGACAGCAGTTTGTGGAAGAGGTGCATTTATTTCAAACTGTGACATGTGATTGTGTGTAAGGTGATGACAAAAGTGGTGCGTGCAGTGACAATGAGCTGTCGGTCATGGCTGCGAGATGCTCAGGGTGTACCCACTGGTTCTATGTCCATAGTCCAACACACACATGCCATCCAGATGGCTGTGTGGAGTGGGATCGTAGTCCAAGTCAATGCAGTGGGTGGTCAAGGAAGGCTGGCTGGCTGCCTCACTTGCGTTTGGAGCGTGCGAAGTCCTCCCGGGAGATCTGTTTCCACTTCGGACGGCCCCTTCCACGTTTGCGAGGGGGTGCCTGCTTGCGACCTGCTGGTGGTTGAGGTGTGCTCACTGGCTGTGGACGCAGGGGAACTGGACACTGCTGCTCCACCCTGCGCCCCGGCAGGTGGTGGCGGAGGGGAGCTGCTGTCCCTGGCTGTGACCTCACCGCCACCACCAGCTGGCCCATGAGGTCCACGAGTTGGCCCATACGGGCGTCCATGGACCTCAGCACCCCCAGCACCTCACGCGTGTCTGTAGCAGACCTGGCCCATTGTCCTTGGGCCTCTTCATAGGCCCCAAGGACTCTGGCCATTTGAGGCAGGGCATGGCTCCCAGGGGAGACTGGCGTTTCCCTGACCCTCCTCCTCCTACCAGTCCTGCTGCCACCGGCCTGCCCACTAGCCACATTGCTCACCACGGTCCTCGCCCTGGCTCCCAGGGTGGATCCAGTCGTCCGGGCCACCACCTGCGCTGGGGCTGGGGCCAGCGAAGACGTGGTGGCGGTTGCGGCAGTGGTAGTGGCCGCAATGACCGTGGGTGTGGCCGCAATGACCGTGGGTGTGGCCGCAATGACCATGGGTGTGGCCGCAACGACTGTGGCAGCAGGGGGCTGGGAATGTTCAGCAGCCCTGGATGATGGGTTGGTGGGTAGGAGGGGTCCTGGGGAGCGGCTGGGCCCTGCCACACTAGATGGGCCTGCTTGGTGGTCCGTGTCCGAAGAGGAGGACAGATCCTCCACATCCGTGTGTCCTCGTTGGGGGCTTGTAGGCTGGCTGTGCTGGCTGCTGTCTCCATCCCCAGCATCCAGCAGTTCGTCACCTGTGGAGAGAATGAGATTTGTTATTGTGTTGCACCTGGCGAAGTCTGTATTGGTTGTCTGACATTCTCCGTTCGTGCACTCTCGTGCACGTGTGTCCCGGAGGCGGGTGTGTGGCTGTACAATCTGTTGTTGTGTGTGCTTGGCAATGGGACTGTGTGCTGTGCACATGTGGCATGGGACGGATTGGCTATGCCGATGGGTGTGTTGCTGTGCTCCTACTTATTGTGACTCTGGTGTATGCGGGCTCCAGGCCCATCCTGGGTCTGGTTTGTACTTTGCTTTTGGGGTGCATATGGAACGCTTAGGAACGCATATGGCAACATGGGGGTCATGCCCCAGAAACGCATTTGGGATGGAATATGCTTTTGGGGTACATGCTGTGAGCCATGGGTGCCGAACGTGACATGTGTTGTGGCAGCATGACAGTGCATGGTCTGAGGTGTGTGCATGCATGACATGCCCTGCATATTTGCTGTCTGTTGTGATTACTGGACATGGCATTGGACGCATCGTTATGAGTGAGTGATGGTTGTGTGCCACCCGACGTATTGCAGTTGTCCCATCTCCTTGGTGTGCGTGCTGCCCTGTGCCATGTGCATCACTGCAGTGCTCGGGGGGTGTGGCCCATGTTGTGTGTTGTTGCTCACAGTGTGGCGTGCGCTTCATTGACTTCTGGCACATGGTTGGTCATGGGCATGTCTCTTAGCGTGACTGCTGTATGTGTGGCAGCTGTTCGGATGACATGCCTTTCATGAGACTGGGGCTGACGGATGGGATGGATGGTATGTTGTATGTGCATGGTGTGTCTGTGTGTTTGATGGGTTCAGTGGTGTTCGTGTGCATTTATGTTGTTCCGCTCTGTTGCGTCTAGTGTTGTTTGTCTTACATAGGCGTAGTTGTGGGGTGTGTGGTTGACAGGCAGTAGGGGCTACATGGACAGGACTTCAATGGTGTTTCGGTTGTGTGTGATGGGTTGCACAGTGGCTGCCGTGTGGTACTATATTCAGTGTGGCTTGTGCATGCAGACGTGGCTCCTTGGGTGTTGCTGTGTCTGTGATGGGTCATGTGGGGTGTGAGTCTGTGGTTCATGTCCGTGTGCACATTGTTCACTTGTTCGTGACAGTGGGCGGTGCTGCGTGTTCGTCTGCTACGTGACATGTCCCATGTGTTGGTCGTGTTACGGTCCTCATGCCTCCAGTAATCCAGCCCTGTCCAGTTTCCCACCTGCAGGTTGTTCGTGCGTGCACTGTACTGGATGCCACATGGTTCTAAGCGGGGGTGCTCCATGTTGCAGGTCTGTGGGGGTGGGGGCGGTGTTGTGGGTCGTGGTGATGGCTGGACACCCACTGACACCGATTGTTGTGGACCGTGATGTCTACCTTTCGGCTGTCGGTGTGCACTGCGGTGGCTGACACGTGGGTGTGGGGTGTGGGGGATGCTCCTCCTTGCTGTGCTGTGGGACTAGGGGCCTGGTGTGTGTTGTACTTGAGCTGTCCACCCTCCCACCCACTGCACTTTGTGTTCCTGCCACTTACCTGTTACTTGTCGGTTAGTGCAGCTATGGCGGACACATGGGTGTGGTGGGTGCTCGTTGTGGCGCTTCTGGCATACTTGGGGACCTGTTGGTGGTTACGTGGCTGGCTGAGTGTACACATGCCCCCACGTATCTTACAGTTGTTAGGTTTGGGCTGTGTGTGGTGGTGTCTGTTGCATGTGTGTGTGATGTGTTGTGTATTGTGTGCTGGACATGGGGGTGTTTGTCCCTGGGAGCTGTGGCATGGTGGTAGTGCATGTGAGTACATAGCGGTGTGCTGGTATACATTAGTTTGTACTTACCAGCCTCCACTCCCCTGCTAATCCGGTGAGGATCTCCGGATGTATGATGACTCGCACCTTCTCCTCCCACGCTTTGAAGGTCTTGAAAAGCGCGGGATTCCCTCCGCCAGTGACGGCAGCCAGCTCTCTGTTTTTGCTCTCCTTCTTCTTGACCAGGCTCTTGACGTCATTCCACCGTTTGTTGATTTCAACTCTGTTCCTGGGCAGGGTCCCGACTGCATTGACCTGGTCTACGATCCGGTTCCACATTCTCTTTCTGGTGGCTAGTGGTGTGTGCTGGACCAGGTTCCCATAGATTTGTGGGTGCACCTTGATAATCTCGTCGACCATGACCGTCAGCTCAATGGGCGTGAACTTGGGCATTCTTTGTGGTGCCATGGTGTTTGTGGTGCTGGTGCGGTGTGTGTTGTGTAATGTGCAGGGGGTTTGTGGTGCCGGTGTTTGGTGGTGGTGGTGGTGGTTGTGATGTGTGCGTTTCTGTGGTGTGCTGCTGTCCTTGCTGTGTCACTGTGTCCTCTCCTCTCCTCTCTGGTTTGCAATGTTGCAAGGGGTTGTGGTCTGTGGGAGTGCTGCTTTTGTACTTACCTATGTGGGTGTGTCCTCATGGTCTGTTGTTTTCAGGTGTGTTGTGTCTGGTGTTCTGGCCTTTGTGGTTTTTGTTTGTCCAGGGGGTGTTTTCGGGATGTGTACTGTGCTTGTGTATTTGTGCGTGCCTTGCTGTGTGGACTTGTTGGCCATGTTGTGTGCGATTGTTTTTGTCAGCGGATGGTTTCTGTGCAGGGACGTGGGCGCCATGGCTTCTGCCGTGTCAATTCTCATCGGCGTTGTTTGCGCTGGCGGGCGGTATATTTGTAGTTTACCCGCGCTCATGGCGGTGCGATCGTAATTTCACGTGCGGTGTCTCGACCGTGAGGGCGGGCGGTTTTGTGTTGTTGTGCGTCTTTCCGTCCGTGGCGGGCGGTTTGACTCCGACTCGGGCATGGGCGGGCGGTATTTTGTGTGTTTTTACCGCCGCTGGCGGTTTTCGGTTCGAGGCATCATAATTGCTGGGTCGGTATTCAGAAGGTGTAGGCGGGCGGATTTTTGCCGCTTTCATGGGTGGCGGATTTTTTTACGCCCGGTATCGTAATGGGCCTTTAAATTATTTCCCACCCTTTACCCCTATAAACCCCACAACCCACACCTACAATTAATTACACGATTTCCATATTTAATTTTCAATTAATTAATATTAATTAACAACAAATTAATAATTAATTAAAAATAAATTACTCCCCACAGTTAACACTATAAAATATCAATTAAATAAATATTGATAAATAAAAAAGATCATTAATTTATTATAATTGAATTACTTCCCACCCTATTCCCCTATAAACCCACAACCCGCTACGGTACTAAAAAATGCTAAATTTAATTAAAATAACATTGATAACTACTAAAAATGTAACACATATATGAAAAAACATAAACAATACTTATACAAAAAATACATCACATACATTTAAAATATATACTAAAATACATAACACTAATTAAAAATTGGATATTTTAAACAACTATATTCTTGCAATTGAATATTATTGACTTATTTATTTTAAAAAACAATATTTCTTACCTTAAATTCGCTATTCTTGACCACGATATTCTTGCTGTCGATATTTCTCACTCGCGATATTTACAACTCGATATTTGTGTAAATCGACATTTCTAACTCGATATTTTGTCTGCGCACCGATCTAGAGTATTCATGAAAATAAATGTATGGAAATAAGAGGATTCAGAAGCAACGACTGAAAGATTGATAGAATCCTGGAGCAGAGAGTGAGGCACTGTATGCTCTGGGACATTGAGGGATTGCACGGTATGCTCTGGGACAGTGAGGGGATTGCACTGAGATGCTCTGGGACAGTGAGGGATTGCCCTGTATGCTCTGGGACAGTGAGGGATTGCACTGTATGCTCTGGGACAGTGAGGGATTGCACGGTATGCTCTGGGACAGTGAGGGATTGCACTGTATGCTCCGGGACAGTGAGGGATTGCAAGGTATGCTCTGGGACAGTGAGGGATTGCACTGTATGCTCTGGGACAGTGAGGGAGTGCATGGTGTGCTCTGGGACAGTGAGGGATTGCACTGTATGCTCTGGGACAGTGAGGGATTGCACGGTATGCTCTGGGACAGTGAGGGATTGCACTGTATGCTCTGGGACAGTGAAGGATTGCACGGTGTGCTCTGGGACAGTGAGGGATTGCAAGGTATGCGCTGGGACAGTGAGGGATTGCACTGTATGCTCTGGGACAGTGAGGGAGTGCATGGTGTGCTCTGGGACAGTGAGGGATTGCAGGGGCATGCTCTGGGACAGTGAGGGACTGCACAGGCATGCTCTGGGACAGTGAGGGATTGCACGGTGTGCTCTGGGACAGTGAGTGAGTGCACGGGTATGCTCTGGGACAGTGAGGGATTGCACGGTGTGCTCTGGGACAGTGAGGTATTGCACGGTATGCTCTGGGACAGTGAGGGATTGCACTGTATGCTCTGGGACAGTGAAGGATTGCACGGTGTGCTCTGGGACAGTGAGGGATTGCAAGGTATGCTCTGGGACAGTGAGGGATTGCACTGTATGCTCTGGGACAGTGAGGGATTGCACGGTATGCTCTGGGACAGTGAGGGATTGCACTGTATGCTCTGGGACAGTGAGGGATTGCACTGTATGCTCTGGGACAGTGAGGGAGTGCACTGTATGCTCTGGGACAGTGAGGGATTGCACGGTATGCTCTGGGACAGTGAGGGATTGCACTGTATGCTCTGGGACAGTGAGGGATTGCACGGTATGCTCTGGGACAGTGAGGGATTGCACGGTATGCTCTGGGACAGTGAGGGATTGCACGGTATGCTCTGGGACAGTGAGGGATTGCACTGTATGCTCTGGGACAGTGAGGGAGTGCACGGACAAGCTTTGAAGCAGTGAGGGGACTGCACTGAGATGCTCTGGGACAGTGAGTGCGTCCCGGACATGCTCTGGGACAGTGAGTGAGTGCACGGGGTACTCTGGAACAGTGAGGGATTGCACGGTATGCTCTGGGACAGTGAGGGATTGCACGGGTTGCTCTGGGACAGTGAAGGAGTGCACAGGCATGCTCTGGGACAGTGAGACAGTGCACAGACATGCTCTGAAACCGTGAGGGGCTTGCATAGAGATGCTGTGTGACAGTGAGGGATTGCATGGGTATGCTCTGGGACAGTGAGGGAGTGCACGGGTATGCTCTGGGACAGTGAGGGAGTGCAGGGACATGCTCTAAAACTGTGAGAGGATTGGACGGAGATGCTCTGGGACAGTGAGCGAGTGCACGGATATGCTCTGGGACAGTGAGGGATTGCATGGTATGCTCTGGAACAGTGAGGGATTGCAGGGGCATGCTCTGGAACAGTGAGGGAGTGCATGGGTATGCTCTGGGACAGTGAGGGAGTGCACGGACATGCTCTAAAACAGGGAGAGGATTGCACGGAGATGCTCTGGGACAGTGAGCGAGTGCACGGATATGCTCTGGGACAGTGAGGGAGTGCACGGGTATGCTCTGGGACAGTGAGGGAGTGCACGGACATGCTCTAAAACAGTGAGAGGCTTGCACGGAGATGCTCTGGGACAGTGAGCGAGTGCACGGATATGCTCTGGGACAGTGAGGGATTGCACGGTATGCTCTGGAACAGTGCGGGATTGCAGGAGCCTGCTCTGGAACAGTGAGGGATTGCGGGGGCTTGCTCTGGGACAGTGAGGGAGTGCACGGGCATGCTCTGGGACAGTGAGGGTTTGCAAGGGGTGCTCTGGAACAGTGAGGGATTGCACTGCATGCTCTGGGACAGTGAGAGATTGCACGGGCATGCTCTGGGACAGTGAGACAGTGCACGGACATGCTCTGAAACCGTGAGGGGATTGCATAGAGATGCTCTGTGACAGTGAGGGATTGCACAGGTATGCTCTGGGACAGTGAGGGAGTGCACAGGTATGCTCTGGGACAGTGAGGGAGTGCACGGACATGCTCTAAAACAGTGAGAGGATTGCACAGAGATGCTCTGGGACAGTGAGAGAGTGCACGGATATGCTCTGGGACAGTGAGGGATTGCACGGTATGCTCGGGGACAGTGAGGGATTGCACGGGCCTGCTTTGGGACAGTGAGGGAGTGAACGAACATTCTCTGGGACAGTGAGGGAGTGCGCAGGTATGCTCTGGAAAAGTGAGGAAGTGAACGGACGTGCTCTGAAACAGTGAGCGGATTGCACTGAGATGCTCTGGGATAGTGAGTGAGTGCACAGACATGCTCTGGGACAGTGAGGGAGTGAAGCGACATGCTCTGGGACAGTGAGGTATTGCAGGGCATGCTGAGGGACAGTGAGGGAGTGAACGAACATGCTCAGAGACAGTGAGGGAGTACACAGGTATGCTCTGGGGCAGGGAGGGAGTGCAAGGGCAGGCTCTGGGACAGTGAGTGAGTGCACGGACATGCTCTGGGACAGACTTCCACAGATAGATGTTATTGGAGCTGTTGAAGTGTGCCCATTGGGAGTGCGAAGCCTGCACCTTCACTGGCACCCCGAGACGCAGCCAGGAGCCTTGAGATTCGCCTGGCACAATGAGCAGCCATGGTCTCTGGCCGCAGCATTGCTGGTGTGTGGGGCAGTGCTGACATTATTATTATTACTTTTTTGCAGTCTTATATAGCCAGAACCCGACCAGAAGGTTTTTGATAGCTTTATGTTATGTTATATGGTATTTATAACATGCACGGCTACTCAATAGAGTGTCCCGGCGCGAGCCCAGAAGTTACACAGAAAGGAGGAGTCAAAGGACAGCTCAGTGGAAAAGGAAGGTTTTCAGTTTCTTCCTGAAAAGGATAGCGTTCCGAAGGCTGCGCAAGTCAGCAGGGAGGGAGTTCCAGGACATAGCTGCCAAATAGGCCAAGGAATTGCCACCCTTTCTTTTCAAACGGAATCTAGGAATCGAGGCCAAACACGTGTTCGAAGAGCGCAAAAGCCTACTGGGCGTATAAAATGAAAAACCTTCCTAAGATAGAAGGGACCATACTCATAAAGTGCAGCATGAGCAGTTATCAAAGCCTTGAAGGTGATCCTAGCTTTAACTGGTAACCAATGTAGTTTGTGCAGATGTTGCTTAACACTGGTACGTTTGGGAAGGTCGAAGAGCAGACGTGCAGCAGCATTTTGGACCACTTGAAGTCTATCCATAAGATAGCCAGGGAGGCCCACATATAAAGCGTTCGCACAGTCAATGAGGGAAGTGACAAGAGCTCGGATAACCGTTTCCTTTCCTGCAAGGGGCAACAGGGGTAGAAATGTTTTGAGCAGTTTCAAGATACCAAAACAGATGCCCGTCAGTTTGCTGATTTGGTTGCCAAAACTGAGTTTCTCATCGAACCAAATCCCGAGATTTTGAACTGGGAGACCAGAGGGAGAAGGCCGAGGAGACTCATCCGGCCAGAGAGAGTGCCAAAACAAAGGGGAGAACTCACCAAAGGACAAGATCTCGGTTTTCTCTTCGTTACATTTCAACTGGGCGGACATAAGCCAGTTGAACACTGCAGCCAAACATGTTTTGACATGAGCAGTTGATGTATCATGTTTTATCCAGGTAAACAGGAGCAGTTACATTACACAAGGTCACATTCATTTTTTAGGCATAGGGAGATTAAGATATTTGCCCAGGATCACATGATGTTGAACCAACACAGAGACTCAAACCTGGTTCCCCAGTTTCAAAGTTGGCAACTCTGGCCATAATGCCACATCCTCTCCAATTATCAGCGTTCTGAAACAACAGGCAGTAGCTTGGCATATAATGGCATCAGTTCTGATGGTATTTTATTTTATGGCATACACTCTAATGGGCTATTAACTGGCACAGGAACACTGACAGAAATGTCTGACACAGTACTTACAACTGTTATTTGTCACTTTTTGGTTATCAGATGCGTGCTGCGTTGACTTTCGCACCCCTTTCTCTATACCTCTTTTCCAGTGGTTAACTTGTTAAAGAGTACGCGCTGGGGCCAAAGATTATGTCAGAAGCCCACAGCCGTGCTGGTGAATGTCAGAGTTGCCTAATACCAAGGCTGTCTACTCTTGATTCCACCTCATGTCTCTTTCTTTCTTTCACTACCCTACACTTCTTGTTGCTTTAGCTCATGAATACTGAGGCTGTCTGGTCTTGATTCCAACTCATGTCTCTTTTTTTTCACAATACAAACATACAGAGAGGCAACTCATAGCAGAGAAACATAGTTCAACACATTGTTGAATTCCTTCCGGGTAGAGGAGTTGGCCTAACGGCTAGGGCGGTCGACCTCGAATCTGAGGAACTGGGTTTGAGTCTCGGCAATGACGCTGAACATCCTGTGATTCTGGGCAAATCACTTAATCTCCCCGTGCCTAACAAAAATGAATGTGTCCTCATGTAATGCAACTGGTGCTATGTAAAGCGCTCTGATACCCGATACCTTCGGGTCAAGTTCGCGCTATATAAAACTCCGTAAAAAAAATAAAAAAAATAGCAAATAGGTGACACCAGAGGTCCTTACTTTGCTTATAATGATTCCTTTATTCAACATCTTCTTATCAATGTTCAGCAGTTCAGTACAGCAAATGCGTTTCGCCCAACATTTGGGCTTCCTCAGGGCTGCAGATATAACAAATAAGACTGACGATTAAAACTACTAATACATATATAATGTACAAACATATATACAGATACACACCAAGTGACACAAAAATTCAAGATCCAAATATCCAATTGTTTCTTAAAAAACCTTTAAGAAAGACTAAAACCAACATGCTCTAGTGGTGGAACGCATATTACACATAGACATATCTACATTAATTCATTGTTAATCGATCGTACTGTACATTTACTGTTCTCCTAAAAACAATACAATGTCCTCCTTGAGTCACCCATCTTATTCTCGTAATATTTCCATTAAACACGAATTGCAACCTAACGATTTATGCAAACACGGCTTTTCTGCATTTCCTAAATAGTACACATGCTTTGTATTTGTGTTACCATGAATTATTTTACAAAACAAGCTCCAGACACTGACCAATATTTTTTCTTCCCATGTTTTTTGGATGCAAAATGGATTCGACACTATTGTTAAGTAATTCCCATGTACCCCACAACAAATTGCTATTATCGTATTCAGAAATGAGGGGAGAGGAGTAGCTAAAAACATACACATTGTACAAAAAAATCAACGTGTTATCTCACTTGCCCGGAAACAAACAAAATACGCTGTTTCTAAAAATCCATAGTTTCTCCCATCTCATTCAACGTCCGCGGTGTGGCCTTGTTGTCAGTTAGACTCCAAAGTCAAAAATCTACAACTATCATACATACATACGTCCTTTTATATTTCGCATGTCCATAACGATGACTATAAACAGTCGCCGATACACTGACATCAGTGAAAGATGTCCTGTATGTACCACGACCCCAGTGAGAGTGTCCAAAACACGCCTCTCAGGAGGTCACCAATAATTATTACCAACTTGTGCTTCATCATACATCATAATGGGTAATTGGTTACATATCAGAAATGCATGCCTTAAATCGGCCTCTGATATAAATTAGTGTAGTGACTGCCCGAGCATTAAGCGCATAACCCATGATGTGAAACCGATTAAAGTTGTGAGCGAAACATCACCAATGGTCTGCAGTGTAAAATGACATTGAAGTCCGGCATACTAGTTCGAAACTAGGGCAGTACTAATTCAAGCATGCAGGTTAGAGGTGCACAGTCCAAAGCACCTCTAAAGGAGTCTATACCTTCAGTGACTCCATTGTGTATGTAAATCAAATAAGTAGTCCAAACGCAAATCCTCTCATGACCCAGTCCAGATGCCTAAAAAAAATATATATAAGTGCAAATGGAACATTATATCGTGCGCAGTTACACAGTATCTATGCAAATCATAAGGGTCCAATGTCACGGGCCCAAGAGTGATCCCATGACTCCTTATCACCTGCGGCATGTCTAAAGCACAAAGTTAGTCCAGCTAAACTAAAGCCCAACAACCCAGCGGCGATCATTTTACAAAGCCAAACTGGGCAAACATCCCATTACTACATAGAGGGGCATATTCACAAGGAGCCATCGCCGAATTAACGGCACTTTATGGCAGCCAAAGTCGTGATAAATTTGCCCCCCCATTCACAAGCCGGTGTAAACAGCCCACAGCACCAGTTTACCCGCGATAGCAGCCGCAAAAAACATCGCCACAGAGGACCCCCGCAAATATCGCTAATGAGATGCAGAGTAGGCGTTCCCATGACAAAAGTCGAGACAACATCACACCTCAACATTCTCAACGACCAGCCACATCGGCGATAGAAACACAAAACAGGCGATAAGGCGCGTTAGCACCAGGAAATTTACACCTGCTCTGACCTGGTGTAAAGTCGGACGGCAGCCAGCACCACAAAAGGGAGCACAGCCCAGGGCCACATCCGAAGGGCAACAGATGCCATGGAGCCACACATCATGCGGCCCGGACACCCAAGAGGGCCACAACACCCACCGACACCACACCCATGCCCGCAACACCCCCCCCCTGGGACCACCCCCAACCCCGGACTAAGAAACTGCACACCAACACCACGAATCCCAAAACAAACATTTTGCCTGATGTCGCACAAGCATGAAAATAAACATACATGCGTGGCCAGAAAATGGAGAATCAGTCATACAGCAATGCAACCACTAACACAAAACACCAGACAAACAAAAGCAGAAACAACCCTTAGGATGAGTCCCAGCTGCTCCTCACTGGACAATCCGTAGCACACAGCCTGGAAGACCAAATCCAAGAGAAGAAGGTGTGCCACGCGCCCAACAAAGGAAAGAGAGGGAGAGAGCGAGGGAGAGAGACGGAGTGAGATAGCACAAGCAGCGCAAGGCCGCTTGGGCACCTGGCTCCACATGCCAACATGTGTGTGTGCATCGCCATCGGTACACCAGGAGCCCAAGGCCTTGTCTCAATCTCAGCGCCAAAGCCACATCACATTCCGAAAACGCAAGTAGTAGTCAGACAAACATCAGGGATGAAAGCACCATTGTCCCAATGCAGAAGGCGGGAGGACACCTGCACCTCTGACCTTGGTCCAGAATGCGCCTGGAACACCCTGATAGAGATGCAATGGCAGATGGGGACGACTCCCACACCACGCATTCCGCAAATGAACCATCCGACTCATACACAGCCCACACACAGAAGCCCCTGCCTGTGGTACCCCCGCATAGGATGCCCTTGACACTCACGGAACAGCAACCCATTACCCACAACGTTGCACAGACATTCGAATCATTGCTCAGAGCTGTGGCATATCCTCCACACAACTGCCGCAGTCCAGAAGAGTGCCTGTTCACGAGACGCACCAACGCAATGGCAGGCCATACCGGGCACATGCACAACCCCCGTCACGTGGAACAGTACCGTGCACGTATGCTGCATTTACTGGGCGCACTGCCACTGGCAGTGCTGCGGATCAGTTACAGGCTCAGCTTCCGCATTGCCCACGTCACCTGCGTCCAGCCCTGGTTCCACTGCCGAACATGCACATTCGAGTGTCCCATGGATGTCTGCCTATCCAACACAACTGTTGATGAATTGGACTATGACTTGTGTCTGCGCCCCCTGTTGGATCACGAACAGGAGTGTAACTGAGACAGCCGTGCATGGGATGCCTTGACATACTGCGTATGTATTGGTAGTTGTGCATGGGAGATTGCACAATTTCTCGTGTGCAGTGACCACATCGAGGCGCTCCCCTATTGGGCTGTGTTGCGGATCGGTGAGACGGCGTGGGCTGAGCACACCTGCCCGGACCACCTAATGGATTGGCTCACCCTGGTATTCCTTGAACACAACAACGACGTACTATTGGAACACATTGCACATGAAGCTGCACGGGCATTCATGGACGAGTAACTACGTTCCTACAGCCACATCCGATTGCCACCCACAGCACATGGCTCAACAACTTGTTGCATTGTGGGGATTGCTCACATATCCCACCACAACAGAGGACACGTCTGCCTTCGGTCGGGCTCTGGATGCATGTGCGTGGAATAACGCGTGTGTACACACACCTGTGCAAGGTGACGCAGGTCCATGGTCGGAACAACACAGCGTCGTCTGGCAACGTTGCCAATTCGGACACACTGCTGGGGGAGAGGACACACATGGCAATGTAGCACGACATGTGAACCTGTCGAACCCTCACACCTGATCACTGTCAGCAGAGCAGACAATCGGCGCACCCCGGAGGCAGAGCACCATGCAGACCCCACGTGCAGTGAGTCGTGCCCCCTCACACAGGGCAATGTGCAGACGCCAAACAACACATGACTCATCAAGCAAGGCAAGGTGGGCTGTGAGCGTTGCCATCCGTGATGAATGTTGTCCATTTCAGCCCCAACATTATCTGAACCTCGACATGTACCCATGCTGCGTGTAAGTGTCTTAAGCATGTCCCTGCCTGTTGTGGCCACTGCCTCGTCCGTACTGACACGCACATGCCAATAAAGCCTATGCCACTCCACTGGTGTCTAACTGTGAGGTGTGTTGTTTAGATTGTCCACTCGTGTGCCACAATGAGCATCGTCCCAACACAGGGAGGAACTGACTGACGCATGTGCAATGGGGGTGTGTCCCTTTGTCAAGCTCCGCCTCTGTGAGCCAGACATTGTTTTCGGATAGGTGCTGGTCGACATGTGCACTTACATGACTCCAGCTATGTGTGTATGGTGTCCAACCTCTGACCATGTGGAGCAATGTCATACATCACAACAGAATGTGTCCACACAGATGTGTGTAAGTCGGTATGCGACGTGAAGTTCTGCTGTCACACGTGGTGTGGGACACCACTCCTGGCCTGCCACCGTTTTGGTCACTCCTACACACGGCCCTATTCAACACATGGACGTGTGCCTACGTTGGGGTGTTGTGAGATTGCTGTTGATGTGCAATGGGGACACAGCTAGTACTCACCTTCACAGTCATCCAATTGGCCATGTGTCTCAGGGATAGACATGCTCATAGATGTCAGTTACCAGGGTGTACCGTCATGTGCAATCATTGTCCCTACGTCCAGCCATACTTCCATACGTGAGTGAACATAGTGATGACACATCTGTGTGATTTAGAATGTTTTATTCACATTCAGGTGATTGACGGAGCTGGAGCTGTACCTGGCCATCCAAGCCCACATCACATGGAAGCCCAGTGGTGGGCCAACCAGAGTCCTTTGGGGATTGCACAGTGATTGGGAAGAGGGAGAGTGCAGTCCGCAGCAGGATTGCTGTGTAATTGGCCAGCGGTGAAGAAATGGCAGTCCGTGTCGGGGTCCGGGTGAATGTCGCAGAGTGTACCGGAGGTCAGTAGGAGGTATTTCCCAGGGCATGATGCATAGGTCATGACCAGGCAGGGACAGGCCATATGGCGGTGATGGATGCTACTGCCTCCTTCCTCACACAGTAGTTCCCATCCCCTTCTCACTCCCCTGATACGGGTTCTGTGTCCGGTGTGTCCGGTGTGTGTGGCGGGGTGATGGCTGCATTGCTGTGTGCCCCTGACACATCAGACTGCGTAGGTGATGGGGCAGCATCACAGTGTGCCACGGACACATCAGGGGTCGGAGCTGTGTGTGTCGATGTTCCCGCTGCAGTCATCTGGGAAGGGCTCAGTGGCAGCAATGGCAAGATGTAGTACTGCAGGGCATTGCTGTTCCCAGCCACTACTCGCTGGTGTCCAGCCGTGGCAGAGATACTTCCAGCCTGCATCTGCTCCATGGTCTCCATTGCCCTCTGCATCTGTGCCAACTCTGTGCTGTCATGGCTGGTGCCTGGCTGACCAGACAGTTCTTGTATTAGATTCATGGCACCAGCGAGGTTAGCCAAGGTCTGTGGCGGAGCATGGTGCGTACAGGGGGTGTCCGATAGGGACTGTACGTGGTCCCTGATGGGACTCAGACACCCACGTATGGCATCGAATTTGGCTGCCACGACCTCGAAACCCACCCGCAGCTGATGAGCCAACTCCACCTGGCAACCCAACACACGACGTTGGTATTCCATGTATTGGTCGGGGGGGGTCCTGGGAGACAGCTGTGGTGGTGTGCGTTTCCTGCTGTGTGGTCTGTGCAGGTGGTGGGGTCACCTCGAGGCAGCTGGCCTGGCCTGCTCCTGGGGCTGGGGTCCAGAGGCTGTCCAGCATCCGTTGGAGGGTGTCTTGACATATGTGCAGGTTGTCCTCTTCATCATCAATGGTTGGATGTGTGGTGTGCTCTGCAGGAGGTGTTGTATGTCCCTCTGCAATGTGAAGGGAGATGAAGGTTAACAGAGTTTCACATGTATGGTGATGATTTGCAGATGTTCACATTCAGACTGCATGCCAATGTACATTGTGACTGTTTTGGGGGAGCTGGCTATTTGATGGCAGTCAGTGTGTTTTTCGACTACATGACGGATGTGTGGTAGTACCCATACATTATCATCACACAGTGTCAGGCAATGCCAGATGTGAGTGGACAGTTACTACGCACGAGCGGAACCTGTTGTGAGCTCTGTCCTGTGGTGCTGGTGTTGCACTTTGTACCACATTGCCGTCATTGCTGATGTTCTGTGATTGCTATGTGTGTGTGCTGCATTGTGGGGGAGTTGCCCCTGCAGCTCTGATTTCGTGTAGCCTTCTCCCTTTGAGGCGGGGTGCCTTTGAATTGTGTGCTTTTCGGGGCCTGAATTGCTTTTGACTTGGGTCATATGTGCTCGCGGACTGTTTTTGTGGCCTGGTGCATTGTTTGTCTGCTGCGTGTATTGTAAGGCATGGGTTGTGGGTGCACGTGGACACGTCGGAGTGTGACCTGCTCCTTTACGGATGTGATCCGCACTTGCTACCTCCATGTCGCTTCGTGGGCCATGTCATTTTTTTGGGGCAGCTGCCATGCTATCGGCCATGCAGTGTTACTTGCATAGTCAGTGTGGGTCACAGAGCCGCTGCTTTGCTGGATTCAGCACATGTGCATGGGCCGGTTGTGATATTGGTGATAGGGGGGCCCTATGTGCACATTGTGGATGGGGGCCTACTTGGCGTTTCTATGTGTCCTGCAGTGTGCCAAGGCAATCAGGGACATGTTCCACGGTCATTGTGGGTGTGCTGTGCGCTACGCGTAATTGTGCATGTGTGCCATTGTGCCCATTTCCCCCCGTCCCCCCCGTACCTAGTCGTTACTCACTCTGTTGCTGTTGAGTCAGGTCGTATCGTGCTGTGTCCAGGCCCCCCAATCCTGCCACCGTCTTCTCACTGCTGACTGTGGCCACCATTTGCTCCAGCTGATCCAGCTCCTCCTGTGTCGCAGGACTCCCACCTCCAGTCGCCGTTGCTGCCTCCCTGTTGGCGGCGAGCTTATGTTTGGTCTGACTTTTCAGATCATGCCAGCGTCTCTTGACCTCCTCCAGTGACCTCCTGGACACTCCGACTGCATTGACGTTGGTGACGATGGCCTGCCATATTTCGGTTTGGGTTGCCAGTGCCACAGTGGAGATGCCGAACAGTTGTTGATGGTGTTCAGTCACCCCGTGACGATGATCTGGTCTTCCTGCGGACTGTACCCGGTCTTTCTCTTCCTCTTGTCCTTGCCCTTCCCCGAACGCGGGGTTCCTGGATGGTCCTCTGTAGGGCTTGTGGTGTTCGGCTTGTCCTCTGCACTCGGTCCGGGTGCATCCATGTTGCTACGCAGTTTGAATTGGTTTTGGGCTTTTTTTTCTTCTTTCTTTTATGGTGCTTTTTCCCGCCGGACGCGTGGGATTTACAGGCCTGTGGCTGGTGTTCGCTGATTTCTGTACCGCGATTGGCCTCATCGCATGTTTTCTCGCATTCGCGTTTCACATTTTTTCGGCGTGGCGTTGATTTTCACGCTGTCATTTGACGCGTTATCTGGTGACTATCACATGCTACCGCCTTGTTGTGAATTCCACGTTGACACGGGGTTATTTTCCCGTGATAGGCTGCGATATTGAAAGTTGCATTACGCTACTCTTGCGGTAGTTATCACATGTTCTTGTGAATATACCCCAGCGTGTAATTGACCCCAGAGCTTCACCAGTGTTAGGCTATGACGCGACGCAGGCAGACGATAAACTTAAACTTTTGTATAAACCGCTGGTTAGGCGGCCTACATAAAAACACCTGTCATTTAAAGAGCTCATAGCCGTAAAGTCCAACAATGTTCGTGTTACGCAGCCAAATTAAGCTACCATCCCATCTCTTCAACTGTCCCCATAAACTTACCAGTGTTAGGCTACGACGTGGCGCAGACACACGGTGTGTACAAAATCGCATATAAATCGCCATTGCTCGTCAGGCGGCTTTAAATACGTGTGTCGATCAGGGATCCCATGGCAACAGATTGGCATCCTGCATAGGCGTACCCCACGTCTCTATCACGCAAGAACTGCGATAACCTCCTCCGCCATTAGAGAACGGGCGGAAGCCAAATAGCGGTCCATATAGTACGATAGCGTTACCCACAAGGATTTTAGACATATTGGCTAGGATGCAACCATACTATAAGAAGTTCCTTTTATCTATGTTATGTTCATCATTAATTCATGTCACCAGCCACAAATAACTCATCACTATTATTCGCATTGTGTAACCCCAGCCAAAAAAGGCAAATGTATCATGTAACTTCCAGCGGGGCTACAGTATTCATACAATCTCGGGACCAAATAAATAAAGCATCATAATGTCCATACTGAACGGTCACCCCTGTAAAACCTTGATACCCCTCAGTTTTCTGGTGCAATAGTATAGACACACAGTTTAAATATTCAAACTTCATCCAGAAGAATTACGCAGATCGAATATGAGATGTCTCAAAAGCATCCAGACTACGATTCCACACTCGGACTTGTGTTGATCTCAAAAATGTTACAGGAAGTAATGTAACTCATTGTCCAGATTGAGCCCCTCATTCACAGACCTTAGTTTACAAATCCATTTTGCCTCCAATTGATGTATGGACAGTTCTCTGTCGCCCCGCCTTTGGTTGGGTAACACCAAGTCTACGGCATGGAATTTAAAGTTCGACCTATTAGATCCTACTATACATTTGTGCGACACTAAAGAATATGATGTTCACCATTCAGACAAACTCTCCAGTGTTCCTGTACACGTGTCTTTAAAGGTCGTATAGTACTGCCCACATAGATCTTACAGCACACGCAAATAATCACATACACAACGTAGCACGACTGACAATTCATGTAATGTCTCATTGAATATGCTTTCTTCGTGTTGTATTCAAAACTTTTGGTTTTTACCGCCAAATGGTCGATGTTACATCCTCCACATGGATAAAAACCCATTGGACGTTGTAACCATGTACTATGCATCTTATTTCCAGGGCACGTGTAGCTACGGCAAATCATCTCCCTAATGGTCTTGCACCTCCTGTATAATACACTAGGTTTTTGTTCAAGAAGTTGACCCACTCCAGGCACTCCCTTAAGTAAATTCCAATGTCGGCTCAAGATCTTGAACACCCCCTGATTGAGAGTGGAGTTCACCGTAATGAACGAGAGACGCTCCTTTATCTTTCTGCTCTTGCTTTTTAATGTGTCACTCCGCTTAACCTTTCCCGCTCGTGCTGCAGCTTGTTTCAGAACAGATTCCTCATGACCTCTTTTCATTAGTCGTTGTACCAACTGGTCAGTGTGTTCCCTACGTTGATTGTCGTTGCTACAGTTTCTACGTATGCAGACCATCTCACCATAGCAGATGGCCCGTTTTATGCACGGTGGATGAGCACTTTGAAAATGTTTTAGGCTATTGACTGATGTCTCTTTACGAAACCGAGTGCTCTGCAAGCTGTTATTACATACATACAGTTCCACATCTAAAAACTGAATTTTGGATCTCGACATATTCATGGTAAATCTCACATTATAGGGGTTGTTGTTCAAAAAGGTGAAATAGGATTTAAAATCCATCTCTGAACCTGTCCAGATGATAATAATATCATCTACGTATCACCCCCAAAAATTGATGCCCTTCAGCCATGGTGCGGCTGATGGGCCCCAAACATGTACATGCTCTACCCACCCCATGAAGAGATTCACATACGATGGGGCAAATTTAGACCCCATCGCTGTCCCCTGTAGTTGTTGGGACCAGGTACCATCATACAAAAATAAGTTGTTAGAAAGGATTAGTTGGATCATCTCCAGAAGCATTTTATTGTGTTCAACAAAGTTTGCCCCGCATGTCGAGAGAAAACAGTCCACGCTCTACAACCAAACTCACTCCTAATACAGGTGTAGAGAGATTCTACATCCAGGGTGATTAGCCACATGGACTCCTGCCATTCCAGGTCATCCAACTTGTTACGTAAATCAGTGGTGTCTCTAATAAAAGATGGGAGATTAGTAACCAAAGGCTTCAAGAATGATTCAACAAACTGTGACAAACACTCTGTAACCGAACCGATACCTGAAATGATGGGTCGCCCTGGCGGAAATGCCTCCTTCTTGTGGACTTTAGGTAAGAGATATAAACACAGGTACCTGGGACTATCAACCAGTAAAAATTTGTGTTCTGCTTCAGACAAAAGATCCACCTCCCTCCTATGGGACAGCTTATCATTGATTAAACGTGTAGCCAATGGATAGGGGTTAGCGTCCAGTTTCCTATAACACACAGGGGCCGATTCCGATCTCGGCCGGTAGGGCTCCGAATCGGATTCGGCTTTACCGGATCCGATTCGGAGCCCTATTTCCCGACCGATTCGTACGCGCGTCCGGGCGAGCGAGTACGATGCGTATTCGCCAACCGACTCGTCCGGACGTCCCGACCGCTCCGACCGACTCGATCCCGGGTCGAACCGCACCGACCGACTCCGCTCGGACCCGACTCGCACCGCGCAATGGAGACGTTCCCCGGCCGGGTAAGTACGATGCGCGCCGCGAGCAGTCCGACCGAGCCGCGCACTCCGGCTCGAAAGAGCTGTCGGAGCCGTACTTTGGGGGTCCGTGTCGGACCCCCTGTACGCCTAGCAGCGCGAGTCGCACACAGGGGGGACCCATGGGTCCCCTACCTGTGCGTGTACGGCGCGAATCGCTTCACCGCGTACACGCTGTAAGGGGCGCACTTGTCCGACTCGCACCCATTGAGTCAATGGGAGCCCGCGTACGCGTTGTACGACAGGCTCCCATTGACTTCAATGGGAGTCCGACCGACTCGAGTCCGATGGCATACGTGCGCATCGTACTCGTTCGGTCGGACTGCACGGGTCCGATTCGGTCGGAAATCTCTCCGGGTCCGGCTCGGTCGGAGAGATTTCCGGCCCGAATCGGAATCGGCCCCACAGTGTTGTCGAGTTGTCTATACACTTCTTTGTTATAGGGCATAGTCTATTCTATTCATTAGTACAATATTGCCTCCTTTGCCCGCCTCGCATATAAAATGCAAATTGTTGTTGCTCAGGTTACACAGAGGTCTCTCCTCCTTTGGTGAGATTATCTTTGTATGTGCTTTTATGAGTGCCCACGATTTTGTCCTCTAGTTCATACAAATCTTTGGTAACTTGCTGA
Organism: Calotriton arnoldi; assembly: GCA_963921515.1. Classification (NCBI taxonomy): domain Eukaryota; kingdom Metazoa; phylum Chordata; class Amphibia; order Caudata; family Salamandridae; genus Calotriton; species Calotriton arnoldi. The sequence continues at coordinate 173,024 of CAWUFW010014910.1, forward strand.
TAAAACACATCTATATTGTTTAAGTGTACACCCTGTGGAGTGAATTTACTGCATACATGCATACCACTATCACATGCATAATCTTGTTCAATGCACAGATCATCGACTACCTCTTCTACAGTGCAAGCATTGTCCTCATTCAACGATAACAACATCGATATATCCTTAATCTGTGACACAGATGGTTCAGACAAATTAGTTGCACTTTTCAATTGCGGTTTATTATAGTCATTGATTTAGCTTCAACTTTCTAATAAACTTAAAGAGATCCACATGTAAATCAGAAAAATTGCCATAATTGACCGGACAAAATCCTAATCCCCTATGCAAAGCTGAGATTTCTAAATCATCCAAAACGTGATCCGACAAATTAACTACCAGATCATCATGAGCAGCTGATGCACTACCATCATGTAAGCCAGGACATGTTGCCACTACTTGTTCAATCTTCTGATTCCGAGTTAGCACTCCTTCCTTTTTTTCTGTTTTTTCTCCTCCCCCTCTCCTGATCTTGTGGTAGACTTTGTTTGCCTGTTCCCTATCCTGTATCTTAGGACCTCTTCTAAAAAAAGCCAAAGAATTGTTCAGTTGCCCTCCTTTCTCAGTAATGCTACTGTACCCAGCCTCCTTCAGGGATGATACATCTGAACTACTGTTAGCACTGGAAAGGCTCGCAGTATCCTGCCTCTCTGCATTCACTGGTTTAGGGATAGTCACATCATCGAATCATCTTGCAAACGTATAAATGTGTCCATTGTCATAATCCCTGTCAACTCTCTGAATCTTGCTCATTTTTCTTTCTTTGACCATCCTTTGATGTTTCTGTATTTGTTCTTTCAGTATTGCATAGTTCTTCTCAGTTGGGTCAGTGGACTTATGCGTCCCCTGCAGGGGCCTGTGTTCAACCTCATAGTCACAGGTTCAAATCCCGACAGGTCCACTCAGCCTTTCATCCATCTGAGGTCGATAAAATGAGTACCATTGAGTTGGGTACAATATACATCTGTTATTCAGCACCAAGATGCCTCCGGGTGAAGGTGCGCTTTACAAATACACATGTTATATTATGTTGCTTCTTTCAGATCTAACTCCTTAATCTCCCCCTCCAAAGCCTGGATGTTTTCTCTGAGTTTGTCACATTTTCCATCAGCATGCTGTACTAAAATTCTCATCATAGTGAATGATGAATTCTGTAAATTTTCTTCCCATTCCACCAATAGATCCAGACCCAGAGCATCGAAATTTGGGAAAGTAAGGATCCTCAGGCCTCTTGGGACCTTCTTATTATCCAAATACCGTTTAAGAGTCTCCCCGTCCCACCACTTGGATAATTCATTTTTCTTTAGTCTCTCTAGCCTTACAAACTTCGATTTGAGGCGACTGTTCTTAGTCATCATTATGGACATGCAAAATTTAAAAGGACGTATGTATGTATGATATTTATAGATTTTTGACTTTGGAGTCTAACTGACAACAAGGCCACACCGTGGACGTTGAACAAGCTGGGAGAAAGTATGGATTTTTTAAAAAGACGTATTTTGTTTGTTTCCGGGTAAGTGAGATAACACGTTGATTTTTTTGTACAATGTGTATGTTTTTAGCTACTCCTCTCCCCTCATTTCTGAATATGATAATAGCAATTTGTTGTGGGGTACATGCAAATTACTTAACAATAGTGTTGAATCCATTTTGCATCCAAAAAACATGGGAAGAAAAAATAATGATCAGTGTCTGGAGCTTGTTTTGTAAAAAAATTCATGGTAATATCTTTTTTTAATACAAAGCATGTGTACTATTTAGGAAACAAAAATTAAGGGGGGAGGTAGAGGTTTTCTTAGGCTAGGTCCACCCTCCTTTTATCAATACTGAACCTAAAACCCGAAGTGTCGGGTAAAGGGCCTAGCCATAGGACAGGGATAGGGTTTCCAATCAGTGAGATTCGGAAAACAACAACAGGAAAGAAGAATTTCTTTCTTGAGTCCCCTCACTCACCAGGGTTTCCCCATGGTGACATGCTTCATCATTGGGGTCATCTCCGCTCTCTACGAGCCGAGGCGTGCTACGACTTGCGATATTTACGTAGGAGCACTTTCGTGGAAGACTATGTGTGGTGTAAAAATGTAGGGGAGTGGGCTAAGGTGAGTTAAAAATACCTTTGCTAGTGGGCGAAATACTTTATTGTTGCTCCTAGTTTGGTATGTCTAAAAACGGGGTGTGATACAAGAAAACCTAACTATAATGGGTTAGAACTCCTTAGTATTCATCAACATGTTTCGAGCTTCCCCAAAGCTCTTCGTCAGGATGACACAGGGACCAGCCCTGTGTTTGCCACTCCTAATCAGCCAATTAAAGGTAATCTAATTAATGAAAACATAATAATAAACGCTGCAACTATAAAGCATGCGTTAATCCATACATACGGTCAAGACTTTATCACGTAGTATCTGTGAGATAGAAAAACAAAGTTAAGGGAACAAAAGCCCCCCTCTCTCCGAGTAGGTGGGTATACCATAGTATTCAATGCGCATCCACAATCTATAATGCTCCTTAATGGTGCGTGCGATAATCCAGTTCTGCGCGTGGTTTTTAGCCTGTGTTGGATAAAAAGGCATGCTGGAAAATCGTGACGCTAGTGAATAACCAAAGGTTAAATTAACATAAAAAAGACATAAAACACACACCTCGTGACTTTCATAAAACACACACATAAGACAATGTTGTCGGTACTTCGGTCGTGATTACATACTTCTAAAGAAGCATAAATATGCCTCATGGACCGCGGGGGTTGAGGGATCTCTTAGTCCTAAATCTGAGAAATGAGGAAACGGGGAGAAATAGCCTCGTTAGTTTAAAAATACCCGGGTGGTGATCGGGTCTGAGGCGGGCTCTGCCAGGTCCAGCCTATGGGAAGAAAGCACTTACTTAGTATGAGAGCGCCTCCCAGGAGAATACCTAGTCGTCTCCCCGCCGGACCGCATATTAGCGTGTCCGTGGACGAGGACCGACTAAATACATCCTGTATCCGCCCAGTCACTGTGTGGAATGACTAGACCGTTCCGATTTCACAAAATGGCCGCCACTTATGACACACAGTGTCGGCCATCTTGGGGGAATACGCGGGCGATCTCCGTGTATTCCCTATGTCGATGTACTAGGGAGATAAACAACTCCTGATGGAAACAAGGCTGTAAATATATACAGATAGATCAAGTTGGTCAAAATCAAGAAGATAGTTATAAGTGGTCGTCTCAAAATGGCCGCCTCATTAGGCTCACAATTTCGGCCATGTAAAGGGAATTCGTTGGTGTTCCCAGAATGTACTCTGTACAGATGAAATGATCGTACCCAGAGTTTAAACAGGTGTGGCCTAAAAAAGTATGATCATTGGATCCAGATTGTTAAAGAACGGAATAAAAATAAAAATAAAAAGGGTGGGTATTAATGAATGGGAGAATGGGAGAATGGGCAGCATTTCTGGCCCAGGTCCCGACCAGTCTCGAACAGGCTCAAACAGGCACTCACCCTTGTCCTCTCCACCCTTAACAGGCTCAAACAGGCACTCACCCTTGTCCTCTCCACCCTTAACAGGCTCAAACAGGCACTCACCTTTGTCCTCTCCACCCTTAGCCACGACGCCCGGGCTGAGACGCCCTAAGCCTTGGCCGTTTATAGCCCTAGTAGTCAGGTGACCCCTTCAGCCAATGGGAACCCTAGCCCTAACACTATCCAATCACAACACTAGCCCTAAAATCTAGAACCAATAGGAGACCAGGACCGCCAGCCAATCTTAGCCCTAGTCCAAGCACCCAATGAGTTTCAAAAACCCTGATCTCTAAGTCCAATAGAGGCCCTAGCCCTACCAGTAGTCCCAACCCTAGTCCAAGCAACCAATGGCACAGGAAGCCCTAGTCCCTACTTCCAATAGAAAGCCTAACCCTACTCTTAGTCCCACACCTAATCCAGCAACCAATAACACCAGAAGCCCTAATCGCTACTTCCAATTAAAGGCCTAACTCTAGCCCTAGTCCCAACAACCAATAATACAGGAAGCCCTAGTCCCTACTTCCAATAGAAATCCTAACCCTAGCCCTAGTCCCACCCTAGTCCCAACAACCAATAACACAGGAAGCCCTACTCCCTACTTCCAATAGAAATCCTAACCCTAGCCCTAGTCCCAACCCTACATTGATTGAATCACAGACCCAGAAACCAATCAGAACCCTCAAATTCCCAACCAATGAGGACACTAACCCTAAACATCAGATACAACCACCAATCAGTGTACACATGTACCAAACAATATCAGACTATATAAAGTCCTAGCTACCTCAGACAAGGTTTGCTGGCCAGGTAGTTGGAAGCTACTCCTCTATTCAGAAATCTCCTAGGAGACAGACAGGCTCAATCCACACTTTGGACTTCTGCAGGTAAGGCCCTAACAAACTTGTCCTCTAACAACACTATTTGTATAAAGCTTTACTCCCTCTCCTGACCAAAAAACGAAGTGCACAGTCCCTATTAAACACAGTTTAAACAGCTTACAGCAGATTACTGCTGTCTCAGGGGGAAGGAGGGGGGCTGGTTTCACTGACTTGTTAACACAAAATGGTGGCTGGGGGTGCACTGCTTAACATACAGGTCTTAGCACAGAGCAAAGGAGACATTTGGAGGGAAAAACTGATAGTCACATGGAATGAGAGATAAAAACTACAGAGTTTGGACTGCAAATCCCACAATTCAACAGGTTAAATGGAAGCAGTCACAGGCAGGAAAAACCACAAGTTTAAACACAAAAACATGGGATAAATGATGCTATCACTGGCAGGTTAAAACTACAATTTTAAACTGTAACAACCACAGGCAAAGACAGGTAAAGAAATTTAAAAAGAAAAAATAAGATGATGCAATCACAGGTGGGGAAAATCGTTTTTTAAACTTTTTTAGGAAAGAGACAGCACTAGTCTGCCTCCTTACCACTTCCTGGACTCTGCTCACTGCAATCTGGGCACAGGTAGGCTGCAACTCACAAGATGGAGGAGAATGATTTGGGGTGCACCCAGCAAAGCCTTAAGGGGCCTGGGCAGGTGTGAGAGGAGGGCTCAGATTTGCTTGGAGCTGGGGAAAACCAATAGCAGTCCTAGGTCTGCTGGCCTGGGGGTGGGGCTGGGACTGGGGAGCTGCTCTATTCAGAGATCTCCTAGGAGACAGACCGGCTCAATCCACACTTTGGTAAGGCCCTAACAAACTTGTCCTCTAACAACACTATTTGTATAAAGCTTTACTCCCTCTCCTGGCCAAAAAACGAAGTGCACAGTCCCTATTAAACACAGTTTAAACAGCTTACAGCAGATTACTGCTGTCTCAGGGGGGAGGGGGGGCTGGTTTCACTGATTTGTTAACACAAAATGGTCGCTGGGGGTGCACTGCTTAACATACAGGTCTTAGCACAGAGCAAAGGAGACATTTGGAGGGAAAAACTGATAGTCACATGGAATGAGAGGGAAAAACTACAGAGTTTGGACTGCAAATCCCACAATTCAACAGGTTAAATGGAAGCAGTCACGAGCAGGAAAAACCACAAGTTTAAACACAAAAACATGGGACAAATGATGCAATCACTGGCAGGTTAAAACTACAATTTTAAACTATAACAACCACAGGCAAAGACAGGTAAAGAAATTTGAAAAGAAAAAAATAAGATGATGCAATCACAGGTGGGGAAAATCGTTTTTTAAAACTTTTTTAGGAAAGAGACAGCACTAGTCTGCCTCCTTACCACTTCCTGGACTCTGCTCACTGCAATCTGGGCACAGGTAGGCTGCAACTCACAAGATGGAGGAGAATGATTTGGGGTGCAACCAGCAAAGCCTTAAGGGGCCTGGGCAGGTGTGAGAGGAGGGCTCAGATTTGCTTGGAGCTGGGGAAAACCAATTGCAGTCCTAGGTCTGCTGGCCTGGGGGTGGGGCTGGGGCTGGGGAGCTGTTAGTGGCATCATTAGAGATTATACCCAATATATTGTCAATTCCGACCATTTCCAAAACTGCATTATATCAGCAATTATAGGTGCTATGTTAATTCCTGGATTTTTAATAGTTAATAGAATATTGTTGGCATGTATTGGGACAGGAAGCTTATGGGTGCCAAATTGTATTTCCAAGCTACTGTGATTTTGTCTTAATAGGCTGGCCACAGGCTCTACCATGGAAGAAAAAATGATGTGCGATAAAGGAAGCCAGGTGTCGTTCTGCACCTAATACTATTGGGAGCAGAAACCTGGTCATTAACATTAGCCTTAGCTACTGGTTGGGCGTATAGAAGTGTTACCCACTTCAGCATCGCTTTGCCCAGACCCATTCTGTCAAGAACTGTTGATAGGTGGGGCCATTCAATAGAATCAAATGCCTTGGTGCTGTTTCTATTATGTATTAATAATTAATCAAAGTGATGTATAGAATTATAAGAAATTTTATTTTATTTTAATAAAATTAATATTACATTTTTAAACTGAAAAAGATGAACAAAATATGTTAAAATAAAAATGTTTTTAGATTTCTTTACATTAAATTACAATTATGAATATTTCAACTATTTTAAAGAATGTAATTTAACATGGTTTCCTAAGATGTTTTATTTTAAGTTCCTTCTTCCATTATTTTCTATGGGAGAGTGTTCCAGTGCCTTTGAGTGGCCGTGTGTGCTGCTCGGAGCGGGAGTACATTTACTTCTCTTTTGGGTCCTTTTTGGCTGTAGTAACTTTAGAAGTGCAGTTGGTACATAGGAATATGCTCTTTTGTGAGTGGATGAACATCCGCCCCTAAACTCCTCCCCAACCCCTCCTTACTCTTCTCATAAGCCCTTCCCCTTTAGTCCTAAATATTCCTATTTTCCAACCACGCCCCTCTGTTCCTTCCACATTTACTAAAACATGTTGTAACTTTTGCAGAGACTCCGCACCAATAAAGATAGGAGAGGCGGACCCTCCACACGTAGGTTTGTGAATACCGTTTTGTAGTATGTAAGTAGCACTAATGTAGTACTATTAAACGTACCCCAAAATGCAGTTTGTGAATAGGCCCCAAAATATTTTGCCTTGAAAGACTGTCTCTCTCCTCCTCCTCCCTGACAAAAACATGGGTTAGTAAAGAAGAAAATACAAGCATGTGACTAGCTAATTTTACCAACCTTGATGGCCTAACACAGACTGAGCGGGTTTGGTCCTTCTGGACATAAAGGTGAGTTGATACCTAAGCTTTATTAATTATTTCCATGTCTATCAATGTGAGGGATGCAGACATGCGTCTCATCCACTTTAAAAATAGTCTTGGCAAGAAAATTCTCCTGCTAAAAGTCGATGGACATTTTTTCCACAGTGAAAACCTACTTTTTCCACGCACATTTCTTTAACAACTTCATAAGTTCAGCAAATGTATTAAAACATTCATTATGAAGTGGGCAATGCTGAAGCTGTACAGATCTGCACTTGCCTCCTTAGAAGCCATGTAGCGACAATGAGTTACCCAAGTTACATGAATGAGGATGCAGAAATGAAAGAGCCACTATTTGTCGACAAATGATATACTATGGTACCTCTTACACTCATGCATGGCGAGTCGAGTGGACAACAGAGGGAGGCAAATGAGGGGGCAGGAGCCCGTGAGTCAGTTTAAGGATACTTGCACAGCTTCATGGTTCGACGGAATGTTTTAGACCCACTGCATTCTATCGAAGTCTAACACGTTGGCTCCTACTTTGTAAACTTTTGGGTTATCTGGTCTCAAATATTTGAAAAGAGTGTAAATGAGAAGTTGCTAGCACAGCATTGAATTCCTACAACTGCTTTTGTAAATGAAATTTTAAAACATAGCCAGCTGGAATGAGGAGACATACCTCGGTCTTCGCCATTGTCTCCATCGAGGTGTGGAGGCCACTCAGCCATAAATAGTGGCTGAGCAACTGCCCACCCTACGGTGACTGGTCTGACACCATGTCTGTCAGAGTTAGCAAAGAGAAGGACCACCATGGGCAGCATGGTGGACTTTCACCAAAATCCACTTCTCTTGTCTCAAAAATGCAGGCAACACCGACAGTAGATTAAGATTCTAGACACTTCTATGATACACTCCAATGCCCATGCAGATGCCGGAAATGCGTCACAGCACTGATGACTTTTGTTTCCTCCCGAAATCGCTCCTCTTAAGACCGAAGAAGCCACTCTGGTGGAGAAAGTGCTGCTGAAGTGACAGAAAACTCACATTGGAACATCATTTATTTCACCACAATGGCAGACAAATTCTGCCCAACTTTATAAATGAACCTTTCAGTCAGGAAAGTACATTGGAAAGTTGCGATTTTATAATTGCCCACTGACAGTGATTTAAGCAGCAGCCTTCTGATTTTTTTTTTCTCCAAAAATGTATCTATATGTATAGGATGAAGGATTACAAAGATTTTGATTTATTTTGGACATCGGTTAGCAACAACGTATCTCAAAACTGTTACTCAGACAGTTCTAGAGTCCACCACCAAGGCTCCTGAGACTGCACAATTAGGGACTGGAAAGAGGACGGCTTTGGCGCTCACCTCCCTTCACCCCCAACGCACCCATGTGATGGACAGTCAGCACCACTTGAAGACCAGCAAGGTGGGAGACCAGAGACAGACTTGCAAGGAGGCTCTTCTCCAGGTAGAGAAGCATTACAGGGGGACCTCTTGCCAAATTTGCATTTCTGTCTTTGAAGATATCGCTCTGGAGCAAGAATGAATTAGACTACACCGTTAGGGACATGCCCATTTTGGCTGATAACAAGTTTACTTGTCGCACGGCTTCTTTGAGTTGTGCACTATTCTATACAACCTCAGGTATTCAAGAGTGTGTTTAATGCCCTGACCCCGGAGTCACTGGTGCTAGGTTACTTCCAAGAATAATACAAAAAATACAAACTAAGGGGCATATTATCAAGGGCAGTATCGCCACTTTAGCGGCACTTTTTGCCGATAAAGCGGCAATATTTTTATCGCCCTATTAGCAAGCTGTCGCTAACAGCTGTTAGCGACAGCTTAATGGCGATAGCGGCCGTTTTGTTGCCGCTTTGCATGTCAGCGATTATTATCGCTAATGACATGCAAAGTAGGCGTTCCCAACTAAAAGCAACTGCAAACAGTCGCAAACACAACTTCCCCCTATTATCAATGCCCGCGAAGCGATAAAAATAGTCGCGCTAACCGCGATTATCGCTGGAATTTAACACTTGATAAAAACTTGACTTAACCATCTTGTCAATGGGAGGTGGATTGTAAGGTTACGTCCTCACCTGCCTATTAGCAAGCTTTTCATTAGCGCAGTGAATTTATCGCTGGATTTCTCGCGCTATTGCTATCGCTGGATTTTTTATCGCCTTGGAGATAAGCGTTGATAATAACGCAATGAAATCCAGCGATAGCCGGCGATAAAAAAAAACGCGCTAAGCGCGCTTTGTGATAATTATCGCAAATCCTTGGTAATATGCCCCTAAGTGATGAGACATAGGGTCCAGGGAGCTAGAAAAGGAGGGCCGAGAACAGTGTTCTGGCAACCTTCTACAAGACAAAAGTCTCTGGGGGAATGCAAAGAGGCCTTGTGCCATTTATGGGATTGTAATCCATACTGCTAAACTATAAAAATGCTCCCCATGCGCCAACACATGGCCTTCGTTACAGATGGATTCGCTGCCAATGCAGCTGTGAGAGAAAGGATGGTGTATGTTATACGATTACTGACCACCACTGTAGGAAAGTACTCCAGGTACTGGACGGTATGTGGTGTTTCATGTGGAAAATATGTAGTTGTGTATATTGTAAGAATGAAGCCAAATGTTTAATCTTGTGGAAACAGAATGATTAGAAAATATCTGCTGCAATGAGTCACATCATATATGGGATTTGTTTCGTTTTTAGATCCCCAGTCGCACCGTTCGTCCTCAGTCTCTCCAGGCCCATTTCCAAGGTTTCTCTGCTATGAATTGCCTCTCTATATGTTTGTATTTTGTAATATGAAAAGCTATTTTTGGTAGCTAGCTTTTTTGAGGTGGGCATTTTTTAGTAGTCCATTTGAATATTTATGTCTGTTAAAGATAACAAACACACGTAGTTGTGCGGCATTCAGGACCTCTTGCTGCCAGTGTCTCTTTTTTTCACCACCGTCCACTTCCTGTCTCTTTATCTCATGAATACCGAGGCTGTCTAGTCTTGATACCACCTCATGTCTCTTTCTTATGCTACCCTACACTTCTTGTTGCTATATCTTCATGAATACCGAGGCTGTCTGGCCTTGATTCCACCTCATGTCTCTTTCTTCCGCCACCCTACACTTCCTGTCGCTTTATCTCATGAATACAGAGCCTGTCTGGCCTTGATTCCACCTCATGTCTCTTTCTTCCACCACTCTACACTTCTCGTTTCTTTATCTCATGAATACCGAGGCTGTCTGGCCTTGATTCCACCTCATGTCTCTTTCTACCACCACCCTACACTTCCTGTCGCTTTATCTCATGAATACAGAGCCTGTCTGGCCTTGATTCCACCTCATGTCTCTTTCTTCCACCACTCTACACTTCTCGTTTCTTTATCTCATGAATACCGAGGCTGTCTGGCCTTGATTCCACCTCATGTCTCTTTCTACCACCACCCTACACTTCCTGTCGCTTTATCTCATCAATACCGAGGCTGTCTAGTTTTGATATCACCTCATGCCTCTTTCTTATGCTACCCTACACTTCCTGTCGCTTTATCTCATGAATACAGAGCCTGTCTGGCCTTGATTCCACCTCATGTCTCTTTCTTCTGCCACCCTACACTTCCTGTCGCTTTATCTCATCAATACCGAGGCTGTCTAGTTTTGATATCACCTCATGCCTCTTTCTTATGCTACCCTACACTTCTTGTTGCTATATCTTCATGAATACCGAGGCTGTCTGATCTTGATTCCACCTCATGTCTCTTTTTTTCACCACCGTCCACTTCCTGTCTCTTTATCTCATGAATACCGAGGCTGTCTAGTCTTGATACCACCTCATGTCTCTTTCTTATGCTACCCTACACTTCTTGTTGCTACATCTTCATGAATACCGAGGCTCTCTAGTCTTGATTCCACCTCATGTCTCTTTCTTCCGCCACCCTACACTTCCTGTCGCTTTATCTCATGAATACAGAGCCTGTCTGGCCTTGATTCCACCTCATGTCTCTTTCTTCCGCCACGCTACACTTCCTGTCGCTTTATGCATGAATACAGAGCCTGTCTGGCCTTGATTCCACCTCATGTCTCTTTCTTCCGCCACCCTACACTTCCTGTCGCTTTATCTCATCAATACCGAGGCTGTCTAGTTTTGATATCACCTCATGCCTCTTTCTTTTGCTACCCTACACTTCTTGTTGCTATATCTTCATGAATACCGAGGCTGTCTGGTCTTGATTCCACCTCATGTCTCTTTTTTTCACCACCGTCCACTTCCTGTCTCTTTATCTCATGAATACCGAGGCTGTCTAGTCTTGATACCACCTCATGTCTCTTTCTTATGCTACCCTACACTTCTTGTTGCTATATCTTCATGAATACCGAGTCTCTCTAGTCTTGATTCCACCTCATGTCTCTTTCTTCCGCCACCCTACACTTCCTGTCGCTTTATCTCATGAATACAGAGGCTGTCTGGCCTTGAGTCCACCTCATGTCTCTTTCTACCACCACTCTACACTTCTCGTTTCTTTATCTCATGAATACCGAGGCTGTCTGGCCTTGATTCCACCTCATGTCTCTTTCTTCCACCACCCTACACTTCCTGCCTCTTTATCTCATGAATACCGATGCTGCCTCCTCTTGATTTCACTTCATGTCTATTTCTTCCACACTTCCTGTCTCTTTATCTCATTAATACCCAGGCTGCCTTGTCTTGATTCCACCTCATGTCTCCTTCTTCCACCACCCTACACTTCCTTTCTCTTTATCTCATGAATACCGAGGCTGCCTTGTCTTGATTCCACTTCATGTCTCTTTCTTCCACACTTCCTGTCTCTTTATCTCATGAATACTGAGGCTGCCTCATCATGATTCCACCTCATGTCTCTTTCTTCCACCACCCTACACTTCCTGCCTCTTTATCGCATGAATACCGAGGCTGCCTCGTCTTCATTCCACCTCATGTCTCTTTCTTCCGCCACCCTACACTTCCTGTCGCTTTATCTCATGAATACAGAGGCTGTCTGGCCTTGATTCCACCTCATGTCTCTTTCTTCCACCACTCTACACTTCTCGTTTCTTTATCTCATGAATACCGAGGCTGTCTGGCCTTGATTCCACCTCATGTCTCTTTCTACCACCACCCTACACTTCCTGCCTCTTTATCTCATGAATACCGATGCTGCCTCCTCTTGATTCCACTTCATGTCTATTTCTTCCACACTTCCTGTCTCTTTATCTCATGAATACCCAGGCTGCCTCGTCTTGATTCCACCTCATGTCTCCTTCTTCCACCACCCTACACTTCCTTTCTCTTTATCTCATGAATACCGAGGCTGCCTTGTCTTGATTCCACTTCATGTCTCTTTCTTCCACACTTCCTGTCTCTTTATCTCATGAATACTGAGGCTGCCTCATCGTGATTCCACCTCATGTCTCTTTCTTCCACCACCCTACACTTCCTTTCTCTTTATCTCATGAATACCGAGGCTGCCTTGTCTTGATTCCACTTCATGTCTCTTTCTTCCACACTTCCTGTCTCTTTATCTCATGAATACTGAGGCTGCCTCATCGTGATTCCACCTCATGTCTCTTTCTTCCACCACCCTACACTTCCTGTCTCTTTATCTCATGAATACCGATGCTGCCTCGTCTTGATTCCACTTCATGCCTCTTTCTTCCACACTTCCTGTCTCTTTATTTCATGAATACCGCAGCTGCCTTGTCTTGATTCCACTTCATGTCTCTTTCTTCCACACTTCCTGTCTCTTTATCTCATGAATACTGAGGCTGCCTCGTCGGGATTCCACCTCATGTCTCTTTCTTCCACCACCCTACACTTCCTGTCTCTTTATCTTATGAATACCGAGGCTGCCTCATCTTCATTCCACTTCATGCCTCTTTCTTCCACCACTCTACACTTCTCGTTTCTTTATCTCGTGAATACCGAGGCTGTCTGTCCTTGATTCCACCTCATGTCTCTTTCTTCCACCACCCTACACTTCCTGCCTCTTTATCTCATGAATACCGATGCTGCCTCCTCTTGATTCCACTTCATGTCTATTTCTTCCACACTTCCTGTCTCTTTATCTCATGAATACCCAGGCTGCCTCATCTTGATTCCACCTCATGTCTCCTTCTTCCACCACCCTACACTTCCTGTCTCTTTATCTCATGAATACCGAGGCTGCCTTGTCTTGATTCCACTTCATGCCTCTTTCTTCCACACTTCCTGTCTCTTTATCTCATGAATACCGAGGCTGCCTCGTCTTGATTCCACTTCATGCCTCTTTCTTATGCTACCCTACACTTCTTGTTGCTATATCTTCATGAATACCAAGGCTGTCTGGTCTTGATTCCACCTCATGTCTCTTTTTTTCACCACCGTCCACTTCCTGTCTCTTTATCTCATGAATACCGAGGCTGTCTAGTCTTGATACCACCTCATGTCTCTTTCTACCACCACCCTACACTTCCTGTTTCTTTATCTCATGAATACCGAGGCTGCCTCGTCTTGATTCCACTTCATGCCTCTTTCTTATGCTACCCTACACTTCTTGTTGCTATATCTTCATGAATACCAAGGCTGTCTGGTCTTGATTCCACCTCATGTCTCTTTTTTTCACCACCGTCCACTTCCTGTCTCTTTATCTCATGAATACCGAGGCTGTCTAGTCTTGATACCACCTCATGTCTCTTTCTACCACCACCCTACACTTCCTGTTTCTTTATCTCATGAATACCGAGGCTGCCTCGTCTTGATTCCACCTCATGTCTCTTTCTTCCGCCACCCTACACTTCCTGTCGCTTTATCTCATGAATACAGAGGCTGTATGGCCTTGATTCCACCTCATGTCTCTTTCTTCCACCACTCTACACTTCTCGTTTCTTTATCTCATGAATACCAAGGCTGTCTGGCCTTGATTCCACCTCATGTCTCTTTCTTCCACCACCCTACACTTCCTGCCTCTTTATCTCATGAATACCGATGCTGTGTGTTAGACCTGTCAGCCCTAGGGTGGTCTTACCCTGTTTTTTTCCCTTTCTGCGCCTCATTTTTGCCACCATATTTTTACTGGACCTAGGTCTCCGGGCGCCTTGCCACTGCTGGTCAGTGCTGAGGTGCAGGTGCTCTCTCACCAAAGATGGCTGCCACAGGCCCCTGCTACTGCAGAGGGCCTTCCACACATACACGCTAGTCGCCAGAGTCAGGCTGGGACAAGGGATACAGTAGCCAACCCGTCTCCGCCTCTGGGCCCCATAGCTAGGTAGGTGGAAGGTTCCAGAACCTTCCGGGCTGTGGGAGGAGTTACACTTTGCCGCCTTTGGGAGGGTCACCTGACCTAGGGGTATAAGAGGCTTGGAGGGAAAACCTGGAGTTAGTTAGGTTGAGGCACCGCTGAACCTGGGAGAACCTGCGCTGGAGTACAGACTTTAGGGGCCTAGGGGGAGACCTACACTACTGCCGCTGACAGGGTCAAGGCCCTGCTGCCGTAAGATAGATGAGGAACGCCCACCACCCACTGATCTTGCCCAGTGTGAGGGGACCCAGGGAACCATCTCCAGCGTGCCAGGAGGCACATCAACCCCTCCAAGAATCACCAACTCACAACCCCCCTGTTCATAAAGAGACTTTGCTGAATCCATGACCTGCAGAACCTAAAGTGAAAACCATTGAGAGGGGATCAGGAGGCGAAGCGCTGCGTCCTAAGCGCTAGGCCTCAACCCCTATCTACCTATACAGACAGCTGGACTGTCCTCCAAGAACCATCCTTACACAGCCTGAGCATAAGGCTGTCAGCGCGCCTGCGCTGCAACCCCCAAGTGTGGAGAGAACTTGACCCCCCTTGGTCACTGACCTGATGACCGGATCACCGCCGCGGCCGCCGCCGCTTGACGAAGGGAACTGAGGCCGGGGGATCTCTCCCCTATTCATAGTAGTGGTGAGGGCGCCGTCCGCGCCCTCACCGAAATCACCACAAGTCACCGCCGGGCCCGAGACCCCTGCCGCTGCCAGCGCGGCCAAGAATACCGCCGCCGCAGCCCCGTGGGCCGCGTGAAGTGAACTGAGGCCTGCTGCGGCCTCCCGGCCCGTGGACGCTGTCGCCGAGGGCCGGGGACGCTGACCGCGTCACAGGTCGCGCCCCGAAAGGCCGCGACGGGATTGGCCCGCCAAAGCCAATCGCCGGAGAAGAGGGCGTCGCCTGGCAACCACCAGAAGCCGCGACGTGATTGGCCCAGCAGAGCCGAACATCGACGTCAGAGGGGCTCCACTGTCATCGGGAGCCCCCGGAGGAAGAGAAGGCCGCAACGCGATTGGCTCAGCCGGAGCCAATCGGGAGGACGTCCCCGGGGCTCCACTGCCAACGGGAGCCCCGCGAAGAATCGCCGCCGCGCCCGGATTGGGCGCCGTGAAGAGCCCGCCTCCGCCCAGCACGCCGGGAGGTAAGGAAGGACCTCCTCACCTCTCGGGACGCCGGAGCCGACTGGCAGGACCGCCGGCTCCCGCACCGAGTCCTCACTCTCTCCCTGGACTCCACGGGGGCCGGAGGAGGGGCATACCGGCCCCCAACGAAGGGGGAAACAACGCGAGAGGCTCCATAGCCTCGAGAAAGCCAACCAGCACCGGCCGGAGGGCCGCAAGACTCGCGCCGGGCCCCGCCCCCACCACAGAGGGCCGGGCCAGAGAGGAGTCCGCCGTAAGGCCCCGCAGCCAGCCACAACACCGCAGGTGAGCCCAGGAGGCCCCTAGGGCTCTAGGTTAAGCCCCTGGGGCCGGGGGCCACCCTTGAGGAGGGATCACGGAGGGAGGGGGCCTTTAATGACTTTGGGATTACAGGCCAGGCACATCCTATGACCCTAGCCTCCCCGGGGAGATAAAGAAGTTCCCCCTTTTTGGTAGCCCCCAGCTGCTGGACATGTTGAGGGGTTCCCTGTAGGATTCCCTCCCGCCTAGTGTATCATAGGCTGTATAGAGTACCTAGGCCTACTGTATATATGTTGATGTATAAACCGTGTTGCGCCTGTTCTAGGCCCTAGTTGGTAAAGAGCACCCGAATGAGCAGTGGTGCTGTGATTTTAATGCGGCCTTTTAGTGGCCAGAATTGTGAAGGGTCTTTTTAAATGAACGCGCACTAGTTACCAGAATGTATAATTTGAATAATTGAATGCCATCTTGATTAAGATAAAGGAACCTGATTGTTACTTATCTAAGCCTGGTGTGGTGTCCGGTTATTGCGTCGCATTTCTGAGTTAATGTGAGAGTGTGCTGCACAACTGCCTTACACATTGCCTTCGCGTGCCTTTCCCCGCTTTGCGCCATGCTACCATAACGGTCTCGGTAACCCCGTTTCCAACACTGCCTCCTCTTGATTCCACTTCATGTCTATTTCTTCCACACTTCCTGTCTCTTTATCTCATGAATACCCAGGCTGCCTCGTCTTGATTCCACCTCATGTCTCCTTCTTCCACCACCCTACACTTCCTGTCTCTTTATCTCATGAATACCCAGGCTGCCTTGTCTTGATTCCACTTCATGTCTCTTTCTTCCACACTTCCTGTCTCTTTATCTCATGAATACCGAGGCTGCCTCGTCTTGATTCCACTTCATGCCTCTTTCTTATGCTACCCTACACTTCTTGTTGCTATATCTTCATGAATACCGAGGCTGTCTGGTCTTGATTCCACCTCATGTCTCTTTTTTTCACCACCGTCCACTTCCTGTCTCTTTATCTCATGAATACTGAGGCTGTCTAGTCTTGAAACCACCTCATGTCTCTTTCTTATGCTACCCTACACTTCTTGTTGCTATATCTTCATGAATACCGAGGCTGCCTCACCTTGATTCCACCTCATGTCTCTTTCTTCCGCCACCCTACACTTCCTGTCGCTTTATCTCATGAATACAGAGGCTGTCTGGCCTTGATTCCACCTCATGTCTCTTTCTTCCACCACTCTACACTTCTTGTTTCTTTATCTCATGAATACCGAGGCTGTCTGGCCTTGATTCCACCTCATGTCTCTTTCTACCACCACCCTACACTTCCTGCCTCTTTATCTCATGACTACCGATGCTGCCTCCTCTTGATTCCACTTCATGTCTATTTCTTCCACACTTCCTGTCTCTTTATCTCATGAATACCCAGGCTGCCTCGTCTTGATTCCACCTCATGTCTCCTTCTTCCACCACCCTACACTTCCTGTCTCTTTATCTCATGAATACCGAGGCTGCCTTGTCTTGATTCCACTTCATGTCTTTTTCTTCCACACTTCCTGTCTCTTTATCTCATGAATACCGAGGCAGCCTCGTCTTGATTCCACTTCATATCTCTTTCTTCCACCACTCTACACTTCCTGTCTCTTTATCTCATGAATACCGATGCTGCCTCGTCTTGATTCCACTTTATGCCTCTTTGATTCAACACCAGCCACACTCGGTCTATATTCTTCCTTATGCAGTTTCTTTTTCATCCCTATCTTTCCCTTTGTTACCTTTTGTTTCGACCTTTCACCTACAACCACCGGCTCAAATTAAGCACTGCCCTTTGCCTTTCCTTTGCCTGCTGTGTTCCGGTGTTTATTTTGTGCCAGACATAATTTCCTCTTTTGCACCTGCAGGATGTGCTGCCATGAATAAATAAACCTGCTCCTGGGCGCTGCTTGTATATTTCATTACTTCCTCGTCAGAACTGTCTGCAGCGTCGTGGGGTTGATTCCAATATATTTGAAAAGTTATTCAGTGAGATGCACCGGCGTCAGATTTCCCAAACCTCGCCCCCATCTCCCCCCACCTCTCTTTCCATGAAGCTGCTGTGCACATTTTGGCAAAAGCGGACTTTGGCGGTCGGTCTGGCCCTGGCTAGAGGCTTCAGCAGCGCTTTCCGACTAACCAACTGCTTCTAAGCGCTATAAAACTGCACATACCCAACCCAGCAGAAGCAGCCGGCTCTCTAGGGGCCTCTCGGCGTGTGAAGGCCTCCCGGGCTCTATTTGTCGTAAGGGAAGGTGAGCTGACACGTGCCCCCACGGGGTGGGGGTATCATGTGACTATCTAGGGGAAGGAAAGAAGAGAAGGGGGGGGGGCGGTATCTCTGACTCCTGCTCCCTTCCATGGCTTCTCTGCAGATTGTACTGATGGAGGCGCAACCTTCATATGCTGGAGGGGCACTTGGGGTCCTTTACACACGGCATACAGAGAGGGTCTTGGTACAATCTAGAGGGGCCCTTTATGCACTGGTACAGAGAGGGTCTTGGCACAGCCTAGAGGGGCCCTTTATACACTGTTACACAGAGGGTCTTGGCACAGCCTAGAGGGGCCCTTTATACACTGGTACAGAGAGGGTCTTGGCACAGCCTAGAGGGGCCCTTTATGCACTGGTACAGAGTGGGTCTTGGTACAACCCAGAGGGGCCCTTTATACACTGGTACAGGGAGGGTCTTGGTACAGCCTAGAGGGGCCCTTTATACACCGGCATAGAGGGTCTTGGCACAGCTTAGAGGGGCCCTTTATACACTGGTACAGAGAGGGTCTTGGCACAGCCTAGAGGGGCCCTTTATACACCGGGCATAGAGGGTCTTGGCACAGCCTAGAGGGGCCCTTTATACACGGGATACAGAGAGGGTCTTGGTACAACCTAGAGGGGCCCTTTATGCACTGGCTACAGAGAGGGTCTTGTGCACAGCCTAGAGGGGCCCTTTATGCACTGGTACAGAGAGGGTCTTGGCACAGCCTAGAGGAGCCCTTTATGCACTGGTACAGAGAGGGTCTTCGCACAGCCTAGAGGGGCCCTTTATGCACTGGTACAGAGAGGGTCTTGGCACAGCCTAGAGGGGCGAGGGGCCCTTTATATACTGGTACAGAGAGGGTCTTGGCACAGCCTAGAGGGGCCCTTTATACACTGGTACAGAGAGGGTCTTGGCACAGAATAGAGGGGCCCTTTAGACACTGGCTACAGAGAGGGTCTTGGGCACAGCCTAGAGGGGCCTTTTGTACACTGGCTACAGAGAGGGTCTTGTGCACAGCCTAGAGGGGCCCTTTATACACTGGCTAGAGAGAGGGTCTTGTGCACAGCCAGGGGGGGCCCTTTATACACTGGCTACAGAGAGGGTCTTGGCACAGCCTAAAGGGGCCCTTTATACACTGCTACAGAGAGGGTCTCGTGCACAGCCTAGAAGGGCCCTTTATACACTGGTACAGAGAGGGTCTTGGCACAGCCTAGAGGGGCCCTATATACACTGGTACCGAGAGGGTCTCGGGCACAGCCTAGAGGGGCCCTTTATACACTGGTACAGAGAGGGTCTTGGCACAGCCTAGAGGGGCCCTTTACACACTGGTACAGAGAGGGTCTTGGCACAGCCTAGAGGGGCCCTTTATACACTGGTACAGAGAGGGTCTTGTGCACAGCCTAGAGGGGCCCTTTATACACTGGTACAGGGAGGGTCTTGGTACAGCCTAGAGGGGCCCTTTATACACCGGGCATAGAGGGTCTTGGCACAGCCTAGAGGG
The DNA here is from genome assembly GCA_963921515.1 of Calotriton arnoldi. Lineage (NCBI taxonomy): Eukaryota > Metazoa > Chordata > Amphibia > Caudata > Salamandridae > Calotriton > Calotriton arnoldi. The sequence goes on from CAWUFW010014910.1 coordinate 192,736, forward strand.
GCCCTTTATACACTGGTACAGAGAGGGTCTTGGCACAGCCTAGAGGGGCCCTTTATACACTGGTACAGAGAGGGTCTTGGCACAGCCTAGAGGGGCCCTTTATACACCGGGCATAGAGGGTCTTGGCACAGCCTAGAGGGGGCCTTTATACACTGGTACAGAGAGGGTCTTGGCACAGCCTAGAGGGGCCCTTTATACACCGGTACAGAGAGGGTCTTGGCACAGCCTAGTGGGGCCCTTTAAACACTGGCTACAGAGAGGGTCTTGGCACAGCCTAGAGGGGCCCTTTATACACTTGGTACAGATAGGGTCTTGGTACAACCTAGAGGGGCCCTTTATACACTGGTACAGAGAGGGTCTTGGCACAGCCTAGAGGGGCCCTTTAAACACTGGCTACAGAGAGGGTCTTGGCACAGCCTAGAGGGGCCCTTTATACACTTGGTACAGATAGGGTTTTGGTACAACCTAGAGGGGCCCTTTATACACTGGCTACAGAGATGGTCTCGAACACGGCCTAGAGGGGCCCTTTGTACACTGGCTGCAGAGAGGGTCTTGTGCACAGCCTGGAGGGGCCCTTTATACACCGGCTAGAGAGAGGGTCTTGGCACAGCCAAGAGGGGCCCTTTATACACCGGGTACAGAGAGGGTCTTGTGCACAGCCTAGAGTGACCCTATATACACTGGCTACAGAGAGGGTCTTGGCACAGTCTAGAGGGGCCCTTTATACACTGGCTACAGAGAGGGTCTTGGCACAGCCTAGAGGGGCCCTTCATACACTGTATAGAAGGAAGGTCTTGTGCACAGCCTAGAGGGGACTTTGTACACTGGCTATGCCACGGTATTCATTGTCCGTTCCTAGACAGTGGATAGGCCCGGGCCTTTACACCCAGGGCTTCACCGGTAAGTGCTGTAAACATACGGCAGGGCCGGCCCTTACACCCAGGGATGACCCTTTATACTCACAGCTGGACAGGGGCTGTCAGCCCTTTATACGCACAGCTGGACAGGGGCTGTATCCATCGTGCAGTGCCGGCCCTTTACACACAGGGCTGGACCGGTAGGTGCTGTAAACATACGGCAGGGCCGGCCCATACACCCTCGACTGGACAGGTGCTGTAAACAGTGCTTCATTTGTAAAAAATGAAGTGCCAGGGTCTTTCTCGGAAGGCCACTGCAGCCTGCACCACCCATACCCTGCCAGCGCTGCCAATGGCAATACCTACATAACACCTAACCATCGCACTCCTAGAAGTGTGACAATTCAGACTTTTTCAGGCCACACACAGCTATACTAATGGCATGAGAGGCTAGTATTATTCATTTTTAATGTATATTGACTTAATAAACAGTTGTTGTGCTCATCTCAAAATTAAAAATAAGACAGCACCACCATGTGGTGGACTGTCACTAGAGCCAGTGCTGACAATCATGTGCAGGTGCTGAGCACCGGAAACCACCGGCACAAATTAAGCACTGGAAACATACTGCGTGTTCAGCCCTTTAGACGCACAGCTGGACAGGGACTGTAAACATACTTCAGGGCCGGCCCTTTACACCCAGGGATGACCATTTATACGCACAGCTGGACAGGGGCTGTATATATACCGCATGTTCGGTCCTTTATACGCACAGCTGGACAGAGGCTGTAAACATACTGCATGTTCGGTCCTTTAGACGCACAGCTGGACAGGGGTTGTAAACATACGGCAGGGCCGGCCCTTGCACCCAGGGATGGCCCTTTAGATGCACAGCTGGACAGAGGCTGTAAACATACGGCAGGGCCAGCCCTTACACCCTGGGCTGCACAGGTGCTGTAAACATACTGTGTGTTCGGCCCTTTAGACGCACAGCTGGACAGGGGCTGTATACATTCCACATGTTCGGTCCTTTATACGCACAACTAGACAGCAGCTGTAAACATACTGCATGTTCGGTCCTTTAGACGCACAGCTGGACAGGGGTTGTAAACATACGGCAGGGCCAGCCCTTACACCCAGGGATGGCCCTTTAGACGCACAGCTGGACAGGGGCTGTAAACATACGGCAGGGCTGGCCCTTACACACAGGGATGGCCCTTTAGATGCACAGCTGGACAGGGGCTGTAAACATAAGGCAGGGCTGGCCCCTACACCCTGGGCTGGACAGGTGCTGTAAACATACTGCGTGTTCGGCCCTTTAGACGCACAGCTGGACAGGGACTGTAAACATACAGCAGGGCTGGCCCTTACACCCAGGGATGGCCCTTCAGACGCACAGCTGGACAGGGGCTGTAAACATACGGCAGGGCCGGCCCTTACACCCTGGGCTGGACAGGGGCTGTATACATCCTGCAGGGTCGGTCCTTTAGACGCGCAGCTGGACAGGGGCTGTAAATATACGGCAGGGCCGGCCCTTTACACCCAGGGATGGCCCTTTAGATGCACAGCTGGACAGGGGCTGTAAACATACGGCAGGGTCGGCCCTTTATACGCACAGCTGCTGTATACATCCTGCAGGGCCGGTCCCTTAGATGCACAGCTGGACAGGGGCTGTATACATACTGCATGTTCGGTCCTTTATACGCACAGCTGGACAGGGGCTGTAAACATACGGCAGGGCCGGCCCTTACACCCTGGGCTGGATAGGTGCTGTAAACATACTGCATGTTCGGCCCTTCAGACGCACAGCTGGACAGGGGCTGTAAACATATGGCAGGGCTGGCCCTTATACCCAGGGATGGCCCTTTAGACGCACAGCTGGACAGGGGCTGTAAACATACAGCAGGGCCGGCCCTTACACCCAGGGATGGCCCTTTAGACACACCGCTGGACAGGGGCTGTAAACATATGGCAGGGCCGGCCCTTACACCCTGGGCTGGACAGGTGCTGTAAACATACTGTGTGTTCGGCCCTTTAAACGCACAGCTGGACAGGGGCTCTAAACATACGGCAGGGCCGGCCCTTACACCCATGGATGGCCCTTTAGATGCACAGCTGGACAGGGGCTGTAAACATACGGCAGGGCCGGCCCTTACACCCTGGGCTAGACAGGTGCTGTAAACATACTGCTTGTTCGGCCCTTTAGATGCACAGCTGGACAGGGGCTGTAAACATACGGCAGGGCCGGCCCTTACACCCAGGGATGGCCCTTTAGACACACAGCTGGACAGGAGCTGTAAACATACGGCAGGAACGGCCCTTACACCCAGGGATGGCCATTTAGACCCACAGCTGGACAGGGGCTGTAAACATACGGCAGGGCCGGCCCTTACAGCCTGGGCTGGACAGGTGCTGTAAACATACTGCTGTCGTGTAGTTCCTATAAAAAGTATACAGGATCTGCGCGTTTAGACAACATACACTGTAGGATTGGTGTCAGACGAACTCTGATCACCCCCACCGGGTATGTTGGCCTTCTTGTACCAACTAGCTCACAGTGCCACTAGAATCTCCTCTTACCAAGGAGAGAATAGTTCTTGGCAACCATCGAACATGACAACCCTGATCCCTCAGGACCGTGGAAACAATATACTACCTTTCGCTCAGTTACTCGTGCTTACTTAGTCTGTCTCAGGGAAATACACAAAATAAAGAGGCTGGGCGTTTTCAATAAGAATTTATTGAACAGTTGTTATTCTGGTGTAGAATAGATGAGCCGCAACAACCATTAGACAGTATAAGATATAAATGATTAGCAGTACTATGAAGGTAAAAGGATGGTATAGTTCTACCATCTTACAATAATCATGAATACATTCAAGTATATAAAACACATGATAAAAGATGTGTACTCCTACGATGCCTCCCTAACTAGATGTACCTAAGTGTACCTAGCATGTATGTAGGTGTTAAGCCAAGAATCCCTATAGGATTTAGTCAACCCCATTACCTGAAGTGAGAGATTGTGGGACCACGTCCTGGTCTCGAGTTGGACACCCCGCGAGGGATTTTAGACCACTGCGAGCTGGAGTGTCTGCATGCAGGAACCTCAGCGTCTCTGGTCGGTGTGTCGGCTGGGAAGTCTCGGTCTCCTCTGCCTTCTCTTAGCAAGATGTGATGCATATATACCCATAGGTCTCCCCAGGGGTCCTACCTTGCTGTATTACTGTGTCGGCCTAAGGATGACGTTGGGCATGAACTTTGTACATAGATTTTATACAGGAGATGGTAGTCCTGCTGTGCTTCCAAGAATTCTCATGCATAATGTATGAGATTTCAAACTAGGGAAAACCTGTGTTCTGAATGCAGTGTAATATCTAGGTAAAAGGTCAGTCCCTGTAAACCGTGACAAGTGTAATGTAGGGAGAGAATATAGGTGAAGGGTAATGAGATTACCGGGGCCTATATTTATACCTATATGGAATATAACACCCACTCCTCTTCCGAATGGACGACATAGTTACATTCTAAACGTACTACTAGGCTGACTAGATACTGGTACGCAAGTAGTAAAAAAAAACATTTGTTTCTTTTTATGCTTAAAAACAATGTTTAAAACGTTAAAAAAAAAGGTTCTAAAAAGAGGTAAAAAATGGAAATTGTCACTCAAGCTATAGCTCTAATATGTCCGTAGGTATAGTTCAAACTACTACAAGCATTTTGAAAGCCATGCATGCTCAAAAAGAATGTCAATTTTGATACGGAGTTCCAATTTTCCGTTTGTTTTCCAAAAGTCTAATTTTTCCCTAGCACACGACGGGCCAAATGAGTCAAATGTTTATGTGTCCTGGCTGGTAGACGCAACATCCTCGTTGCCTGCCTCCGCAGTTGGCGGTCCCTGTAACACCTCGCATATTATGTCAATTGAGCACAGATGATCTTCCGTACTGTCCACAGCCGGTGCTGGGGCAGCCTGTGCACCATCCAAGGCCTGGGTGGCAGAGGAGGAGCCGGTGTCCATACCAACAGGAGCAGATACTACCTGTGGTGGCTCTAGGAATGCCATCATCAACATGGGAATACGCTGGGGACACTGCTGAACATGGGCTGTTATCGGGTCCAGTAAAGCATCAACGTCCGGCTGCGCACATGATGGGAGTGTCAGACAGAGATCCAACACGCATTCTTCACCGCAAAACAGGCATCAGAGGACAGGTAAGATGCAGTCCATCCAGACTGGTCTAAATGACAAGAACCAAGAAGCACTTAGGGGCCTATTAGGATGGCGGGCGGACTTTAGTCCGCCCGCCACCCTAGCGATGCTGGGAGCGGCCACCAGACGTGCGGCAGTCCCGCACCGCTAATTAGGATGCGACCGCCACCCTGGCGGTCGCATTCCGCATACTTGACATTGCGGCGGGTGCTGCTGTAAGCAGCACCCGCCGCAATGCCAAAGTGCCATGTTGTGCATTGCCATGCACAACGTGGCAGGCACCGCGTGGTGCCTGCCACCTTGTGCATGGCAATGTAGGGGGGTACCATAGGTACCCCCCAAGTGCAGCCCCCCACCCCCCCACCCCCACAACGGGCCCCCAAAGCGATTCCCCACCAGCCTTTCCAGGCTGTCAAAACCATACATCCTAATATGGATGGCGGTGCCTGCTAGGCACCGCCACCATATTAAGCCCCAGCTCCGCCCAGCCGGCAATCGGGATGATTGCCGACCTGCGGAAAAGCAGCTGACGTACTTTGCCTCCGCCATGATACCCCTGCCATTATAATATGGCGGTGGGTAAATCGGGTTGGGATGGTGGGCGGATCGCCACCACATGACCGGCGATGGCGATCCGCCCACCATCCTAATCAGCCCCTAAGTTTCCATCTCCTTGGTGACTGGGACGTCCATTGCGTAGCAGAAAAACGACAATCAGGATACCTGCTATTAGAAAAAGGATCAGCGGCAGCCCTCCAAATATGCTTCCAAATACGCAGTGTATAAAGTTTGGTATAACTCCGAGGTCCAACTGAAAGGTGCTTAATAGTCCAGAACCTATGGTCTTAAATAGGTGGACAATGCCTGTCATATCAGACATGTTAAAGATACGATTTACCATTTCTGCGAAATGGAAAGGGCAATTTGTACGTATAAGTGCCTGTATCTCTACCTTGCTACTTGAAGATCAAAAGTCTCTCGAGCGGAGGTTAAGCATGGCTTTCATTCTGCTCAAAGTATCAAACCGTATTAATGAAACATTTAGTGAAGGCCATAACGGTGCCTTCCTGACTGTATGTGTTGGTGGAAACAATACTTGCATACAGCAAGTAACCCTGGAAGTCACAGTTACCAGATATGCGATGCCCGGAAGCATCCCACAGCAGCCTTGATCGTTCAGCATCAAGTAACTCCCATTTGAAAGTAGCCTGAACACAGGAGTGATCACGGCAGCTGGGGCACCCTTTAGGTGACAGGATAAGTTTGCTACTGAACCATTACAGGCCCCATGAAGCACTATATCCTGGCATATAAGTGATCCACTTAAAGTATTCTCGCAGTTTGTACCGCTTAGAAACACTTCTTTTTCCCCACTCCGGCATCGAAATCTGTACGGTAATTCCCAAGATTCCTTGATGAATTCCCTACCCATTTCTTCATATCTGCCTGCCTGCATTTGTTCAAGGCAATATTGGAATTGAAAGGTTGTGACCGGAAGAGTTATGTGGCCATGGATTAACCATTCTGTGGACGGTGACTCTGCCACTGTAAAGGACAATCTGTCCAGTTTTTCAATGCGCAGCATTGTATACTTCGCTCCCCTTTGTGCCATTTCTATCTGTTTTTCCGTCACATTGTAAGAGGAAAACAGAGATGTGCTGTTTATGAAACGCCAAGGCACATAGCCTGCGCGCAAAGATTGCAGCGTCCAGCTTAACAACATAATAGAACGCACTTGTGATTGCCCGTGTTGTAATATGGACAAATCTTGTTCTAGTACATCGATAGCAGATGATACAATGTTGCCCAGTGAATATATTTTGGACGTTAGTGTCGTTAACCTATTGTCGACCACTGCTAGAGCTTTCTCTAGGTTTATACGATCTATTTCTCGTAATCTTTCCGCGGTCTCTTGTTGTGATATTTTCCAAATCTCATTGTAGACAGCGTAATAGAAACGTTTGTGACGTGGCTTCCTAGGACCTAATAAAAAATCCCGTAGGTCCACATCCTCTGAAAGTAAGGATAAGTGTTGATTCGCCTGTGTGAGTGTTGAGGTCTTTAGCCAATCAAGGCATAACTTCCCAACACTGTATGATGTCACTACCCCTGGGTGTTGTCTCTGTACATAACGTGGATCTGGCCTATTGATACTAAATCCTTTAGTTTTACCCAAGAATCTTTCCTGACAGTTATTGGTGTCTACGGGCCAAATCAACCATCCCTTCCAATCGTGGTCTGATCTATTGTATTGCAGGATGTCATCTAGTGTAACCTCTTCTTGTGATGTTATATTACCCTCAGTGTGTGATGGTGTGGGTATCCGAGGTGTATTCAAATCTTTATTCTTGGCTAATCCAAGACAGGTCGTTTGCTGCACCGTTTCATTTAAAAACATTATTTGCTGTGGAATAAGGCATGCTCTAAATAGTGCCTCTGTTCCCTGTGCCTGCCAGTCCCTAGTACCCCAGACAGATTTTAAGTCAATGTTGTCTTTCCATAAGTTGAAACCCTGTTCAGACAATTGGGCAATAAAGGTAGCAGAATAAATCTGTTTAGTGTTCGTTAACATATTTTTCCGTGCTGGTGTTGGTGCAACCATATAATAATATGAGGCTAAGTCGGATTTGTTAAACCCTGAAAAATACGGAAATTTGTGTGCAAATGTTTTTGAACTGCTTTTCGGCGGTGTTGGGCAATGTTCCCATTGGTGGTATGTGAAAACATTTCTGGGATTAGCAGATTTATGCAGAAAGAGATGACCATAATGTTGATAGCAATACATTGTTTCAAAGTCTGATGTGTCTTCTAACATTTCATTATTAGAAAAGGCAGCAGATTTTTCTAAATCAGACAACATATTATTTACAGTTTCATAATCCCAATCATCGGAAAATGTACTGGAGGTAATGATATCACTTAATGAAATCTTAAATAAATGTGGTATTTTTAAAAGTTCAGTAGGGCCAAATATATCGAAATCAACCTTGTCCCACACTATACCATCAGGTATAGCAACTGCTGTAATGTTCACTGATGATAGGTCTCTTTTTTCACGATGTGATGATAGATGTGGTTTCAGAATCACATTCACTTTTTGTGCCGCAGAGCTTTCTCGAAGATAAGTTCCATTAATAAGCATACTAAAGACAATTACTAGGCCTATCCAGAAAAGAAAGAAAAGTACCCCGGTAGTTACCCAGAGTTCCACCCAAGGTGATATCAGGTCAGTCTTTTTAAGAAAGTTCAGGAAATCTTTAAATTACTGTATATGAGTTCTTTTGGCTGGCGTTGTTTCAGGTTCACTTGGATCTAACGAGAAGATGTCAAAGTCAATGAAATAGCCAGATGCAGTTCGATCAATTTTCGGTAGTTCCACAGGTTTTGTGGAAACTGTAGCTTGCTCTTGTTGGGGCATGTTGACGTAGATATCCGTGTTTGGTCGAATTGAAATTTGTCTTTCAGTGGAGTTCTCATTTTGAACTTCAGTTTCAAGAGGAACGAGTTCCATTGCATTGTTGCTTAGTCCTTCATTCCATGCAGGTGACCCTTCAAACGTGATGAGTCTTTCTGTTTGAACTTCTTGTATAGTTGTGAGAGGATGGTCTGTTACTTCGGAGTCCACGCGGCCTACTATTCAGTATCGGCCACATAGTGTGGTTTGATTAGGTCAATTGAGACAAATCTTTTCTCCTTTTTTTCGACAAGAGGTGGCAGAAGTAATGTTCTTGTTCCTTCAACTGCCAGGACAGGTACAGGCTTTCTGTATGATGGCCCAAATTCCTTTTTGTGCGCTATTTTTTCTCTGACCAGATCCCTGACTTTAGGGATCCAGACAGGTCTTGCCGTGACACTTTTTACTTCCCCAGTGGCGGTCCTTTTCATCTGGACATTACTCTGTAGTGCCCTGCTTTCGTTCAGGTCCTGTAAAACAGCCAAACGTTTATGGATGTCAAAAGGTGTTTCATCCGCCACTGTGCCTTCACAATCAAGATCAGGTACCCACATTCTCTTCCCAAATAGGACCTCATAAGGAGTGAACCCCTCCCCCCCCTAGAGAGCTTCTTGGCTGATTGTTTAACGCCCTCTGGACTCCATACAGATGTTTTACCCAATTTCCACCAGAACCTAATACTCTAGCTGTCAAAGATTGCTTTAAGTCCCGGTTTTTCCTCTCCACAACCGAATTTCCCTCTGGATGGTACGGAGAGGAGTACCGCAATGCTACAACCAGACTTCCCATAGCTTCCTTGTAAGCCCTAGAGCTAAACGCGGGGCCACGGTCAAAATGTAATGTGCCAATTGCGTATGTCCCTATAAAGACTCGCAAATCTTTTATAACAGTTCGAGCGTCAGTCGAGCGCTGGGGCCACACCCATAGGAACCTAGAGCAGGAATCCACTGCAACCATGATATACTTGTAAGCCCCATCAGATTGTAAGGGACCGCAGTGGTCCAAATAAACACACGCCAGCGGTTTGTCTGATATTAGTAATGGTGTCTGTGCTGGACGTGTTACTGTGGAGCCTTTCATCTGCTGGCACATGTCGCATTTCAAGACGTAGTCCTTAGTCTGCTTTCTTAGTCCAGGCCACCAATAGCGCTATTTCAATAGAGAAACCGTTGCTGTAACTCCTGCATGTGCAGAACCTATACCCTCGTGTGCTGCTAGGATTAATCCTAACCTGCGATCCATATTTGGTATTGCTCTATCCCCTACTCCAGGAATTTGAGCAAATGGAACATTGTTTGCATCTAACTTGTAGAAGTACTTGAGTGGAAATCGTTTCGGTACTGCTGTGTTACTTATTGCATGTAGCAATAATCGCAACCATTATCTCACCGTCTATCCTTGTTTTTGAACGAGTGATTGCAGCTACGGAAGCCGTACGTACAGCTCCCTTTGCGGCTTTGTCAGCCAATGAATTCCCTTCAACGTGAACGCCATCATGTTGATGACTCAATGTGTGTATCACGTGAGCCCTTGGTAGTTTGTTTTTCAACTCCACTACCTGTTCCCATAGCGTTTTGTGCTTTATTGTGCCACCTTTTGCGTCCTTAAACCCGTTTTGTCCCCAGTGATGTAAATATTCATTATATGACTGTACACAGTAAAAGGAATCACACACAATTAGTGTGGGGAATTCTCGATCCGTATTTACCAGTGCCAGTATTAGTGCTTTTAGTTCTGCCAGCTGCGCCGTCCAGTCTCCTAGAGACTGTGTTTTTGTGCATTTCGGGTGAAACTTTCCATCCTGCATGCATCCTTTAACAATAGCACACGCGGTGCTGTATTGCTGTTTGCTCCCTATGGCCGGTTGCGCAGAACCGTCAGTATAAATAATATATTCATACTGATCTAGAGGCATTATTTCATTTGGTAGAGAATATTCTTGTTCGTATTGCAGAAATGCTTATGTTTTTAAATTTGGGTCGTACCTGTATTCTACATCTATTGCAGTGAGAGAATTAGCCCATTGTATCCATCTTGGATGTAAGACTTTAGCGTTGGGAACGCTTGCCTTTGTTGCAGCCTCTAAGGCTGGAACTGGTGTAACGACTATCATACGTTTCCATTGAGCCAGGGCTCTTCCTCTAACTACAGCAGTCTGTACTGCTGTTTGAATTTTTTCTGTAGCTGCGAAGCGCATCTCAGCATTTGTGTACAAATGAGATTTATATGCTATTGGTACTGTCTCACCTTCATTATATGTTAGATAGGTGTACCCAGATTGACCCGCAACTATACGGATCACCAGGTTGCGTACATTTACGCGTGTCTGTAAGTGTTTTGAAGCTATCATGTCAGCTTGTAAGGAACGAAGAGTATCTGTGTGTTCCTGTGTCCACTGTTTAACTGAAAAGTCAGGTTTTATCAAATCGTAGAAAGGTTTTACTCTTTCTGCGTAATCCAAAATGTATGTTCTGCCAAAATTCAAGAATCCCAAGATTGATTGTAAGTTTTTTAATGATTTTGGAGGTTGGAGCAGCGCACACTTTTCTAAAATGTTAGCTGCCAGGCTTTTCCCTTTACTTGAAAGATCATATCCTAGAAAAAGGACGTTAAGATGGGCTATCTTCAATTTTTTAAAGTTGAATTTGTAACCCTCGGAGGCAAATTATGGTATTCACTTTGTTCAAATGTTCCTCCAGGTCATCGTCCGTTAGATAAATATCATCCACATAGGACAATGCCTCCTCATCCAGATTTTGAAGTAATTCAGTTACTCTGGCTGAAAACAACCGGGCTGTTCTTATTCCCCTGGGGGAGTCGACAAAATTGCCTCTGGGACCCTAGCGCTGAGAACGCTGTCAAATATCTGCTCTCAGGCGCTATATTTTAGCAAAAAAATCCAATTGAGATATCTAGCGTTGTTTTGTCTTTTTTCCGCACAATGTTATTCATTAATGCGGCACTGTGTGCATTTTGAACTGCAAATGTCTTAGTGCAAGTGTTTAAATGTCTGTAATCTAAAAATAGATGATATGTGTTGTCTGGTTTCGATACGGGAAACAAAGGGATATTCATTTGGGAGGTGCATGTTTCAATCACTCTTTGGTATTCAAGTTGATCTAAGATCTCCCTGACCTGTTTCTTAGCTTCTTGCTTTATTGGATACTGCCTTTGTGCAGTTGGAGTATTTTTTAATGGAATTATGTGGTGGGTTGAATCCTCATCCCATCCAACAATATTTTTGTATATTGCTGGGGCTTGGGCTACTGCCCACTCCCGCGCATATATGTATTTTAAATATTTGGGAACATGGTCGGAGAATCCTGGTAAAATTACCGTTTTTCCCCTAGGGCAATCCATGACGAATGCTGGTGGCCAATCCTGTTCAGCTAACAAAATGTCATAGCCAAACGTTAGGTTCTCCCAAAAGAGACCTCTTACTGTCCTGCATTTGTCCCCCTCCATTTGGAGTGTAATTTCATATAATTTGTGTGGGACACTTACCCTAGTATCAGGTGTTTCCACCGTGATATAATCATTCAAGTCCACTATCACCAAAAATTCCATCAGGTCCTGGCAAGCTTTTGTTACTTCTGCCGCACTGTCTAGCACCGTCAGAGCCCATTCCCCGTTCAGTAGTTGAGTCCTCAGAATTTTGGGCATGTCTGATCTTTAGACCTGCAACCTTCTTCTTTTTGAACTGTGGTTTTGGTTTGGCATTATCTTCTTTTTTGGAAGTATAGTCTTGAGCGTTCTGCTTGTCTCTGGACTTCGTACGCTCTTCTTGTCTGTCTGACCGTCTTCCCTCTCAGAGTTTTTCGATGAACCCTGAAAGGAACAAGAGAAACGTGTATCAGTATCCTGATACCTGTCAGGTTTCCTAATATTATCCCTATTCCTAAGGTTATACCTCCTTTCGGAGGGCTCCTGTGTAGGAGATTGAGATCTGTTTTCTTTAACTTTTTGTTTTTTGTTATTGTCCCACTTCTTTTTAGAAGAAGTAGGTGTCTGCTTCAAAGTTTCCTTCTCTGGACTACCCATCAGTTGTGGTTTTAATGCTTTTCCACCCAAACTATCCCTGCCTAACTCTGCATACACGGTTTCAATTATTTTGGGTAGTTCGTGCTCCTGTTGCAAAGGACTGAACACCCTTAGGCGTTGGCGGATGGCCACTGATGCTGCCTCCCCTTTAATATTTGCTAATAATATGGCTGATACTTGAGCATAGTTACCTAGTAACTTCATCCCTAAGTTCAAAGCAGGTTCTGCTCCGTACTCATTTTGTATTTGTCTTAATACGTCTGGTATTACTGCTAATGATGAGATACCATGAGTTCTGGTATATATGGCAGCGAAAACTGTACCCCACGAGGTACAATCCTCTATCTGTGGTGTTATTCCCATGGGCAAGCAGATTGTCAGCATTCTGTGTTTTTTATAAGGGCTAGTATTTGGGAATACTGCTTCTAGCTGTGTGATCTTCTGAGCTATCCAGAAGGGCATTTGTTCACGTTTTGCGGGCAGTTTACCCATTACTGCATGTAATGTTTGTGGTGTAATTTTAGTTGCTGTGTTCCGAATGTGAGCTGTTTTTGTTGTTACCATCGCTGGCTGGACCGTAAGAGTCCTCATGACGTATTGCGTCATGTTTCTGTAAAGTTTTATTAATTCTTTGTGAAGTATGAGTAAGTCTGGTCCTGGCATTGTTTCAATGTCAGGATGTGGTGTGTAGGCTGCTAATATTGGCCAAGTCGCTCCTTCTCTTCCGAGCGGACTGAGTCTTACTCTTCTTCTTGTATGGGGTAGGGTGCCTTTAAACCAGTATAAATGTTCCTGGTACGTGAGTGGAACCTCAATGTCCTCATACGGACAATATTCCGCTGGTGGTTCATCTTCTGTGTAAAAATGAAAAGTTTTTGTTCTTGCATTTGCTGCTGGGAATGTAACCCACGAATAAAATGCCTCTGTTCTGTATGATTCGTGTGCCTCAATCACGAAAGCTACTATGCCACCCCTAGGTGTTAAACCATGCGCAAGCAGCTTCAGGGTGACTGTATTTCTAACATTTGCCGCAATATGTATTGATTTAGCATCTTCCTCGTCTTCCGAGAGCGGTAATGGCTGGTCTAGTGGGTCTAAGACCTGGTTAGTCATTGTGTTTAGAACACAAAATAACTTTTCAAGGGAACCAAGATAAGGTGTTTTGCACAATTTTTAGGAACACTGTGTCCTTCAAGCTTGATTAACCAACAGCCAATAAATAGGATATTTTGCCTACTCAGCTGTGGCGGAGTTTTGCCCACCCACTCCAGACGTCTCTGGTGTTTTGTGAATAAGGATTTCTGAGAATAGCACTACTATTCTCTACTCAGATTCTACTGTTAAATAAGTACCCAACCAACGTTGGCGGCGCCATGTCGTGTTGTTCCTATAAAAAGTATACAGGATCTGCGCATTTAGACAACATACACTGTAGGATTAGTGTAAGACGAACTCTGATCACCCCCACCGGGTATGTTGGCCTTCTTGTACCAACTAGATCACAGTGCCACTAGAATCTCCTCTTACCAAGGAGAGAATAGTTCTTGGGAACCATCGAACATGACAACCCTGATCCCTCAGGACCGCGGAAACAATATACTACCTTTCGCTCAGTTACTCGTGCTTACTTAGTCTGTCTCAGGGAAATACACAAAATAAACAGGCTGGGCGTTTTCAATAAGAATTTATTGAACAGTTGTTATTCTGGTGTAGAATAGATGAGCCGCAACAACCATTAGACAGTATAAGATATAAATGATTAGCAGTACGATAAAGGTAAATGGATGGTATAGCTCTACCATCTTACTACAGTCATGAATACATATGAATATATAAAACACATGATAAAAGATGCGTACTCCTACGATGCCTCCCTAACTAGATGTACCTAAGTGTACCTAGCATGTATGTAGGTGTTAAGCCAAGAATCCCTCTAGGATTTAGTCAACCCCATTACCTGAAGTGAGAGATTGTGGGACCCCGTCCTGGTCTCGAGTTGGACACCCCGCGAGGGATGTTAGACCACTGCGAGCTGGAGTGTCTGCATGCAGGAACCTCAGCGTCTCTGGTCAGTGTGTCGGCCGGGAAGTCTCGGCCTCCTCTGCCTTCTCTTAGCAAGATGTGATGCATATATGGTGCACAGACATAATATCGAGTTTTTTATTTCGAACTACAGAAATATTGAGTTGGAAATATCGAAGGGACAGAATATCGACATCAAGAATATCGGTGACCAGAATATCGACCTGAAGGTAAGAAATATCGTTTTTGTTAATATCGAAGTCAGTAATATCGTTTGCAAAAATATCATTGTTAATAATATCGATGTTTATATTAGTGTTATGTATTTTAGTATGTATTTTATATGTATGTGTTCTATATTTTTTGTTAAGTATTGTTTTTTTTAAAAATATATGTATTACATTTTTAGAAGTTAGTAATTTTTTTAAAGTAAATTTTGCGTTTTAGTACCGTAGCAGGTTGTGGGTTTATAGGGGAATAGGGTGGGAAGTAATTTAATTATAGTAAATTAAATAATAATTTTTAGAAATTATTAATTATTTTTAATTAAATTTTGCGTTTTAGTTCCGTAGCGGGTTGTGGGTTTATAGGGGGAATAGGGTGAGAAGTAATTTAATTATAATAAAGTAATTATTAATTTTTATTTTTGGGTATTGATAATTAATTTATTGTTAATTAATTATTAATTGTTAATTATTTTTTATTAATTGATTGATAATTATATTAATTGTGTTAATTTTTTAGGAGCGGGTTGTGGGTTTATAGGGGAATAGGGTGGGAAGTAAATTAATTATAATAAAGTAATTATTAATTTTTATTTATTGGTATTGATAATTAATGTATTGTTAATTAATTATTAATTGGTAATTAATTTTTATTAATTGATTATTTGATAATTATATTCATTGTGTTAATTTATTTTAGGAGTGGGTTGTGGGTTTATAGGGGAATAGGGTGGGAAATAATGTAATTTTATTAAAGTAATTATTAATTTTTATTTATTGGTATTCATAATTAATTTATTGTTCATTAATTATTAATTAAAAAATTATTAACTTGATAAGCATGTTAATTTTAACCCTCTGCTATCCAAAACTTTCCCTACAGTTACAGTCTCTGGAGTGGGAATAGTAATTTTTGCCCCTACGCTATCCAACACTTTCCCTACTGTTGCACTCTCTGGAGTTGGAATAGTAATTTTTACCCCTACGCTATCCAACACTTTCCCTACTGTTGCACTCTCTGGAGTGGGAATATTAATTTTAACCTCTTCGCTATCCAACACTTTCCCTACTGTTGCACTTATTGGAGTGGGAATAGTAATTTTTACCCCTACGCTATCCAACACTTTCCCTACTGTTACACTCTCTGGAGTGGGAATAGTAATTTTTACCCCTACGCTATCCAACACTTTCCCTACTGTTGCACTTATTGGAGTGGGAATAGTAATTTTTACCCCTACGCTATCCAACACTTTCCCTACTGTTGCACTCTCTGGAGTGGGAATAGTAATTTTTACCCCTAC
Organism: Calotriton arnoldi; assembly: GCA_963921515.1. Classification (NCBI taxonomy): domain Eukaryota; kingdom Metazoa; phylum Chordata; class Amphibia; order Caudata; family Salamandridae; genus Calotriton; species Calotriton arnoldi. The sequence continues at coordinate 208,848 of CAWUFW010014910.1, forward strand.
GCTATCCAACACTTTCCCTACTGTTGCACACTCTGGAGTTGGAATAGTAATTTTTACCCCTACGCTATCCAACACTTTCCCTACTGTTGCATTCTCTGGAGTGGGAATAGTAATTTTAACCCCTTCGCTATGCAACACTTTCCCTACTGTTGCACTCTCTGGAGTGGGATTAGTAATTTTTACCCCTATGCTATCCAACACTTTCCCTACTGTTGCACTTATTGGAGTGGGAATAGTAATTTTTACCCCTACACTATCAAACACTTTCCCTACTGTTGCACTCACTGGAGTGGGAATAGTAATTTTACCCTTCGCTATCCAACACTTTCCCTACTGTTGCACTCAGTGGAGTGAGAATAGTAATTTTACCCCTACGCTATCCAACATTTTCCCTACTGTTGCACTCTCTGGAGTGGGAATAGTAATTTTACCCCTACGCTATCCAACACTTTCCCTACTGTTGCACTCACTGGAGTGGGAATAGTAATTTTTACCTCTACGCTATCCAACACTTTTCCTACTGTTGCACTCTCTGGAGTTGGAATAGTAATTTTTACCCCTACGCTATCCAACACTTTCCCTACTGTTGCACTCTCTGGAGTGGGAATAGTAATTTTAACCTCTTCGCTATCCAACACTTTCCCTACTGTTGCACTCACTGGAGTGGGAATAGTAATTTTTACCCCTACGCTATCCAACACTTTCCCTACTGTTGCACTTATTGGAGTGGGAATAGTAATTTTTACCCCTACGCTATCCAACACTTTCCCTACTGTTACACTCTCTGGAGTGGGAATAGTAATTTTTACCCCTACGCTATCCAACACTTTCCCTACTGTTGCACTTATTGGAGTGGGAATAGTAATTTTTACCCCTACGCTATCCAACACTTTCCCTACTGTTGCACTCTCTGGAGTGGGAATAGTAATTTTTACCCCTACGCTATCCAACACTTTCCCTACTGTTGCACACTCTGGAGTTGGAATAGTAATTTTTACCCCTACGCTATCCAACACTTTCCCTACTGTTGCATTCTCTGGAGTGGGAATAGTAATTTTAACCCCTTCGCTATCCAACACTTTCCCTACTGTTGCACTCTCTGGAGTGGGAATAGTAATTTTTACCCCTATGCTATCCAACACTTTCCCTACTGTTGCACTTATTGGAGTGGGAATAGTAATTTTTACCCCTACACTATCAAACACTTTCCCTACTGTTGCACTCACTGGAGTGGGAATAGTAATTTTTACCCCTTCGCTATCCAACACTTTCCCTACTGTTGCACTCAGTGGAGTGAGAATAGTAATTTTTACCCCTACGCTATCCAACATTTTCCCTACTGTTGCACTCTCTGGAGTGGGAATAGTAATTTTTACCCCTACGCTATCCAACACTTTCCCTACTGTTGCACTCACTGGAGTGGGAATAGTAATTTTTACCTCTACGCTATCCAACACTTTTCCTACTGTTGCACTCTCTGGAGTGGGAATAGTAATTTTTACCCCTACGCTATCCAACACTTTCCCTACTGTTGCACTTACTGGAGTGGGAATAGTAATTTTTACCCCTACGTTATCCAACACTTTCCCTACTGTTGCACTCACTGGAGTGGGAATAGTAATTTTTACCTCTACGCTATCCAAAACTTTTCCTACTGTTGCACTCTCTGGAGTGGGAATAGTAATTTTTACCCCTACGATATCCAACACTTTCCCTACTGTTACACTCTCTGGAGTGGGAATAGTAATTTTATCTCCTCCGCTATCCAATATTTTCTCTAGTGTTTTAGTTAATGTAGTGTATAATTTATTTAAAAAAGATAAAAAATATTGTAATTTTTTAATTTGTTATATATATTTTTTAGATTTTTATTTATATTATTGTTTTTTTGTATATATGTATTTATAATTTTTTTAATGTTTTTTAACAATTTATAAGTTATTAAAATAATTATTTATAAATATTATTAAGTAAGTATATATATTATATTTTATACGTATATGTTTAATTTATTTTTACATTATATGTATTAGTTATAATTTTAAACATTTTAAAATAATTTTAACTATGTTTCTTTTAATTATATGTATTATTTACTTTATTTTACATTATTTTTTAAACATTAAAAAAAACGATATTTTTAACAACGATATTTTTGACAACTATATATTTTTTCCGATATTTTTGTACTTACCATAATGTAGATAGGACTTCGATATTGTGGACATCGATATTTCGGCTCCGATATTTTTGCCGTCGATATTTCTGTAGTTGATATTCTGTCAGTGATTAGCATATATACCCATAGGTCTCCCCAGGGGTCCTACCTTGCTGTATTACTGTGTCGGCCTAAGGATGACGTTGGGCATGAACTTTGTACATAGATTTTATACAGGAGATGGTAGTCCTGCTGTGCTTCCAAGAATCCTCATGCATAATGTATGAGATTTCGAACTAGGGAAAACCCGCATTCTGAATGCAGTGTAATATCTAGGTAAAAGGTCAGTCCCTGTAAACCGTGACAAGTGTAATGTAGGGAGAGAATATAGGTGAAGGGTAATGAGATTACTGGGGCCTATATTTATGATACCTATATGGAATATAACACTGCGTGTTTGGTCCTTTATACGCACAGCTGGACAGGGGCTGTATACATCCTGCATGTTCGGACCTTTATATGCACAGCTGGACAGGGGCTGTATACATCCTGCAGGGTCAGTCCCTTAGACTCACAGCTGGACAGGGGCTGTATACATCCTGCAGGGTCGGCCCTTCATACGCACAGCTGGACAGGGGTTGTATAAATCCTGCAGGGTCGGCCCGTCATACGCACAGCTGGACAGGGGCTGTATACATCCTGCATGTTCGGACCTTTATATGCACAGCTGGACAGGGGCTGTATACATACTGCAGGGTCGGTCCCTTAGACTCACAGCTGGACAGGGGCTGTATACATCCTGCAGAGTCGGCCCTTCATACATACAGCTGGACAGGGGCTGTATACATCCTGCAGGGTCGGCCCTTACAACCAGGGATGGCCCTTTATGTGCACAGCTGGACAGGGGCTGTATACATCTTGCATGTTCCGACCTTCATACGCACATCTGGACAGGGTTTGTGAACATACGGCAGCCAGGGCCGGCCCTTACACCCTGGGCTGGACAGGTGATGTAAACATACTGCGTGTTCGGCCCTTTAGACGCACAGCTGGACAAGGGCTGTAGACATTCGGCAGGGCCGGCCCTTACAGCCAGGGATGACCCTTTATGCACACAGCTCGACAGGGGATGTATACATCCTGCATGTTCGGACCTTTATAGGCACAGCTGGACAGGGGCTGTATACATACCGCATGTTCGGTCCTTTATTCGCACAGCTGGACAGGGGCTGTAAACATACGGCAGGGCCGGCCCTTTACACACACGGATGGCCCTTTATATGCACAGCTGGACAGGGGCTGTATACATACCGCAAGTTCGGTCCTTTATACGCACAGCTGGACAGGGGCTGTATACATCCTGCAAGGTCGGCCCTCACAGCCAGGGATGGCCCCTTATGTGCACAACTGGACAGGGGCTGTATACATCCTGCAAGGTCGGCCCTCACAGCCAGGGATGGCCCCTTATGTGCACAACTGGACAGGGGCTGTATACATCGGCCCTTTATGTGCACAGCTGGACAGGCGCTGTATAAATCCTGCATGCTCCGACCTTTATACGCAGCGCGGGACAGGGGCTGTATACATCCTGCAGGCTCGGTCCCTTAGACTCACAGCTGGACAGGTGCTGTATACATCCTGCATGTTCCGACCTTTATACGCACAGCTGGACAGGGGCTGTATACATCCTGCAGGGTCGGTCCTTTAGACGCACAGCTGAACAGGGGCTGTATACATCCTGCAGGGCCGGTCCCTTAGACGCACAGCTGGACAGGGGCTGTATACATCCTGCATGTTCGGACCTTTATACGCACAGCTGGACAGGGGCTGTATACATCCTGCAGGGTCGGCCCTTTAGACGCACAGCTGGGCAGGGGCTGTATACATCGGCCCTTCATATGCACAGCTGGACAGGGGCTGTATACATCCTGCAGGGTCGGCCCTTTAGACGCACAGCTGGGCAGGGGCTGTATACATCGGCCCTTCATATGCACAGCTGGACAGGGGCTGTATACATCCTGCATGTTCCGACCTTTATACGCACAGCTGAACAGGGGCTGTAAACATACAGCACTAAGGGTCGGCCCATACACCCTGGGCTGGACAGGTGCTGTTAACATACTGCGTGTTCGGCCCTTTAGACTCACAGCTGGACAGGGGCTGTAAACATACTGCGTGTTCGGCCCTTTAGACGCACAGCTGGACAGGGGCTGAATACATCCTGCAGGGTCGGTCCCTTAGACTCACAGCTGGACAGGGGCTGTATACATCCTGCATGTTCGGACCTTTATACGCACAGCTGGACAGGGGCTGTATACATCCTGCAGGTTCGGCCCTTCATACGCACAGCTGGACAGGGGCTGTATACATCCTGCAGGTTCGGCCCTTCATACGCACAGCTGGACAGGGGCTGTATACATCCTGCAGGGTCGGCCCTTTAGACTCACAGCTGGATTAGGGGCTGTATTCATCCTGCAGGGTCGGCCCTTTAGACTCACAGCTGGACAGGGGCTGTATACATCCTGCAGGGTCGGCCCTTTAGGCGCACAGCTGGACAGGGGCTGTATACATCCTGCAGGGTCGGCCCTTTATGCGCACAGCTGGGCAGGGGCTGTATACAGCCTGCAGGGTCGGCCCTTTAGACACAGCTGGACAGGGGCTTTATACATCCTGCAGGGTCGGCCCTTTATACGCACAGCTGGACAGGGGCTGTATACATCCTGCAGGGTCGGCCCTTTATACGCACAGTTGGACAGGGGCTGAATACATCCTGCAGGGTCGGTCCCTTAGACTCACAGCTGGACAGGGGCTGTAAACATCCTGCATGTTCGGACCTTTATACGCACAGCTGGACAGGGGCTGTATACATCCTGCAGGGTCGGCCCTTTATACGCACAGCTGGATAGGGGCTGTATACATCATGCAGGGTCGGACCTTTATACGCACAGCTGGGCAGGGGCTGTATACATCCTGCAGGGTCGGCCCTTTATGCGCACAGCTGGACAGGGGCTGTATACATCCTGCAGGGTCGGCCCTTTATACGCACAGCTGGATAGGGGCTGTATACATCATGCAGGGTCGGACCTTTAGAGGCACAGCTGGACAGGGGCTGTATACGTCCTGCAGGGTCGGTCCTTTAGACGCACAGCTGGACAGGGGCTGTATACATCCTGCAGGGTCGGCCCTTTATGCGCACAGCTGGACAGGGGCTGTATACTTCCTGCAGGGTCGACCCTTTATGCGCACAGCTGGACAGGGGCTGTATACATCCTGCAGGGTCGGCCCTTTATGCGCACAGCTGGACAGGGGCTGTATACATCCTGCAGGGTCGGCCCTTTATACGCACAGCTGGACAGGGGCTGTATACATACCGGAAGTTCGGTCCTTTATACACACAGCTGGACAGGGGCTGTATACTTCCTGCAGGGTCGACCCTTTATGCGCACAGCTGGACAGGGGCTGTATACGTCCTGCAGGGTTGGCCCTCACACCCGGCGCCGGCTACGCCCTTTGCACACGTGGCCGAAGAGGCGCTATACACACACGTCTGCATAGCTCCTCTGTGTACACAGTGGTCCTCCGATGCCTCTCCTCTGAGTAAAGTCCTGCTCCCTGGTGTCCGTCCGTCCGTCCAGCGCCTCTCCCTCCTCACCCCCTCCCTTCCCTCCCGCCGCCCCCAGGCCATGGTAGTGCCTCCCTCCTCTTGCCTGGGTGTGAGCGCCTCGAGCTGCTGCTGTGAGGAGGGAGGGGGGAGGCGACGGGGCGTGCTAGGGAGGAGGGCGGGAGTAAGGCAGGGTGTGGGGAGAGGGAACTGTACTCTCACCACAAACAGGCGGCTTCCCCTCTCCAGGAACGTGTGCTGCTGCAGAGAAGTTCGAGGTGAGAACTTGGGGGCACTCTGAGGGGCGGGAAGGGGCGCCGCAGTGGTGCGTTCTGGGGTGTCACCTAGGCGGTGGCCAAGATATACTCTGCCTCATGATGAAACTTTTTTGGAGGGGGGAAGAGGGGGGGCATTAGCGAGAGAGAAGAATGCAGGGGCGATTGAGGTAAGTGACCCTGGGGTATATTAGGAAGGGAGGGGGAAAGGGGGTGCTCGAGGGTGAGACTCTGAGGTACCAGGAAGGAAATGGCAGGAAACGGTGTGCAGCAGGTTAAAGGTTTGGGGTACAGTGCTGGGAACAGAACAAGGGGATGCGGAAGAGTGCGACTTTTGGGTGCCCCGCAGGGGCGTGGCTTCCGTCGGTACAGCAGGTGCAGTGGCACCGGGGCCCTGAGCCCTCAGGGGCCCATTGGGTCCTGAAAATGCTGTATTTTACTACGCCAGCGGCAGTCAACGGGACCATTTCGGTTTCCCTGCATGCATCAGGGCCCATGGCGTCCCTGCCCAAATAGTGGTGCCCGGGGGGATGGGCAGGTAACGTGTGTTGAAGGGGTGACACTTTGGCTGCCAGAGAGGGAGTGGTAGGTGAAACATTGCGTGATGAAGCCTTGTTGCAGCCGGAGGGGCTGGGGCAAGTCATTAATGGCGGATGGAGGCTTTAGGGTCCCATCTGAGAGAGAGGGTGGGGGTCCACCTGGGGCGAGTGTGTGAGGGTTCACGGCTTCTTTAGGGGTGAGATGTTAGAGACTTGCTGCAGGGGTGGTTATTTGGGGACACAGAGGAAAGGAGTCGAGGACCTGGGTGGACATACAACCCTAAAGAAGAAGGGATTTTAAGACCTCTGCAGAAAGCGAGTGTGTATTTTTGGGGTCTATCTGTCCACGAAAAGGTTCTAGATGCTTGGTGTGACATCACAGGGTCTGTGGCTATCTCCCCTCTCTGGTTTACATCCATAGTTTTAAGATCGGTGACGTCAGTGAGAAGGTTCTAGATCCTTGGTGTGACATCACAGGGTCTGTGGCTTCCGTGAGAAGGTTCTAGGTCTGACATGTGAGGGTCTTGCGTCTGTACCTTGAGAGCGCTCTCAGCTCATATAGAGACATCATGACATCGCGTGTATTTGTAAAGCAGCTGAATAACAGATGTTTAATGTTACCCAACTCAACGTTACTCATTTTATCGACCTCAGAAGGATGAAAGGCTGAGTGGACCTGGCTGCCAGGATTTGAGCCTGTGTCCATGAGGTCAAACACAGGGCCTGCAGTGGACGCAGTGGCCACCAGACCCGGTCTGTCCTTAGTTAGGAACTGTCTCTAGCGGCGTCTCAGAGGGTTTAAAGGCTGTGCATGTCACTGATGAATGTTCTCGATGCTTGACATGACACCCCAAAGGAGTGGGCTTGTTATCCTCGAGGACAGAGGGCGCAACGTCTGACGCAGGTATCTGTATCTGCCCTGGGACGGCTCAGAGTTTCAGGAGGCCTAGCTCTGCCTCTGAGGTTTATATCTCGAACTAGGAATGTGTCTTACTTTGATATCTGTCACTCCGATGTCTCTAATTTGTGCATTTGTTTTTATTTGCGTCTGGAACCTGCAGTTGGAGAACTGAAGTCATGCCCTCACCTGCTGATTCTCTGCTCTAGGACTCTGGCTCCAGCAGCGCCTGAGGATTGTGCCTTGAAGTCATCTGCAAGGATCTCTTGGCGCAGGGCGGGGAAGTGGTGGAGAGTGGAGAACGGCCACCGGCCCTCGCTGCACCCACATCCTTGTGGTGGACAGCCTTAGATCCCCCTGGACCATCTCTGGTGGGGGCGGCAGGTGGACCCCAGCGTCTCCCAGACCAGCCTCGGCCATCCCTGGGGAGAACCCTGCGGCCTGGAGTGCGCCGCTGCCGGCAGAGACCTCTCGCCAGGCCAGGAACAGGGACGTCTGTCTGGGGTCCTTTGTGCTGAGGAAGAGGAAGAGGAGGCGGGGAAGGCGCGCTCCCGGACCACTTCCTGATCCAGGGAAAGAATAAGACCCTCTGCGACCTTAAGTCTTAGCCACAGCTGCCGGAAAAGGTGCTGGACAGGAAGCCGAGGGGCATGGACTGGCGGTGGCCACGCGCCAGGGCTCCGGGTCCCGCGTCATTACGAGAGTTCTTTTTTTAGGGCTCTCTCTCGTGGTGGGAGGCCGCTGAAGCTTGAAGGCTGGGTGGAGTCTCGCTGCCCACTCGGATAAGTCTTTGCCTGGATGTAGCTGGTGCGCATTGGTTGTGGGGTGGACAGGAGGTCCCTGCTGGGACTGGACCCTTTGGCTCATATGTGACCCAGAGACCACTCCCAGCCTTGGAGATGCAGGAAGGTCATGACCTACAGCCCTAATATTGCTGGTCTCGTAGGACTGATGTGTCAGGAGGCCTTCGAGGCAGGAACCATTCAGCCAACGACCTAGGAAGTCACAGGAAGTGACCAGAACATGTCCTGCCGCGTCTGATCCCTTGCATGAGGTCACGCTGTCCAAGGATACACACATGTGGTAGCACCCAGCAGTTCTAGAAGACACTGGCAAACCATTTCACACCTTCTGCAATCCAAGATGGCCGACTCCTGTGATATTTCAGCGCTCCTGGTAGAACCTTCTCAGCGAAAGTCGGCCATCACTCTGGCGGGGTCCCCTGTGCTACCGCCATGCTCATCCACGCACTGGTGGTGAGAAGGCATTCTATATACCACCTCGAGGCCTTCGTTGACCAATGTTGGAATGACGCAACCCCTATGCTGCATTTTCTATCGCTAGAGGTGGGAGGTATTGCCTGACCTGCCTGCTGCCATGCTGCCTCGAACAATGCGCCACATGTTGGATGGCGTGAAGACCGAGCTGTCCGGAGAGCACGGAGTGGTCTTGAGCGGGTTCCGAGTGCGCCATCCCACTAGCCCTGAACCCGAGCTGGTAAGTGTAAAAGAGGCCCTCTTTCTCTCGTGAAATTGTTGCCTGTGGTATTATTTTCAGCTTTGTCTCTGGTTAAACCCTCACCGAAACCTCTCTGGGTGGGGTTTCGGGGGTTCCCAGCAGTGAGACAGAAGGTGCAAGCGGTTAGCGAGCATGGACCACTTCCTCCTGATAGACCACTCAGCCGTGCTCCAGCTGTCGTGGGGCCCATCCCTTGAATCTCTGTCAGCCGCCTGTGGCTGAAGGCCAATCACAGTTTCTCCATCCAGCGCTCTCCTTCATGGTACACTGCAGTCTCCACCATCAGCACAGGCACAATTTGGTTCTCAAGGCACGAGAGTTTTGTCAGCTGGTTCCAGAAGATTCCTTCTTTTTCATTGCCTCATTGTGAATTTGGTTTGATTGGGTCCTCTTCTTCTCCTTCAAATGTGGTCATTCTTAGATCCTGGCCTACCTCAGTACTTTACCCATATGTATTCGTACTTCCCAGGTTTGTAACAAATCTCTGCCATTGGCCTCTGTGCCTGAAGCTTGGAAACAGGCAGGTCCTGTGCCACTTCCAAAAGAAAGCCCTCTTCGGAACCATGTAAAATTTCTTTACTGCCTCTTCCCTCTTCTGTTATAGAGAAACACGTCAACTGGCAGATCTACTAAAACCCAGAAGAGAGCTTCGTCCATTTTCCCATTCAGTCTGGTTTTAGGCCAAGCTACAGTACAAGTACGGCTCTTCCCAATATTCCTGAAAATCTTAGAATGATTCTGAGTCAGGGTGGGATGGTCGCCCTGATCCTTGTGGCTCGTTCTGCAGCTTGGTACGTGTTGTTGCTTTGTATTTTGGTTACATGCCTCTTGGTGTTTGGCAAATGAGGCGATGTTCTAGTCTGGCATAGCTCTTTCTTGTTGGTCATAAGAGATTCACCTATGGTGTTCCACAGGGACCATCACTTAGTTCTGCCCTGTTCTATATCTATGTTGACCCAACTCACTGGTCTCATACATTCATCTTGCCATCCGTTGTGGCCTATGCTTAGATCTTCCTTAGGCTTGACCCTCCACTCACCTCTTCCTGATTCTCGCTCGTGTTATCCGCATGAACGTCCTGGCTGATGGAGCATTCCTTAAATCTCAACTTCAATAAACTGTAGCGTTGATCTTCACTGGTTCTTCTACCATGTGGACATCACTCTGGTGACCTCCCAAGCTAGGCTCCGCCCATTCCTCGCCAGACACAAATCTTATTGTATGTTTGATCAGACGTTGGGCCCGATTCACAAAGGTAAACTTAGACCAAAAGTCTAAGTTTAGACCTGAGGTCTAAGTTTAGACCTAAAGTCTAACTTTACTACTAGTAAAGTTAGACTTCAGGTCTAAACTTAGACTTTTGGTCTAACTTTACCTTTGCGAATCGGGCCCAATATCTTTTCCCATCCAGATGAATAAGATCTCAGCCATCCGTATCTGTTCTATCTGTGGTGAGCAAGGATGTTCTTACTAAGCTTGGGTTACTGTGGTGAGCATGGATATTCTTGGTAAGCTTGGGTTACTGTGGTGATTATGGGTGTTCTTAGTAAGCTTGGGCTACTGTGGTGAGCATAGATGTTCTTGGTAAGCTTGAATTACTGTGGTAAGCCTGTATGTTGTTGGTATACTTGGGTTACTGTGATGATCATGGTAGTTCTTCTAAGCTCGGATTACTGTGGTGAGCATGGAAGTTCTTGGTAAGCTTGTATTGCTGTTGTGAGCATGGGTGTTCTTAGTAAGCTTGGGTTACTGTGGTGAGCATGGATGTTCTTGGTAAGCTTGGGTTACTGTGGTGAGCATGGGTGTTCTTGATGAGCTTGGGTTACTCTGGTGAGGATGGATATTCGTGATAAACAAATAAGATACAATAGCAGTGTGGGCCATAGGACGTCACACTAGTGTATTGTAGTATTCATATATATCTAATCTATGCCCAACTTCATGTGACCCCACTGCTCAGCGATCACAAACATTCAAAGACCAACAAAAATTAAAAGGAGCAAAAAATTGTATAATCAATTTTGCTCAATTAGCAGCATTGCAGCAAATTCCATGTGATGTTCTGTCCCCAAACATTAGCGATTAAATATCCAATCAATATCCTCTTTAGTCTTGTGCATCAGTTTCAATCCACTTTAGTGAAGTTTTATTCATTATAACAATTGCACATACATCAACCCAGCTAACGCGTTTCGTCCTTGAGGACTTCATCAGGGTTGGGTTATTGCTCAATTCCGAGCACGGCATGCAGAAATATTTTTTTAAAAACAATGTCCGGTGAAAGTTCCAGGTATTAGGTTGGGTGGTATAGTACCCCTTGTTCAATCTTATTCATTCCAGTCAAAGCTCCATGTCGGAATCAAGACGGCCTATGTTCTTGATAAGCTTGGGTAACTGTGGTGAGCCTGGATGTTTTTGGTAAGCTTGGGTTACTGTAAAGAGCATGGGTATTCTTGATAAGCTTGGATTACTGTGGTGAGCATGGATATTGTTGTAAGCTTGGGTTACAGTGGTGAGCATGGATATTCTTGGTAGGCCTGGGTTACTGTGGTGAGCATGGATATTCTTCGTAAGCTTGGGTTACTGTGGTTACCCTGGATGTTCTTGGTAAGCTTGGTTTACTGTGTTGAGCATGGATATTCTTGGTAAACCTGGATTACTGTTGTGATTATGGGTGTTCTTGATAAGCTTGGGTGACAGAGGTGAGCATGGATATTCTTCGTAAGCTTGGGTTACTGTGATGAGTCTGGAAGTTCTTGGTAAGCTTGGGTGACAGAGGTGAGCATGGATATTCTTCGTAAGCTTGGGTTACTGTGGTGAGTCTGGAAGTTCTTGGTAAGCCTGGGTGACAGAGGTGAGCATGGATATTCTTCGTAAGCTTGGGTTACTGTGGTGAGTCTGGAAGTTCTTGGTAAGCTTGGGTGACAGAGGTGAGCATGGATATTCTTCGTAAGCTTGGGTTACTGTGGTGAGTCTGGAAGTTCTTGGTAAGCTTGGGTGACAGAGGTGAGCATGGATATTCTTCGTAAGCTTGGGTTACTGTGGTGAGTCTGGAAGTTCTTGGTAAGCTTGGGTGACAGAGGTGAGCATGGATATTCTTCGTTAGCTTGGGTTACTGTGGTGAGTTTAGAAGTTCTTGGTAAGCTTGGGTGACAGAGGTGAGCATGGATATTCTTCGTAAGCTTGGGTTACTGTGGTGAGTCTGGAAGTTCTTGGTAAGCGTGGGTGACAGAGGTGAGCATGGATATTCTTCGTAAGCTTGGGTTACTGTGGTGAGTTTAGAAGCTCTTGGTAAGCTTGGGTGACAGAGGTGAGCATGGATATTCTTCGTAAGCTTGGGTTACAGTGGTGATGTTGGTTATTTTCGGGTGGCGTGTTTTGGTGCTCTTGGGAGCTCTTGGGAGTCCATGGTGAGTTTGATTAACGATGCTGATTTTGGGTGTCCAAGCTAGCCGTAGACATCCTTGGGTTGCCCATGGAAACCTTGAGTTGCCATGTGAGGACACTTCTCTCTGAGGTGATCTAGGTTTTGTTTGGTGATCACGCCTTACGGTACTAGTTTAATTCATGTATCCTGACAAGCCTTTCAGTGTCCATCTCTTGATTAGAATTATACATTTTGTCTTTGTACTCTGTCCGCTTCCTTACATTGCTGCTTCATGCTTAATTGCTGTAGCCTAGCCGTCTCTTTGTCGCAGTGTATAATTCTCTCTAACCTTGCACCGGTGCCCGTTCCTCCTATATGCAGCGATCTGGCTTTCATTTAGGGCTTGGTTCACAATTTACAAAATCCGATAAAACATAAGAAGAAATCTTGAACATCCAAGGTAAAATTGGTCATCGTTGGTGCCAGGGGTCATAGTTTTCTTTGGTACCTTTGGGTTTCCATGGTGCCACCGGATATGCGAGACCACTGCTTCCCAAACCTTTAAGAACCATGACCCAGTTTTTAGATCGACAAACCTTTGTGACCCACTTTGCTTTAATGGACATGAGGCGGGCCGGTCTTTTAATGTAACTTTAGCATGGTGTTGTGGCACACTGTCATTTACAGACAGCACACTTTCCATTGAACTGTCAACTAAATTTGCATAGACATAACAGTTTTACTGATAAAACTATGCTGCTCAGAAATGAAAATGTGTGGAAATCGGGTTTCAGTGAAGATTTATCATTTGTGCGTCACAAGGTAAATTGTGTTGATTTGTTTTGATTCTAAAAATCTCTGTGTCCAGCAGACTTCAGAAGTACAAACAAAAGTGCTTCATTTTTGCTTTCCTAAACTGCTGAATGTCTACAGTTCATTTACAGGTATTTGCATCTTGTTGTGTGTTACAAAAATGACACCCTACAGCCTTTCCTTACACACTCTCTGTACCCCAGCAAGATTGTCACATAATCCACTTTACTTTTCTTTCACTGAGTGCAAAGCAAGAGGAGTTCGTAAACAACAATCCCATGTTAAAAACATAAGCAGCAGTTTGTCAGAAGACATAGCCTGACACTCGCCCTCTGTCTTTAAAGCGCAGCAAATATGACAAGATAAATACAGAATTTAAGGACATCTTAATTTAATTCGGCTCCCGGCTCACTGTCTTAGACACCTTTGCTTATGTTATGCAGTGGAAGGATACACGCTACCCAATAAAAAGCAGGAGTTAACAGAAGAACAAACACAGAATAGGGAGGAAAGCCAATTATAGAAACCCGGAAGTGAGATGACAACAAAGCCATCTAACCACGAGCAAGGGCGGACGTTACTGTATAAACGCTGAGTGTGATGGATGGCGGAGTTCTCTGCAGCCGAACCACAAAACAGAGGTCATGGGAGATGTTTGATGTCCTATAGATAAATTACTGTCACTTTTATCGCCTATGCGGTCCACGGATTTCAGTGGGCTGGGGAAGGCACCAGGACTTCGCTTTCCATTTACTACCAATATCTCTGTTTATCTGTAAATTAACCCCCAGGCCCTTACATAATTTAACAAGGGAGAAAACATACATGTTAGCAAGCATTGGCAAAGACAATAGGTTTTGTCTATGTGAGATCTGTTGGCTTTCTCATTTTTTTAGCCATGTTTTACAGCAGCGCGGCTTTTCTGCTCCATGGCTGAAAGTCAGAATAAAACGCTACTACGCGGTCAACGCTGACCGCATCATACTACTTTTTTTTACTTTTAGCCATGCTGCACAGCACTTGCGCTGCTGTTTAACATAAAATAAAGTACAACAGAAAAGGTAGCTAGTTCTGTGGTTTGGCTTTGTCTGTGTTTTTGAAGCAACTAATGAACTTGATCATATGTCCGTCTACGTCAGATATATCAATACTCTCAAATTAAGAAACGGTGCGGGTACTGCAGGGAGGCCTACACCCACAAGTATCTGAGATCTGTGGTGGGGACCAATCTGAGGGAGACTGGAGGGCTCAGTGCAGTATCGCACCAATGAAATCTGCACGACTTGGCAAAAGCCAGGAAGGGAAACGAAAATCAAGGCGTCTGTGGATGAATTGATGCTTGAGTAACAGAGGCGCTTGGTGTTCCAGGGAAAGGATTGTATGAGAGGCAAAACAGACATGGGTGGGTTTAGTAAATATGTGGAGCCAACTAAGAAGGAAAGGAAAATTAAAGGCATTCCATGCATCAGTCGTCTATCGCCCAAGCCTTGGCAAAGCCAATAGGTCTCACCTATGTGAGTGCTAATGGTTTTGCCAATGTCTTTTAGCCATGTTGTACAGCAGCACGGCTGTTGCTCAACATGGCCAAAAGTTAGTGGCGTAGAGGAGAGTGGAGTGGTGTGGAGTGGAGTGGAGTGGAGTAGCATAGAGTAGCATAGAGTGGAGTTGAGTGGCATAGAGTAGACTGAAGTGGTGTAGGATAAAGTGGCATAGAGTGGAGTGACGTAGAATAGAGTGCCATAGAGTGGAGTGGAGTAGAGGGAGTAGAGTGGTGTAGAGTAGAGTGAGTAGAGTGGCACAGAGTAGAGTGGTGTAAAGTATAAAGGCATAGAGTGCGGTGGAATGGCATAGGGTGAGGTTGAGTAGTGTACAGTGGAGTAGAGTAGTGTGGAGTGGCGTAAAATAGAGTGGAGTGGCGTAGAGTAGAGGCTGAAGGATTTTGGGAGGAGATAACTTCCTGATCAATCTAAGGGGCATCTGATGCTCTTTCAAAATTTAAAATACCACTTTCTGAGGCTGAGAGCGGGTTATAATCATGCCTGTCTGGAAGGTTTGTTTGGCTCGTGTGATTAATTATTTGTGTTTATGGCTTTCCTACATTCAACGCTTTTCTCCTTCAGCATCCCCTGCTACGGAATGATAAAAGGCAAGCAACATACGCAGAAAAAATGTAAATATTTTTCTAGGATCTTCATATATGATTCATATAGTTCATAGAGACAATGCCACGAGTAGATATATGTTGCTTTATTCATTAATCTATGCATGAATTGTCAGTCCAAAAAGTTTCGTCATCAATTATTCAAGCCTTTAATGTGTGACCATCAAGGCTCTGTCCGGATGCGTCGATGCGTTTCAAACATGGGCCCTTCTTGCGGGGTCCAGGACACGGACAGCAGCAGCATGATGTGACCCCCAGTTCGACCGCTTCCGCATGTAGCACGCAGGAGCTTTCCTCTCTCTTATCCTGTGCCATAGGACTCAAGCCGCACCCTACTGATGAGCCCAAGTAGGCGGAAACTGTTCTGGGGTGCTTATGGTCTCATTGATAGGGACCTGGGATGACCTATCCTATCGTAGTAGGACCAAGGCTTGTTTACATATCGCTGAATTCTTTATGAGGTGGCATTCAGTGGCGTAACACAGGCCCCCGCAGCCCCCACGGTGCGGGTGCCCCTGAGCTGCAGGGGGCCCCCTCAGCACAGTACTCAGGCCTGAGAGCTCCGGATTAAATCCGCAGCGGGGGCCTCTCCGTGTACCTTGCAGGGGGGCCCCATCAACTTTCGTTACGCCACTGGTGGCATTGTGGGCAAAAAAGCAAAGGACTGGAATGCCTTCTAGGGCAATTACCAGTGGCTGACACTGTTTCAAGCATCCACTCATCGCTTTTTTATTTTGCTCCGTACAACACCCTAAGTTCGAAGCATATGGCCTAATGTAGATCCAATGTTCACTGTGTCATAGGACTCACGCTACACCCTCCTGATGAAGCCTGCTAGGTTGAAACTGGTCTGCGATTATCTGTGTTCGTGCTCAGAGAGGACCTGGCCTGCAGCTTGGGTTGGACTGTTCCTATTGGAGCTGGACCAAGGTTAATTTGCATATGGCTGGTTCTTGTCTGAGATGGCATGGTGGGCAAAAAACAAATGCAGCCCGAGTAATTACCTGTGGTTGAGATTAATTCAAGCATCCTACCCATCACTGTTTTGTTTCCTCATTGTGATACCCTAAGTGCGGCGTGTATGCACCAACGAGGGCCGGTGCTTACAGTACTATGGGGTTCAAGCTGAACTTTACTGGCAAGGCTCAAATAGGCTGAAACTGCTCTGGAGTTGGTTGTGTTCCTGCTCAGAGGGAACCTGGCTTGACAGTTCTGCAGGACTGTTCCAATTGGAGCTGATTTGCATATGGTTGGTTCCTGTCTGAGGTTGAGGTGGCATTGTGAATAAAAAAACAATGGATTGGAATGTGATACAGAGTAATTACCAGAGGCTGAGAACAGTTCAAGCAGTACACGCATCGCTGCCTCAGGTATTATGTTAGCAGTGTGAGCTAGGTTACGCCTAGTGAACGTTTGATAGTATGTTTAGCTTGTTTGTGATCTTGGCGTAGCATAGCAAACCTGTTTGTGGTCTTGGGGTAGCATGGCAAACTAGTTTGTGATCTTGGGTTAGCATGGCAAACTTGTTTGTGGTCTACGGTAGCATGGCAAACTTGTTTGTGATCTTGGGTTAGCATTGAAAGCTTGTTAGTGATCTTGGGGTAGCATGGCAAGCTAGTTTGCGATTTTGGGTTAGCATGGAAAGCTTGTTAGTGATCTTGGGGTAGCATGGAAAGCTTGTTAGTGATCTTGGGGTAGCATGGCAAGCTTGTTTGTGATCTTGGGTTAGCATGGCAAGCTTGTTTGTGATCTTGGGTTAGCATGGAAAGCTTGTTAGTGATCTTGGGGTAGCATGGAAAGCTTGTGAGTGATCTTGGGGTAGCATGGCAAGCTTGTTAGTGATCTTGGGGTAGCATGGAAAGCTTGTTAGTGATCTTGGGGTAGCATGGAAAGCTTGTTAGTGATCTTGGGGTAGCATGGCAAGCTAGTTTGCGATCTTGGGTTAGCATGGAAAGCTTGTTAGTGATCTTGGGGTAGCATGGCAAGCTTGTTTGTGATCTTGGGTTAGCATGGCAAGCTTGTTTGTGATCTTGGGTTAGCATGGAAAGCTTGTTAGGGATCTTGGGGTAGCATGGAAAGCTTGTGAGTGATCTTGGGGTAGCATGGCAAGCTTGTTTGTGATCTTGGGTTAGCATGGAAAGCTTGTTTGTGATCTTGGGGTAGCATGGCAAGCTTGTTAGTGATCTTGGGGTAGCTTGGAAAGCTTGTTAGTGATCTTGGGGTAGCATGGAAAGCTTGTTAGTGATCTTGGGGTAGCATGGCAAGCTAGTTTGCGATCTTGGGTTAGCATGGAAAGCTTGTTAGTGATCTTGGGGTAGCATGGAAAGCTTGTTAGTGATCTTGGGGTAGCATGGCAAGCTTGTTTGTGATCTTGGGTTAGCATGGCAAGCTTGTTTGTGATCTTGGGTTAGCATGGAAAGCTTGTTAGTGATCTTGGGGTAGCATGGAAAGCTTGTGAGTGATCTTGGGGTAGCATGGCAAGCTTGTTTGTGATCTTGTGTTAGCATGGAAGGCTTGTTTGTGATCTTGGGGTAGCATGGCAAACTTGTTTGCTATTCATGATCCTGGAATACCACGTTGAGCTTGTTTGTTATTGGCAAACTTATGCTATCACGACAGCTTGGCTTGCTTTGCTGTCCTTGCTCTATCACCATGAGCTGGGTTATAACTAAGGCTTCCGGTTTTCCGGTTTTATTGATTTTTACAGATAAATACAGACAGAAAACACTGTGTTTCCTGTCTGTATTTATTTTTAAAAGTGGAAAAATACTGAAAATGGTGCTTCTTGTGAGAAAATCTCCATGCTGTCTTTCATGAATTCTAGGCAACAGCTGACGAGGCAGACAGCATAAAGGGTTAAAATACAGGGTGAGATTTCCTTAAATACAGGCACATGTTAACATATATTTATAGTACGACGCTAATATGTACCCGTGAGTGTAGTCTTTTGTTATACGTGGCTCCTTAGTTTGCTAAAACGTGACAGGCATCCATGTTTGAGTGCATGTCCAAGGGTTAAATAAACGCGGAAATATACCATTTTACAGATATATTTATTCTTGAAACACAAAATAAATATGGATAAATACCAATAAGATGGCCAAAAAATAAATATGGATAAATACAGACGGAAATGTTAAAAAAATAAATACCATACAACCGGGAGCCCTAGTTATAACTGGCGCTCTTTGGGTACCGTGGCGGGCTTCTTTGGTATTGGTGATGTTGGATGCCCAGGTGAGCTTGGTCCTTTTCTGTATGTTGAGTGATGATGCTGAGTTGGGTATCCATGGCGATCTTGAGTATACGTAGTCAATACAATAATGATTTGTTTTATGCTGCCCTTACTTCCACATTGGTTGACATTTCCTAAAATTATACATAACCTCTGCAGCTACCCAGTTTAAGGCTACTCAGTTTTCCATCCTTGGAGGAAGGGACAGCTTTGGTTCCACTATGAGTGTGTGTCTCTGGGGGGTTTGGGTACGCACATTAGGTCTGTGTTCCTGGGCGGTTCTGGGTCCCTGATGGGGGCTTGGGCACTTTGGGTGGATGTGTGTTCCTGGCTGGTTTTGAGTGCCAGAGGGGTTGGATTTCTCTGGCAGGCTTGAATCCCAGTATTCTTGGGACCCTGGTCTTGAGGATACTTTTGGTAAGTTTGGGTCTCCTGCGTGAGCATAGGTTTCCTTGTGGTATTGGGTCCTTGACACGCTTGGGTGTTGGAGGTGGGCTTCGGTACAGGCGATGGGCCTGGCTGGCTTTGGTTTCTGTGTGAACTTGGATCCCAGCGGAGCAGCAGGAGGTGGGCTTGAGTGTGTGTGTGGGGGGGGGAATAGGTCCCGTAGAGGGGAGGGCTTGGGTTCAGAGAGTGGGCTTGGTTCGGGGACAGTCTCTGTGGGCTTGTTGTCCTAGGAAATGACCTTGGATGGGATCGTGGAGTTGGCTGCAGCTAGGGGATGAGTTTGGGACCCTGGTGTCGTGTGGTCCTGAGGAGGGCTTGTAAGCTCTGGACAGATGTGTGATGCTGAGGTAGGCGGGGATCCTGGGATGGGCTTGGAGTTCTTGAGTGACTTTGGGTCACAGGAATGGCTTGAGTGTAGGGCGGGCGTAGGTCACTGAGGAGACTCAGGACTTTTGTGTGGTCTTCACATGGGCTTGGTTCAAGGGGACGTTCTTGGGCCCCTGGAGAGAGCTGGCCTGCCAGTAATGAGCTGGGGGTCTGGCGGTGGGTGGGTAGCCTGCAATGGCTTGTGTTTAGGTGGGCACGCGTCCAAGGGGTGGACACAGGTCTCTGAGGAGTGCTTGGAAGCTTGGGGGGCTTTGGTCTCCAGGGCTGGCTTGGGCCCCTGGAGAGAGCTCTCCTACCAGTAGTGAGCTGGGGGTCTAGCTGTGGGTGGGTATGTGGCTGCAATGGCTTGTGTCTGGGTGGGCATGCGTCCCAGGGGTGGACACAGGTCTTTGAGGGGTGCTTGGGCCCCTGGATGGGGCTGTCCTCCCAGTAGTGAGCTGGGAGTGTAGCGGTGGGTGGGTGGGTATGGTGCCTGCAATGGCTTGTGTCTGGGTGGGCACATGTCCCAGGGGTGGACACAGGTCTCTGAGGAGTGCTTGGAAGCTTTGGGAGGGGTTGGCTTTGGTCTCCAGGGCTGGCTTGGACCCCTGGAGAGGGCTGGCCTCCCAGTAGTGAGCTGGGGGTCTAGCTGTGGGTGGGTATGGTGCCTGCAATGGCTTGTGTCTGGGTGGGCACGTGTCCCAGGGGTGGACACAGGTCTTTGAGGAGTGCTTGGAAGCTTGGGGGGGCTGGCCTCCCAGTAGTGAGCTGGGGGTCTAGCGGTGGGTGTGTATGGTGCCTGCAATGGCTTGTGTCTGTGTGGGCACGCGTCCCAGGGGTGGACACAGGTCTCTGAGGGGTGCTTGGAAGCTTGGGGGGCTGGCCTGCCAGGAGTGAGCTGGGGGTGCAGCGGTGAGTCGGTATGGTGCCTGCAATGACTTGTGTCTGGGTGGGCACGCATCCCAGGGGTGGACACAGCTCTCTGAGGAGTACTTGGAAGCTTGGGGGGCTTTGGTCTCCAGGGCTGGCTTGGGCCCCTGGAGAGAGCTGTCCTCCCAGTAGTGAGCTGGGGGTCTAGCGGTGGGTGGGTATGTGGCTGCAATGGCTTGTGTCTGGGTGGGCACGCGTCCCAGGGGTGGACACAGGTCTTTGAGGGGTGCTTGGAAGCTTGGGGGGGGCTGGCCTGCCAGTAGTGAGCTGGGGGTGCAGCGGTGGGTGGGTATGGTGCAGCGGTGGGTGGGTATGGTGCCTGCAATGGTTGTGTCTGGGTGGGCACGCATCCCAGGGGTGGACACAGGTCTCTGAGGAGTGCTTGTAAGCTTTGGGAGGGAGTGTCTTTGGTCTCCAGGGCTGGCTTCGACCCCTGGAGAGGGCTGGCCTCCCAGTAGTGAGCTGGGGTCTAGCTGTGGGTGGGTATGGTGCCTGCAATGGCTTGTGTCTGGGCGGGCACGTGTCCCAGGGGTGGACACAGGTCTTTGAGGAGTGCTTGTAAGCTTTGGGAGGGGCGTCTTTGGTCTCCAGGGCTGGCTTGGGCCCCTGGATGGGGCTGTCCTCCCAGTAGTGAGCTGGGGGTGTAGCGGTGGGTGGGTGGGTATGGTGCCTGCAATGGCTTGTGTCTGAGTGGGCACGCGTCCCAGGGGTGGACACAGGTCTCTGAGGAGTGCTTGCAAGCTTTGGGAGAGGGTGTCTTTGGTCTCCACGGCGGGCTTGGACCCCTGGAGAGGGCTGGCCTCCCAGTAGTGAGTTGGGGGTCTAGCTGTGGGTGGGTATGGTGCCTGCAATGGCTTGTGTCTGGGTGGGCATGTGTCCCAGGGGTGGACACAGGTCTTTGAGGAGTGCTTGGAAGCTTAGGGGGGCTGGCCTCCCAGTAGTGAGCTGGGGGTCTAGGGGTGGGTGGGTATGGTGCCTGCAATGGCTTGTGTCTGGGTGGGCATGTGTCCCAGGGGGGGACACAGGTCTCTGCGGGGTGCTTGGGACCTCGGGGGGGCTGGCCTGCCAGTAGTGAGCTGGGGGTGCAGCGGTGGGTGGGTATGGTGCCTGCAATGGTTGTGTCTGGGTGGGCATGCGTCCCAGGGGTGGACACAGGTCTCTGAGGGGTGCTTGGAAGCTTGGGGGGCTGGCCTCCCAGTAGTGAGCTGGGGGTCTAGCAGTGGGTGGGTATGGTGCCTGCAATGGTTGTGTCTGGGTGGGCACGCGTCCCAGGGGTGGACACAGGTCTCTCAGGGGTGCTTGGGACCCTGGATGGGGCTGTCCTCCCAGTAGCGAGCTGGAGGTGTAGCGGTGGGTGGGTATGGTGCCTGCAATGGCTTGTGTCTGGGTGGGCACGCGTCCCAGGGGTGGACACAGGTCTCTGAGGAGTGCTTGGAAGCTTGGGGGGCTTTGGTCTCCAGGGCTAGCTTGGGCCCCTGGAGAGAGCTCTCATCCCAGTAGTGAGCTGGGGGTCTAGCGGTGGGTGGGTATGGTGCCTGCAATGGCTTGTGTCTGGGTGTGCACGCATCCCAGGGGTAGACACTGGTCTTTGAGGAGTGCTTGGAAGCTTGGGGGGGCTGGCCTCCCAGTAGTGAGCTGGGGGTCTAGCGGTGGGTGGGTATGGTGCCTGCAATGGCTTGTGTCTGGGTGGGCACGCATCCCAGGGGTGGACACAGGTCTCTGAGTAGTGCTTGGAAGCTTGGGGGGCTTTGGTCTCCAGGGCTGGCTTGGGCCCCTGGAGAGAGCTGTCCTCCCAGTAGTGAGCTGGGGGTCTAGCAGTGGGTGGGTATGTGGCTGCAATGGCTTGTGTCTGGGTGGGCACGCGTCCCAGGGGTGGACACAGGTCTTTGAGGGGTGCTTGGAAGTTTGGGGGGGCTGGCCTGCCAGTAGTGAGCTGGGGGTGCAGCGGTGGGTGGGTATGGTGCCTGCAATGGTTGTGTCTGGGTGGGCACGCGTCCCAGGGGTGGACACAGGTCTCTGAGGAGTGCTTGTAAGCTTTGGGAGGGAGTGTCTTTGGTCTCCAGGGCTGGCTTCGACCCCTGGAGAGGGCTGGCCTCCCAGTAGTGAGCTGGGGTCTAGCTGTGGGTGGGTATGGTGCCTGCAATGGCTTGTGTCTGGGCGGGCACGTGTCCCAGGGGTGGACACAGGTCTTTGAGGAGTGCTTGTAAGCTTTGGGAGGGGGTGTCTTTGGTCTCCAGGGCTGGCTTGGGCCCCTGGATGGGGCTGTCCTCCCAGTAGTGAGCTGGGGGTGTAGCGGTGTGTGGGTGGGTATGGTGCCTGCAATGGCTTGTGTCTGGGTGGGCAGGCGTCCCAGGGGCGGACACAGGTCTCTGAGGAGTGCTTGCAAGCTTTGGGAGAGGGTGTCTTTGGTCTCCACGGCGGCCTTGGACCCCTGGAGAGGGCTGGCCTCCCAGTAGTGAGCTGGGGGTCTAGCTGTGGGTGGGTATGGTGCCTGCAATGGCTTGTGTCTGGGTGGGCACGTGTTTTCAGGGGTGGACACAGGTCTTTGAGGAGTGCTTGGAAGCTTGGGGGGGCTGGCCTCTCAGTAGTGAGCTGGGGGTCTAGGGGTGGGTGGGTATGGTGCCTGCAATGGCTTGTGTCTGGGTGGGCATGTGTCCCAGGGGTGGACACAGGTCTCTGAGGGGTGCTTGGAACCTCGGGGGGGCTGGCCTGCCAGTAGTGAGCTGGGGGTGCAGCGGTGGGTGGGTATGGTGCCTGCAATGGTTGTGTCTGGGTGGGCACGCGTCCCAGGGGTGGACACAGGTCTCTGAGGGGTGCTTGGAAGCTTGGGGGGCTGGCCTCCCAGTAGTGAGCTGGGGGTCTAGCGGTGGGTGGGTATGGTGCCTGCAATGGTTGTTTCTGGGTGGGCACGCGTCCCAGGGGTGGACACAGGTCTCTCAGGGGTGATATGGACCCTGGTTGGGGCTGTCCTCCCAGTAGCGAGCTGGAGGTGTAGCGGTGGGTGGGTATGGTGCCTGCAATGGCTTGTGTCTGGGTGGGCACGCGTCCCAGGGGTGGACACAGGTCTCTGAGGAGTGCTTGGAAGCTTGGGGGGCTTTGGTCTCCAGGGCTGGCTTGGGCCCCTGGAGAGAGCTGTCATCCCAGTAGTGAGCAGGGGGTCTAGCTGTGGGTGGGTATGGTGCCTACAATGGCTTGTGTCTGGGTGGGCACGTGTCCCAGGGGTGGACACAGGTCTTTGAGGAGTGCTTGGAAGCTTGTGGGGGCTGGCCTCCCAGTAGTGAGCTGGGGGTCTAGCGGTGGGTGGGTATGGTGCCTGCAATGGCTTGTGTCTGGGTGTGCACGCATCCCAGGGGTGGACACTGGTCTTTGAGGAGTGCTTGGAAGCTTGGGGGGGCTGGCCTCCCAGTAGTGAGCTGGGGGTCTAGCGGTGGGTGGGTATGGTGCCTGCAATGGCTTGTGTCTGGGTGGGCACGCATCCCAGGGGTGGACACAGGTCTCTGAGGAGTGTTTGGAAGCTTTGGGAGGGGGTGGCTCTGGTCTCCAGGGCTGGCTTGGACCCCTGTAGAGGGCTGGCCTCCCAGTAGTGAGCTGGGGGTCTAGCTGTGGGTGGGTATGGTGCCTGCAATGGTTTGTGTCTGGGTGGGCACGTGTCCCAGGGGTGGACACAGGTCTTTGAGGAGTGCTTGGAAGCTTGGGGGCGCTGGCCTCCAATTAGTGAGCTGGGGGTCTAGCGGTGGGTGTGTATGGTGCCTGCAATGGCTTGTGTCTGGGTGGGCACGCATCCCAGGGGTGGACACAGGTCTCTGAGGGGTGCTTGAAAGCTTGGGGGGGGGCTGGCCTGCCAGTAGTGAGCCGGGGGTGCAGCGGTGGGTGGGTATGTTGCCTGCAATGGGTGGGTATGGTGCCTGCAATGGTTGTGTCTGGGCGGGCATGTGTCCCAGGGGTGGACACAGGTCTCTGAGGGGTGCTTGGAAGCTTGGGGGGGCTGGCCTCCCAGTAGTGAGCTGGGGGTGCAGCGGTGGGTGGGTATGGTGCCTGCAATGGTTGTGTCTGGGTGGGCACGCGTCTCAGGGGTGGACACAGGTCTCTGAGGGGTGCTTGGAAGCTTGGGGGGGCTGGCCTCCCAGTAGTGAGCTGGGGGTCTAGCAGTGGGTGGGTATGGTGCCTGCAATGGTTGTGTCTGGGTGGGCACGCGTCCCAGGGGTGGACACAGGTCTCTGAGGGGTGCATGGGCCCCTGGATGGGGCTGTCCTCCCAGTAGTGAGCTGGGGGTGTAGCGGTGGGTGGGTATGGTGCCTGCAATGGCTTGTGTCTGGGTGGGCACGCGTCCCAGGGGTGGACACAGGTCTCTGAGAAGTGCTTGGAAGCTTGGAGGGTTTTGGTCTCCAGGGCTGGCTTGGGCCCCTGGAGAGACCTGTCCTCCCAGTAGTGAGCTGGGGGTCTAGCGGTGGGTGGGTATGGTGCCTGCAATGGTTGTGTCTGGGTGGACACACGTCCCAGGGGTGGACACAGGTCTCTGAGGGGTGCTTGGAAGCTTGGGGGGCTGGCCTCCCAGTAGTGAGCTGTGGGTGTAGCGGTGGGTGGGTATGGTGCCTGCAATGGTTGTGTCTGGGTGGGCACACGTCCCAGGGGTGGACACAGGTCTCTGAGGGGTGCTTGGAAGCTTGGGGGGGCTGGCCTCCCAGTAGTGAGCTGTGGGTGTAGCGGTGGGTGGGTATGGTGCCTGCAATGGTTGTGTCTGGGTGGGCACACGTCCCAGGGGTGGACACAGGTCTCTGAGGGGTGCTTGGAAGCTTGGGGGGCTGGCCCCAGTAGTGAGCTGGGGGTCCAGCAGTGGGTGGGTATGGTGCCTGCAATGGCTTGTGTCTGGGTGGACACACGTCCCAGGGGTGGACACAGGTCTCTGAGGGGTGCTTGGAAGCTTGGGGGGGGCTGGCCTCCCAGTAGTGAGCTGTGGGTGTAGCGATGGGTGGGTATGGTGCCTGCAATGGCTTGTGTCTGGTTGGACACACGTCCCAGGGGTGGACACAGGTCTCTGAGGGGTGCTTGGAAGCTTGGGGGGCTGGCCCCAGTAGTGAGCTGTGGGTGTAGCGGTGGGTGGGTATGGTGCCTGCAATGGCTTGTGTCTGGGTGGACACACGTCCCAGGGGTGGACACAGGTCTCTAAGGGGTGCTTGGAAGCTTGGGGGGCTGGCCCCAGTAGTGAGCTGTGGGTGTAGCGGTGGGTGGGTATGGTGCCTGCAATGGCTTGAGTCTGGGTGGACACACGTCCCAGGGGTGGACACAGGTCTCTAAGGGGTGCTTGGAAGCTTGGGGGGCTGGCCCCAGTAGTGAGCTGGGGGTCCAGCGGTGGGTGGGTATGGTGCCTGCAATGGCTTGTGTCTGGGTGGACACACGTCCCAGGGGTGGACACAGGTCTCTGAGGGGTGCTTGGAAGCTTGGGGGGGGCTGGCCTCCCAGTAGTGAGCTGTGGGTGTAGCGGTGGGTGGGTATGGTGCCTGCAATGGCTTGTGTCTGGGTGGACACATGTCCCAGGGGTGGACACAGGTCTCTGAGGGGTGCTTGGAAGCTTGGGGGGCTGGCCCCAGTAGTGAGCTGTGGGTGTAGCGGTGGGTGGGTATGGTGCCTGCAATGGCTTGTGTCTGGGTGGGCACGCGTCCCACGGGTGGACACAGGTCCCACGGGTGGACACAGGTCTCTGAGGAGTGCTTGGAAGCTTTGGGCGGGCTTTGGTCTCCAGGGCTGGCTTGGACCCCTGTGGTGGGAACAGAATGGCTGCATTTATTGTTGCTGCACAGAACGAGAGCTCTTGGACAGCTGCTGAGCAAAGTTGCTCAGATGTGACTCCTGGAGGAAACTACATTGATAGAAATATCTGTGACGAGAGGGAGTTGGCCTCTCGCCCAGTGGTGGAAGCTGCAGATCCAGTTTACTCGCCTGCGGCCCCAATGTTTTGTCTGTGGAGTAAGCTGAGATGAACAGTTCATGCTTAAAATAGAATATTGAATGTCTCCAGGCTCGAACCATTGCAAAGGGATAGTGAAAGGTGCCGAGATTTATACAGAGGAGGCAAAACTCTGAGGCAGCGAATGATGCGCCTGCGCCCTACTGCCAAGACCCAGGATAACTCATTTAGTAGTTACTGGGCCTACCGAGGAGAGATAGAAAGATATTCAAGCGAACCTACTTTGAGAATTACTGAGCATTACGGCAGCTATGATTTCTTCTAACTACCAACTCCTCCTGTCCCTCGGATGGGATAGGGGCCATGAGGTAGACTTGAAAGTGTGCCAGGGTACCCAGGGTTGTGTGTCTGGGGTTGGCTTGAGACCTTCAGTGAGCCAGGGTCCCCAGGGTTGTGTGTCTGGGGTTACCGTGGGACCTTCGGTGAGCCGGGGTCCCCAGGGTTGTGTGTCTGTGGTTGGCTTAGGCCTTCGGTGAGCTGGGGCCCCCAGGATTGTGTGTCTGGGGTTGGCTTTGGACCTTCAGTGAGCCAAGGTCCCCAGGACTGTGTGTCTTGGGTTGGCTTGGGGCTTGCATGAGCCTGGGTCCCCAAGGTTGTGTGTCTGGGGTCAGCTTGGGACCTTCGGTGAGCTGGGGGGGGCCCCAGGGTTGTGTGTCTGGGGTTGGCTTGGGTCCTTCCGGGAGCCGGAGTTCCCACGGGTTGTGAGTCTAGAGTTGGCTTAGGGTCTTTGGTGACCCGCAGTCCACAGGTTTGTGTGTCTGGGGTCACCTTGGGACCTTCGGTGAGCCAGGGTCCCCAGGGTTGTGTGTCTGGGGTTGGCTTGGGTCCTTCCGGGAGCCGGAGTTCCCAAGGGTTGTGAGTCTAGAGTTGGCTTAGGGTCTTTGGTGACCCGCAGTCCACAGGTTTGTGTGTCTGGGGTCAGCTTGGCACCTTTGGTGAGCCGGGGTCCTCAGGGTTGTGTGTCTGTGGTTGGCTTAGGCCTTCGGTGAGCCGGGGTCCCCAGGGTTGTGTGTCTGGGGTTACCGTGGGACCTTCGGTGAGCCGGGGTCCCTAGGGTTGTGTGTCTGTGGTTGGCTTAGGCCTTCGGTGAGCTGGGGCCCCCAGGATTGTGTGTCTGGGGTTGGCTTAGGACCTTCAGTGAGCCAAGGTCCCCAGGACTGTGTGTCTTGGGTTGGCTTGGGACTTGCATGAGCCTGGGTCCCCAAGGTTGTGTGTCTGGGGTCAGCTTGGGACCTTCGGTGAGCTGGGGGGGCCCCAGGGTTGTGTGTCTGGGGTTGGCTTGGGTCCTTCAGTGAGACGGAGTCCCCAAGGGTTGTGAATCTAGAGTTGGCTTAGGATCTTTGGTGACCCGCAGTCCACAGGTTTGTGTGTCTGGGGTCAGCTTGGGACCTTCGGTGAGCCGGGGTCCCCAGGGTTGTGTGTCTGTGGTTGGCTTAGGCCTTCGGTGAGCTGGGGCCCCCAGGATTGTGTGTATGGGGCTGGCTTAGGACCTTCAGTGAACCACGGTCCCCAGGACTGTGTGTCTTGGGACTTGCATGAGCCTGGGTCCCCAAGGTTGTGTGTCTGGGGTCAGCTTGGGACCTTCGGTGAGCAGGGGGGGCCCCAGGGTTGTGTGTCTGGGGTTGGCTTGGGTCCTTCCGTGAGCCGGAGTTCCCAAGGGTTGTGACTCTGTAGTTGGCTTAGGACGTTCGGTGAGCCGGGGTCCTTGGGGCTCTGTGTCTTGGATTGGCTTCTTACCTTCTGTGAGTCAGGGCCCCCGAGGCTCTGTGTGTGGGGTTGGCTTGTGAACTTCGGTGAACCAGGGTCCCAGGGTTGTGTGTCTGGGTTTGGCTTGTGATCTTCGGTGAGCCACGATCCCCAGGGTTGTGTGTCTGGGGTTGGCTTAGGACCTTCAGTGAGCTGGGGTCTCCATGGCTCCCTCTGGGGTTGACTTTGTAGGAGAGTAGGATCTGCTTCTTATAGTTACCCCCACTTTTTGCTGATGTTTCACTGTTTTTCGACTTAGCCAGACTGAGGCCCTGCTAATCAGGACCCCAGTCTATCTGCTTTCTACTTTAAATTGATTGCATGTACTTTAGGTACACTCCAGATTGGATTCTGGGGTACCCTTATAAGTCCCTAGTATATGGTATACTATGTACCCAGGGCATAGGTACCCCAGAGGCCTCCCAGGGGCAGCAGCATGTATTATGCCACCCCTGAGAGGCCACCCAAACTGACACAACAGGTCTGCTACAGCAGCCTGTGTAAGGTGGTGTATGCACCCCTTACTGAGATATAGGTTCCCTATATCTCTCCATATCACTGCACATGTAAACCTATCAGTCACCCCTATGGCAGGCCTTTCATGTGAGAGGGTGCCCATGCATGAGCAGGGCCCCTCTGCAGCTTTCGGAATCTTAATTCCGGGGTTGTCTGTGATGCAGCCAACCATATACTCTTAAGTGCATTATGACCTCGCGGTAAATGCTAACTTGAGAATGGCTGCATGGAAACATGTCGTGTTTGGTGTCAAACACCTTGGAATCATACCTCCATCCCAGTAACTGGGGTGGGAGGTATGATTCCACCCTACTAGAGGGAGAAACATGGCACCACCGGTACACCCGGTACCAGCTTAACAGAACCCTGGCATCACAAAATGGATGCTGCAGCCACAGACACGAGTCTGCCCTCCTGCTGCTGGACGAAACTACGGCAGGGGAGGCCTGGACAATAGGTTTCCTGTCACAGGGAGGTGTGACCACCTCCCAGACAGGCTTTAGTGTATTGGGGCTGGGTGGGTGCACTCCAAGAGTGCTTTGAAGTCTGCACTGGGGGCACATTTGGTGTCCCTGTGCATTGTCCAGCTCAAACCGGTTGCAGGGGCTACCAGCCCCTCTCTGGCGCGAAACTGGACAAAGGAAATGGGTGTAGCCACCCCTCTTTCCTGACCCTCCCATAGGTGGGTCCCCAGAGTTTGTCCCACCCCTTCCTTGGGTATAAAGTAGGAACCCCTGACTACAGGACTTTAGATTTACCTGGACGAAACTCTGCTACAGAATCCCAGAACTTCAACTATCTACACGACGTTGGATGACCAAAGAATCTCCCTTGGGGTAAAGGAGTTACTCCCCTGCTTGGCAGGCACCAAAGACGCATCTGTCCGGTTGGCATCTCCGAAGCTCCTAAGGAATCCGAAGAATTTTGCCACACAGGAGGTGGGTTCCCGTGGTCTCTGAGGTCGATCTGTGTGCTCAGCAAGTCTGAGGCCTGTATCCCTCGTGGAGACCGTGCAACCTGAACCCCTGGACACCGTGACCATTTGCAGAAGCATCAGCTTTGAAGCGAACCCTGAGGCTGAGCTTTGGGTTACTTGTAGCCCTGACCCCGAGCAGCAATTCCACTGAAGATTGCCAGCCTACACTCCACGAGTGTTCCGTGAGCTGGCCCTTTGTGTTTTCTCTCGAGGTCCCTTCGCGATCCCTGGTCCGTCGACTGGTGGGTCCCTGTGAAGGCAACACTAAGATTAATTGGGCTACCACAGTTGCTCCAGATGTGCCCTGACTCTCCATCACTTGGGGAGTCCCCCGGACCTTGCTGGTCCACACCAAAGCATCTTTACTCTTCCTGCGTGGGTTGCTGTTGCCAAGGCTTGTTGGGTTCAATCCAAGCACCGACACCCCAGCACTCGACATGCTTTGTGGGACAGCTCGAATCCGGCTCCTGGTCATCCTCGATGTCTCCTGGACCCCGTGGCTGCAGAGTCAAGCTTCACCTCTTCGCACCTGAAGCACCAGACATCGGTGGGCATTTGATTGCTCCGCTCCTGGTCACTGGCTAGTGACCCAGACTCTGTCCCCTCTGCTTTCAGGTTCTTCACATCTTCGATCCAGGCTTGGATCACACCGGACACTTTTCTTCTTCACGGCAGCAGCACTTTGCAGCAGATCGCCATTGAAATCAACGACGATTCCCGACACCATTTGCCACCTATGCACCCGGCTTCCCTGGGTGAGGTAACTCGAGTACTATGGTGCTCCCGTGGGTGTTGGCCCTAGAACCCCTTAAGTCTAAAGGGGTTTGCTCAAAGTCCTCTCCTAAGTGTCCTTTATCTTTAAAATTCCAACCGCGACTTTCCTCATAGAATCCTACGGCGCTCGCGGCTGTGTTCTCACACTGCACATGTCCCCCGTGGGTCTCCTGTGTCACTACCTTGGGTGGTTCCTTGGGTCCCAGTGATTCTACGTGCTCTAGGCACTGTGTCTAGTCAAGTCGTGGTTCTTATACCACTTTCTTAATATATGGTTTGGTCCCCCCCCTGGGGCCCATTGTATATTGTGCTATTTACTGTCGTTTTAATACTGTGATATTGTGTATCTTGGACTCTAATCTCATAAAGAGATTAGTAGTGAGTGTTTAGAAATAAATACATATATTTTATATATATATACCTGGTGTGGTTCTCCTTTCATTTGGTCATTCAAGAGGTTATAATCTGGTAAACCAAGCTGCTTTACACTCCTTCAAGACTTAGCCTGAAGGCTGCTCTCCATAGCTACCACTAGGATAGCTTTCAATAAAGGTTGTCTTTAAACCTATCATCAATAAGGGTCGTTTGGACTGGTGCAAGGTGCCCACTACAACTAGTGGACAGCATATGCCAGGCCAACTTCTCACAGACTTGGGATCTTCGGTGAGCTGGGGTCCCCAGAGGTGTGTGTCTGGGGTTGGCGTTGTACCTTTGGTGAACAGATGACTGCAGGGCTGTGTGTCTGGGGTTTGCCTGGGAACTTCGGAGAGATGGAGTCTCCAGGGTTGCCTGTCTGGGTTTGGCTTGGGATCTTCAGTGATCTAGGGTTCCTAGGGGAGTGTGTCTGGAGTTGGCTTGAGACCTTCGGTAAGCAGGGGACACCAGGGTTGTGTGTCTGGAGATGGCTTGCGACCTTCAGTGAGCCAGGGTCCCCAGTGTTGTGAGTCTAGAGTTGGCTTAGGATCTTTGGTGACCCGCAGTCCACAGGTTTGTGTGTCTGAGGTAGGGATGGGACCTTCGGTGAGCCAGGGTTGTGTATCTGGGGTTGGCTTGGGTCCTTCAGTGAGCCGGAGTCCCCAAGGGTTGTGAGTCTGTAGTTGGCTAGGACGTTCGTGAGCCAGGGTCCTTGCAGCTCTGTGTCTTGGATTGGCTTCTTACCTTCTGTGAGTCAGGGCCCCCGAGGCTCTGTGTCTAGGGTTAGCTTGTGACCTTCGGTGAACCAAGGTCCCAGGGTGGTGTGTCTGGGTTTGACTTGGGACCTTTGGTGAGTCGGGGTCCCCAGGGTTGTGTGTCTGGGGTTCACTTGGGACCTTTTGTGAGCCGGGGTTCCCAGGGTTGTGTGTCTTGAGTTGTTCTGGGAACTTCTGTGACCCACGATCCCCAGCATTGTGTGTCTGGGGTTGGCTTAGGACCTTCAGTGAGCTGGGGTCTCCAGGGCTCTGTCTGTGGTTGGCTTGGGATCTTCAGTGAGCTGGGGTCCCCAGAAGTGTGTGTCTGGGGTTGGCGTTGTACCTTTGGTGAACAGATGACCACAGGGTTGTGTGTCGGGGGTTTGCTTGGGAACTTTGGAGAGCTGGAGTCTCCTGGGTTGTCTGTCTGGGTTTGACTTGGAATCTTCAGTGAGCTAGAGTCCCTAGGCTTGTGTGTCTGGGGTTTGCTTGCGACGTTCAGTGAGCCGGGGTCCCCAGTGTTGTGAGTCTGAAGTTGGCTTAAGATCTTTGGTGAGCCATGGTCCCCAGGGTTGTGTGTCTGGGATTGGCTTGTAACCTTTGGTGACCCGCAGTCCACAGGGTTGTGTGTCTGAGGTAGGCTTCAGACCTTCGGTGAGCTGGGGCCCTAGGGTTGTGTGTCTGGGGTTGGCTTAGGTCCTTCAGTGAGCCGGGATACCCAAGGGTTGTGAGTCTGCAGTTGGCTGTGAACCAGGGTCCCTGGGGCACTGAATCTAGGGTTGGCTTGGGACTTTTAGTGAGCCGGGGTCCCCAAGGTTGTGTGTCTGGGGTTGGCTTAGGATGTTCAGTGAGCCATGGTTCAAAGAGTTCCGTGTTTGGGGTTGGCTTAGGACGTTCAGTGAGCTATGGTTCAAAAGGTTCCATGTCTGGGGTTGGCTTAGGACCTTCGATGAGCAATCGTTCCAAGGGTTGTGTGTCTGGGGTTGGCTTAGGACCTTCGGTGAGCTGGGGTCCCCAGGGTTGTGGGTCTGGGGTTGGCTTGGGACCTTCAGTAAGCCAGGGTTCCCAAAAGTTGTGTGTCTGGGGTTGGCTTGGGACCTTCAGTGAGCCATGCTTCCAAGGGTTGTGGGTCTGGGTTGGCTTGGGACTTTCGGAGAGCCATGGGTCCAAGGGTTGTGTGTCTGGGGTTGACTTGGGACCTTCATTGAGCCATGGTTCCAAGGGTTGTGGGTCTGGGGTTGGCCTGGGACCTGCGGTGAGCCGGGGTCCCAGGGTTGTATGTCTGAGGTTGGCTTGTGACCTTCGGTGAGCCATGGTTCCAAGGGTTGTGTTTCTGGGGTTGGCTTGGGACCTTCAGTTAGCCATGGTTCCAGGGGTTGTGAAGTCAATGGAATTGACTTAAGATGTTCGGTGAGCCAGGGTCCCCGGGGCTCTGTATCTGAGGTTGGCTTGTGACCATCGGTGAGTCATGGTTCAAAGGGTTGTGTGTCTGCAGTTGGCATTGGATCTTTGGTGAGCCATGGTCCCCATGGTTGTGTGTCTGGAGTTGGCTGGAGACCTTCTGTGAGCCAGGGTCCCTGGGGCTCTGTGTCATGGTTCAAAGGGTTGTGTGTCTGGGGTTGGCAAGGGACCCTCGGTGAGCCATGGTCCCCATGGTTGTGTGTCTGGGGTTGGCTTGGGACCTTCCGTGATCCGGGGTCCCCATGTTTGTGTGTCTGGGATTGGCTTGTGACCTTCGGTGAGCCAGGGTTCCCAGCGTTGTGTGTCTGCGGTTGGCTTGGGATTTTCCGTGATCCGGGGTCCTCATTGTTGTGTGTCTGGGGTTGGCTTTGGCCCTTCAGTGAGCCAGGGTTGTGTTTCTGGAGTTGGCTCGGGACCTTCAGTGAGCCAGGATCCCCAGGGTTGTGTGTCTGGGATTGGCTTGTGACCTTCAGTGAGCCATGGTCCCCATGGTTGTGTGTCTGGAGTTGGCTTGAGACCTTCTGTGAGCCAGGGTCGCTGGGGCTCTGTGTCTGGGGTTTGCTTGTGGCCCTTGCTCACTTTGCCACTGGATTCAAGCAAGCCTGGCTGATGACGGCTGAAATGCCAGAAACCGGTCCTAGGATGCTTGTTTCCGGTCCAGGGAAGACATGGCTTGGCAGTTCGGGCTGGACTGTTCCCATGAGGCACAGGGTCAGACTGATTTGCATATGGCCATGTCTGAACTGGGGTGGTGGAGTGAGCTAAAGAATGATGATGGATTAAACCCAGATCAGTTGACTGGGGGTGAGTGTTTGATTGGCTCAAACGTTCCGTCCATCATCTCCTTTTGTATCGCTTTGGTCGCCGTAAATTGGCGGGGGTATGCCCAGACGTGGGTCCCTTGCTCACTTTGCCACTGGATTCAAGCAAGCCTGGCTGATGACGGCTGAAATGCCAGAAACCGGTCCTAGGATGCTTGTTTCCGGTCCAGGGAAGACATGGCTTGGCAGTTCGGGCTGGACTGTTCCCATGAGGCACAGGGTCAGACTGATTTGCATATGGCCATGTCTGAACTGGGGTGGTGGAGTGAGCTAAAGAATGATGATGGATTAAACCCAGATCAGTTGACTGGGGGTGAGTGTTTGATTGGCTCAAACGTTCCGTCCATCATCTCCTTTTGTATCGCTTTGGTCGCCCTAAGTTGGCGGGGGTATGCCCAGACGTGGGTCCCTTGCTCACTTTGCCACTGGATTCAAGCAAGCCTGGCTGATGACGGCTGAAATGCCAGAAACCGGTCCTAGGATGCTTGTTTCCGGTCCAGGGAAGACATGGCTTGGCAGTTCGGGCTGGACTGTTCCCATGAGGCACAGGGTCAGACTGATTTGCATATGGCCATGTCTGAACTGGGGTGGTGGAGTGAGCTAAAGAATGATGATGGATTAAACCCAGATCAGTTGACTGGGGGTGAGTGTTTGATTGGCTCAAACGTTCCGTCCATCATCTCCTTTTGTATCGCTTTGGTCACCTTTAGTGAGCCATGGTCCCCATGTTTGTGTGTCTGGGATTGTCTTGTGACCTTCGGTGAGCCAGGGTCCCTAGGGTTGTGTGTCTGGGATTGGCTTGGGACCTTCCGTGATCCGTGGTCCCCATGTTTGTGTGTCTGGGATTGGCTTTTGACCTTCGGTGAGCCAGGGTCCCCAGTGTTGTGTGTCTGGGATTGGCTTGGGATTTTCCGTGATCTGGGGTCCTCATTGTTGTGTGTCTGGGGTTGGCTTGGGTCCTTCAGAGAGCCATGGGCACAAGGGTTGTGTGTCTGGGGTTGGCTTGGGACCTTCAGTGAGCCATGGTTCCAAGGGTTGTGGGTCTGGGGTTGGCTTGGGACCTGTGGTGAGCCGGGCTCCTAGGGTTGTGTGTCTGAGGTTGGCTTGTGACCTTTGGTGAGCCATGGTCCCCATGGTTGTGTGTCTGGAGTTGGTTTGAGATCTTCTGTGAGCCGGGGTCCCAGGGTTGTGTGTCTGGGGTTGGCTTGTGACCTTTGGTGAGCCAGGGTCCCCAGGGTTGTGTGTCTGGGGTTGGCTTGGGACCCTCCGTGATCCGGAGTCCCCATTGTTGTGTGTCTGGGGTTGGCTTGGGTCCTTCAGTGAGCCAGGGTCCCCAGGATTGTGTGTCTGGGGTTGGCTTGGGTCCTTCAGTGAGCCAAGGTCCCTAGGGTTGTGTGTCTGGGGTTGGCATGGGTCCTTCAGTGAGCCAAGGTCCCTAGGGTTGTGTGTCTGGGGTTGGCATGGTTCCTTCAGTGAGCCATGGTCCCTATGATTGTGTGTCTGGAGTTGGCTTGAGACCTTCTGTGAGCCGGGGTCCCTGGGGCTCTGTGTCTGGGGTTGGCTTGTGACCTTCGGAGAGCCAGGGTCCCCAGGGTTTTGTGTCTGGGGTTGGCTTGGGACCTTCCGTGATGCGGGGTCCCCATTGTTGTGTGTCTGGGGTTGGCTTGGGTCCTTCAGTGAGCCGGGGTCCCCAGGGTTGGGTGTCGGGAGTTGGCTTCTGACCCTCGGTGAGCATGGGACACCAGGGTTGTGTGTCTGGGGTTGGCTTGGGACCTACACAATAATCACAGATAAAGACAGAAGGCGGAGCAGTGGGCCTCATGAAAAGAGAATGGTATAATCCGAAAACGGTCAAGCTAATTGACAACAATATGTAGAATTACAGCACGAGCCAAAAGGGAAACGGGAACAGAGATCAAAGGGATGGGAGCGTTCAATAAGAAACTAACTGAATAAAAGAGAAGAAAGTATTATCGAAAATGAAAGCGGCAGAACCTGCATTGTATGGAGTTCCACAACTCCAGAAGATCCTGCAGTGGGACCAGTCGTGTCAGGACCGGCATCGATCGTTTTACCCTTCGTTTTATTTGTGGATGAATATTTAAAGGAGCCGTTGAGTGCGTTCCAACGATGAGGAAAGATTAACAACAAATGTTCTTAGAGCGAACGGTTCCCGCTGCAGAGACGTCACTGGTCCTTTAACACCTCGAGACTCATTTAGAAAATCATTTCTACCGGAAAACGGTGTTTGTGGCAGCGGGAGGCAGCGAGGCTCCGCGTATGGGAATAGATTTATGCAGAACGAGAGGGATTGAATACCGGAAAATATGCACCGGAAACAATTCATTGCCATTGATGGGGTTACACTGACGGTATATTGTGTGTCTGGAAAGGCACAGAGGACCAACTCAGATCATTGCAAGAATTCTGGAAGGAATTCCTTCTTAGAGTTAAATGTACCCTAAAGAGAGGCAGCCCTGGAGCATGCGTGTTAGATTCAGACGTCATCATCAGGCATTATGGACCAGCACGTGACACGCACTGACGAAAGCAGCTTCTCACAGGCATCCAGTTTTCATGTAAAAAAAAAGGAATGAGAATTTACTGCATGGTTAATTTCGAAGACCCAAAAGAATTGTCAGTGAAGAAAACAATGCATAAAAAGAGAAGGTCAAATAATGAGAAAATACCAGAATAACTCGAATAATAAATCAATTGAAAGGTTTGGGACATTAATAGAAATGAAGCATTGTAAAACACCCTAAAGTCAACAAAGTTCAAAGACACGAATTCATTTTCCCCTACTCACGACAAAGTTACACAATCATGAGAAAGATATGAAAATATTGACCTGTATTAGAATGTGATGGCACAGCACCCTAAACACTAGTCCCTTCAGTGCCAATGCCAATATCTGGTTTCATTTCTGCTTTCATTTCATGTTTTATTTGCATTTATTTTTGTGATGGGTTATTACCTACTTTTTTTGTACGCAGTTAAGCATTTTACTTTTAGACTGCAGTATTTTTTTCTCTAAACGTTTAATGCCTATTGCATATGTTTGTAAAACAACATTTAAAAATAAAACAATGCACTCTTTGCCAAGGCAGGGGTTGCTAATGCTTGTCTGACCTTGTCTCCAATCTGTTCTCTTTAAACTGTTCTGCCTTCTCTGCCTCTCTTCACTGTCCTCGCTTCTCTGCCTCTCTTCACTGTCCTCCCTTCTCTGCCTCTCTTCACTGTCCTCGCTTCTCTACCTCTCTTCACCGTCCTTCCTTCTCTGCCTCTCTTCACTGTCCTCGCTTCTCTGCCTCTCTTCACTGTCCTCCCTTCTCTGCCTCTCTTCACTGTCCTCGCTTCTCTACCTCTCTTCACCGTCCTTCCTTCTCTGCCTCTCTTCACTGTCCTCCCTTCTCTGCCTCTCTTCACTGTCCACCCTTCTCTACCTCTCTTCACTGTCCACGCTTCTCCGCCTCTCTTCACCGTCCTTCCTTCTCTGCCTCTCTTCACTGTCCCCCTTCTCTGCCTCTCTTCACTGTCCCCCCTTCTCTGCCTCTCTTCACTGTCCCCCTTCTCTGCCTCTCTTCACTGTCCTCCCTTCTCTGCCTCTCTTCACTGTCCCCCTTCTCTGCCTCTCTTCACTGTCCCCCCTTCTCTGCCTCTCTTCACAGTCCCCCCTTCTATGCCTCTCTTCACTGTCCCCCTTCTCTACCTCTCTTCACTGTCCACGCTTCTCCGCCTCTCTTCACCGTCCTTCCTTCTCTGCCTCTCTTCACTGTCCCCCTTCTCTGCCTCTCTTCACTGTCCCCCTTCTCTGCCTCTCTTCACTGTCCCCCTTCTCTGCCTCTCTTCACTGTCCTCGCTTCTCTGCCTCTCTTCACTGTCCCCCTTCTCTGCCTCTCTTCACCGTCCTTCCTTCTCTGCCTCTCTTCACTGTCCCCCTTCTCTGCCTCTCTTCACTGTCCCCCTTCTCTGCCTCTCTTCACCGTCCTTCCTTCTGTGCCTCTCTTCACTGTCCCCCTTCTCTGCCTCTCTTCACTGTCCCCCCTTCTCTGCCTCTCTTCACTGTCCTCGCTTCTCCGCCTCTCTTCACTGTCCCCCTTCTCTGCCTCTCTTCACTGTCCTCGCTTCTCTGCCTCTCTTCACTGTCCCCCTTCTCTGCCTCTCTTCACTGTCCTCCCTTCTCTGCCTCTCTTCACTGTCCTCGCTTCTCTGCCTCTCTTCACTGTCCCCCTTCTCTGCCTCTCTTCACTGTCCCCCCTTCTCTGCCTCTCTTCACTGTCCTCGCTTCTCCGCCTCTCTTCACTGTCCCCCTTCTCTGCCTCTCTTCACTGTCCTCGCTTCTCTGCCTCTCTTCACTGCCCCCTTCTCTATCTCTCTTCACTGTCCCCCCTTCTCTGCCTCTCTTCACTGTCCTCGCTTCTCTGCCTCTCTTCACTGTCCTCGCTTCTCCGCCTCTCTTCACTGTCCTCGCTCCTCGCTTCTTACTATTTCTCTCTCCTCTCCCTGCCTCTCCTCCTGATCTCTCAGGCTTTTCCATCATTTTCTTCCTCTCTCCTCACCTGATTTCTGTTTCCTTCCACTTTTCATTTCCTTACATCCCTGCACACACTCTGTCCTCTATTGCCTCCCCCTTCATCCTTTCTCATCTCCTCCCCTCCTCCTTTTCTTTGGTTCCCTGTTTTCTTCCTTGTCTTCTCCCATATTGGCTCTCTTCATTATTTTCACTCTCTCCTCTCAACTGATAACTTCTCTCCATAATCTCCTCTCCTTCTGTAGTCTTCTTCTCTTTCATTGTCTCCCTCCCTCTTTTCTCTCCATTCCTGCATCTCTATCCTTTCTCTCTTCTCCCACAATTTTCTCCCCTCATGTTTCCCTTCTTTCTCCTAATCTCCACCCTTTCTTCTTTCAAACCCTCCATTCCTTGTTCTAGCTCTTTCTACTCTCTTTCTTGTGGAAGGTTTACTGATGCAACTGGATTGGCCTGTCCCTCCACCACCCACAGCTGCACACTCACAACTCCACACTATTACACACTATGGGGCATATTTACAAGCCCCTTGCACCGCGAGTGCGTCACTATTTTTGATGCACCGGTGGTGCAGTGTGGTGCTATATTTACAGGGCCATGTAAAGTCACCCTGCGTGGCTTTTCATGGCCTTGTAAATATAGGCTCCTTTTCCCGCAGCACTTTGCGTGAAAGGGGCATGCCATGGGGGTTGCTGTGAGTGTGCTCACGTAACACCCATGGATTTTGCCATATTCCCAGATATACAACATTTTGTAAACCTGGGAATGCGTCAGAATCCTACGCCTCCCCGGGGAGGCGTAAGGAGGCGCAACGAGGAGAAATACTTTTATTTACCCTCGTTATTTCCTCTTTCTATGCGTGCTGCATTCTGCAGCACGCATAGAATGAGGAAAAAGCCTCTTGTGATTAATTTTGTGCAGGAAGGTGTCCCTTCCTGCACAAAACAATCTCCCCTAAAAGGCAGACACTCTTGCACCGTGGCGCATGGCAGCCAATCGTGCTCCAGGGGAGAGCTCAGGGGTGCGTCATATTGTTGTAAATGTGCTGCATCCCTGTGCTTTGAAAGTGACGCAGCACAGCCAAATGACCTGTGGTGCCGCGCTGCGCCCCTTTCTTGTAAATATGCCCCTATGAGACTCAAGGCCTTGTGTGTTGTTACAACTTAGCCCGAGCCTTCCCAATGTAGATATTGTGACACCAAGAGCAGATTCGGATCACCTGGAGGGGTGGATGACTTTAAGAAACAGGACTCACCATTCACCCGCTTCTGCAGTGGGGGGTGGGGGAGGTTTGCTAATGGCAGACTGAAAAAAATCAATAAATAATCCCTGAAGCCGGATGAAAAGAAGCACATTGGCTTGCACTTGTTTTGCTTTGCCAAGGTCTTTACAAAACGTCCTTGTTGTGGAAGCTACTGCACCCTTTGTCAAGTAAAAAAAAAAAAATACGTGTTGCCATACTAGTCTCTGTCACTGAAGGGAACTACCTTATGTGTGAGCTTGCTCCTCGTAAAAAGGCAGAATGTTGTCGCTTGTAATGGAGTTAGCCAATGGCGGAAGGAGGGCTGGCCCAGTGCCTCGTGCTGTGAGCTGCAATGTGCATGACACTACAAGATGCCAGTGTATGAAGAGGGCTGGGTGAAAGGCCCTGTAAGCATGTTATGCATTTCATTTTAGTAAAATCAAAAGGTCTTGGCTAAACTCAGATTTAAACAAACATTGGCAAAACTAATAGGTCTAGCTCTGGCTGCCCGACTTCTGACTTTGTCAATGCTTGTTTTATTATCCCATTGTTTTTGTAAAACTGCATTGTTGGGGTCTGTTGGGCATTCTCCAATTTAATTTAAAAAATGGCTTAAAGCATAAAAATAATTTTTAGCTTCAAAAAGCAAACATTTGCTCTAGTAGTACCTGGCACAAAAAAGACCTACTTGTGTGAGGATGTGCTGCTTGTGAAAGAGCAGGATGCTGCCAATCACAGTGCAGTTAGTGAGTGGCTGAAGTGGGCTGACCCACTGCCCTATGCTCTATGCTGTAGGAAATAAAAGAAACATGTGGATGACACAACAGACCAATGGATGAAGAGGGATGGCTGAAAACCCTATCAAGAATTATATCATACATATAATTTTACAAAAATAAAAAGGTATTGCCTAATGTCAGACCTAAAAAGAAATATCCGCAGCTGCTGTGTTCCCTTGCTGGCTCCAGAAAATGGGGGTAGCAGCTGAGGTAGGCATGTGTCATGACTGCACAGCTTGACCTCGTCCTTCGTGGGCTGGCCTACTTTGTCATCTGTACGGACATTGTTATAGGAGTTCATCTGTCTACATCTGTAGAAACATGTCTAGCAGTCCCACAGGCCGAACTCTGAGGGCGTGGTCTGTATACGAGGAGACTGGCCGCCAGTGCTTGTTTTATTGATTCCTGTGATATTAAGACCTGTTAGGAATTTGTCAAGCAGGTGATTCTAGTTCATATGTATTCGGCCACGCCCGTAGGTAAATAGGCCACGCCCTTAGGTACACGGGCCACGCCCTTAGATACACAGGCCACCCCTTAGGTACATGGGCCACGCTCTTAGGTACATAGACCACGCCCTTAGGTACTAGGCCCCAACCTTAGGCACATAGGCCACACCTCTTGTAAAGCCACTGAGATAGGAATCCAGGTAAGGCTGCTTTATTTGATACAACCACCGACAGGTAACAGATGTTCACAGCAGCGCATCCAGAGCCATAATGCCCCACAACAATCCATAGAGTAAAGGCATTCTAACATTCCACAGCTCAGCTCGAGCTGGTCAATTACAACAGGTTTATATTTCTCTTTAGTTGGTCACACCCTTTTGAGCGATTCCCCACCCTTTTTCATCCTTCTTAAGACTGTCACCAGCAGAGTTGGAAAGTAGGGGGATCCTGCCGGGATCTTGCCCAGGGAAGCAACTATATCTGACCCAGGGAAATATGCAGAATTTGTCCTTGTGTCATTTTCTAACACCAGGACATAATTCATTAGCGCCCCCATGTTGCCTGCTTTAACCTTGAGGCAGTGAGGGGGCTCTTTTTTAACATTCATCTGGGCACAAACAAAGGGCTGATTCAAAGGGCCATCAGGTCCTCCTTTAGTTCAGGTATCTTCCTGGGTGGGAGCCATCTGGAGCCTGACACCTAGACGCCAATGCAAT
The DNA here is from genome assembly GCA_963921515.1 of Calotriton arnoldi. Lineage (NCBI taxonomy): Eukaryota > Metazoa > Chordata > Amphibia > Caudata > Salamandridae > Calotriton > Calotriton arnoldi. The sequence continues at coordinate 250,302 of CAWUFW010014910.1, forward strand.
GCAATGTAATGGAACAAAGGAGGGCAACTTATTAGTACTTAAGCGAAACTATTGGAGGCAGGTTTTTAACTTTGTTCAGCTCCCTAAGAGATGTGTACCCTGTAAGAAAGCAAGCTGTATATGTCTGAGTAATTACACAAATATTGATGTAAATGACACCTCTTTTTAGTTCGAGCCTAGCGGCAGCACGCATGCACTGCTCGCTCTGCGAGACTGCTGTAGTAGAGTATGGGAGAGAAGCTGCACCCACTCTCCTCCCATATTTTTCATTGGCTTCTGTCATTGTCTTTCGTAAATGCTGGCTTCGGATTTGTTACTAGGCTTGTTAGTCCGTCCTTAGTACGGCCTTGTCTTCATTTGTACCCTCCCATGGCGCCTGGCCCTTTTACTTCAGGTGTTACACGGGACCTGTTATTTAGTCTGTAAGCACTATTTACTTTATTGAGTTTCTCTTACTGCAGGCCGGACATGCGCTGCTTCAGCTGAAACTGCTTGTGTTTTTTTAAGCCGCACGGCCGCCCCTGTAACACAGGCGCCCGCTTTCAATCACTTTAACCCGGCATTACCTCATGTCTGTTTCAACCCCCACCCCAAGTAAAGTGGATTTAGAAATCATTAGTGAATTAGGTCATGTGAATTCCAGGTAGCGCATAATCCTGTGCTAATGGGCTGAAGCTGACAACAGCACATCTGTGTTACATGTCATCTGTACTAAAGCCACGTGACCGGTTGTTTTCAAAAGCCTGTTTTATTAACAACACCACCACCAATACCACCACCACCATCAATACCACCACCAATACCACCTCCACCACCTCCACCAATACCACCACCGCCAATACCACCACCACCAACAATACCACCACCACCAATACCACCACCTCCACCAATACCACCACCACCAATACCACCACCACCAATGCCACCATCAATACCACCACCGCCAATACCACCACCACCACCATCAATACCACCACCACCGCCAATACCACCACCACCACCAATACCACCACCACCAACAATACCACCACCACCAATACCACCACCACCAACAATACCACCACCACCAACAATACCACCACCACCAATACCACCACCTCCACCAATACCACCACCACCAACACCACCACCACCAATACCACCACCACCACCACCAACACCACCACCACGAATACCAATACCACCACTACCACCTATACTAGAGGTATTCAAACTGTGGGGCGCGACCCCCAGGGGGGCCGTGGAGTGATAGAAAGGGGGTCGCGCATTCCCGGTCACACTTCTGCCCAGGCCCATAGGACTACAAGGGCTTCAGCCCCCTCTTCCCCCGTCGTGTGTCTCAGCCCGGGCAGCTGCAGTGCAGCTAGAGCTGCTGGGGGCCCGGCTGGGCAGTGTCTGGAGTCTTATCTCCGGCACGCCCGAGTTTTTCACAGGTCTTTAAAGACCATTTGCATATTTACATACCTTTTGTAAACTGGTTACTCAGGCTTAGTTTTTTTTCTGGTTCCAGTACCCCCTGGGCCCCCACTCTGCCTATTCCTTACATTTGTATTTTACATTTACTGGGGTAGTGTGAGAATGCATTTCATGAAAAAGAAAACAAAGTAGGGTTGCCAAAAGAAAAATGCCAGCCCTTTGTTGTTTATAGAGCCTGCAAAGACCTCCTCTTGACACTAAATAGAGTTATAAATAAAACAAATATGTATTCATTTGTTATGTGACTTTTCTGTCTTTGTTCCCTTTAATTATCAGTCATGGATCATTGAGGCAGCCCTAGAACACAATTAAATGTGCTTTCTATTTATATTTGCTGTTCTAGGAATGCACATAAGTATGCACAGATAAGTGCTGAAAATACGGCTTTAGGTTAATGTTTATTTTTGTACCGTCTGGGACATCAAAATAATGAGCCGGCAACCCTAATCTTAGGACTGGGTGAGGGACAGCAGTGATAGGGGAAGAGAGGGAGTACTGGGGTGGGTGCTGAGCAGTGATTAATGTGTAATAAAACATGTGCCAGGGCCCTCACCAGTAGGCCACTGCAACTTTAACCGCCCACCCATTGCCTGGCCTGCGTGGCCAATGACAACACCTATGCAACTACCAACCATAAAACTTGTACAAGTGTGACTATTCAGACTATTTCAAGCCCCCAAAGCTATAAGAATGGCATGGGTGTCAGGAGTTTATCGTTTTTAATGTATATTGAATTAATAAACAGCTGTTCTGCTCATCTCTAAATTACACAGACAGAGCCACCATGTGGCAGACTGTCATAGTGCCAGTATGCACAATTAGGTGCCAGTGTGGAGCACCGGAAACCACCTGCTCAAATTAAGCACTGGTACTGAGGTAACAGGGGAGAGGGACGTTGGTTCAAGAAGGTGTGGAAGAACAAAGGGGAGATGTGAAAGATGAATGGGGGGACTGGACAGGTGTAAGATACAAATAGATAAAAATTTGAATGGAGAGACTTAAGGTGAATGAGAAGTGCTGAGGGGCACGGGAGGTGACGGGGCCAGAGAGGCCATGAGATAAATGTGAGAGACTGTTAGAGAGGAGGGCAGTGAAAAGACAGAATGGCAAGAGGTGATTAAAGGTGAAGTGAGAGGTTGAATGGGGAGAGTTCAGAAGTTGTAAAAAGGGGTGAAAGAAATGGCCTGCAAAGTGAGAGAGGGATCCGGGATTAGGACAGGAGAGAGGAATGGAAGGGAGGGGGTGAGAGGAAAGTGGCATGGGTAAACTGCTTAACTCTGCACAAGACTGCCAGGGTTTTAAGGGACCCCTGCTGCTCCCGGCCAGGGCCAGGTGAGCTTCTAATGTGGCAGCACGTATTCCTGCGGAATGGAGGGCCTTCACGAATGTTGATTAGACATCTTTCTGATGTTAATTGCTGTATTTTGGTGATAAACTGGTACTGATGGGGTGAAATCTTTCCTCAGTGTTACTGTGTGTAAAAAATGTCAAAATAATGAAGCAATGCTTTTCCAAAATACGCGGCATCACATAACATTATTTACATTTTCTTCCCACACAATTTGGTCAAGCCTGTCGCGTAATTTGGTCCTCACCTGCCTCATAATTCCAGTAGCCCTGCCTACAGGTTTAGAGATTTTTGTCAGGAGGGGGTCCTTACACCTGAAAATGTTGACACCCCCTGTCAACATTTTCAGACGTAAGGACCCCTCCTGACAAAAATCTCTATCCTAAATTTTGAAGACCTCTGACCTATGCCAATACCACCACCACCAATACCACCACCAATACCACCACCAATACCACCACCATCAATACCACCACCTCCACCAATACCACCACCACCAATACCACCACCAATACCACCACTGCCGCCAATACCACCACCAACACCACCACCACCAATACCACTACCACCACCAACACCAATACCACCACCAATACCACCACCATCAATACCACCACCTCCACCACCACCAATACCACCACCACCAATACCACCAATACCACAACCACCACCACCAATACCACCACCACCACCACCAATACCACCACCTCCACCACCATCAATACCACCACCAATACCACCACCACCAATACCACCACCACTACCATCAATACCACCACCTTCACCACTGCCAATACCACCACCACCAACACCACCACCACCACCAATATCACCAACACCACCACCAATACCACCACCACCACCACCAATACCACCAGCACCAATACCACCAACACCACCACCAATACCACCACCACAAGTGCCAATACCACCACCAATACCACCACCACCAATACCACCAACACCACCAATACCCCACCACCAATACCACCACCACACCCAATACCAATACCACCACCAATACCAATGCCACCAATACCAATACCGCCACCACCAATACCACCAATACCAGTACCACCACCAATACCAGTACCACCACCACCAATACCACCACCAATACCACCACCACCAATATCACCACCACCAATACCACCACCTCCACCAATACCACCAACACCAATACCAACAATGCCACCACCAATACCACCACCAATAACAACACCACCAACACCACCACCAATACCACCACCATCACCAATACCACCAACAGCACCACCAATACCACCACCACAAGTGCCAATACCACCATCAATACCAATACCACCACCAATACCACCACCATCACCAATACCACCACCACCACCAATACCAACACCACCAATACCACCACCATCACCAATACCACCACCACCACCAATACCACCAACAGCACCACCAATACCACCACCACCAATACCAGTACCACCACCACCAATACCACCAGCAATACCAGCACCACCAATACCTCCACCACCAATATCACCACCACCAATACCAGTACCACCATCACCAATACCAGTACCACCATCACCAATACCAATACCACCACCAATACCACCACCAGCAATACCACCACCACCAATACCAATACGGCCACCCCCAATACCACCACCTCCACCGATACCACCACCACCAATACCAACAATGCCACCACCACCACCAATACCACCATCACTAAAAAGGTCTCCAGCGCACACGCCGGACGGAGCTTGGTTCACTGCGAAGGTTTCGTACAGTTACCGGCAAGGATATGGCTGCCGGTTATTTGTTTTGACGCATCGAGTGGGTGCAATGCACCACGGATCGTATTTATTTATGCCTGAATAGACTTGTACTACTACTCCTCACTCATTACTAGAGTATATTCACCTGCGTATTGCCCAGGAGCGCCAGTACCCTACAGAACCACCTACCACGCAGTTTCAACCACCAATACCACCGCCACCAATACCACCACCACCAATACAACCACCTCAGCGCCTCTCGCTCACTAGTAATAGCAGGGACACTGTACGAGGCTGGAGCAGCAGCCGAGACCATCCCTCCCGCACTCCATGCCTCCCATAAAGCACAGCCCGCCCTGCACCAGGAGGTGAAGCCACGGCCCTACTACAGCTGGAGTGTTTTTATTAGGCCAAAGTTAGCAATGACATTACGCAATGCCACACTGCACACTCAAATCACGGAGAGGGCAGGAAATAGCCCCCCCTCCCGCTCTTCCTCCAGAGCCGCGACAGTGTAATCACAGAGCGAAAGGTGTTGGAGCGCTTTGTTAGTGTTTATAGCTCCGATCATATGTAACTCTCACTTCACACTTTGTGTCTGTGTAATTTACAACACTTACACATCTTCTTCACTGCACTATTTATCACTACTTTGAAGACGTCGCAGGCCGGTCTCTTCCTCTGATATTTACAATCTAACAAGCGGTCGAGAAGGCCCTTTATTGCAATGCAATAGGTCTCGCATATGCGAGAGTTTAAGCTATTAGTTTTGTAAATGACAATGCCTTTTATTTATGTTTTAAAACCCAACACATAAATAAAGGCATTGTCATTTACAATGGCAATAGCTCAAACTTGCGTGAATGCGAGACCTATTGCATTGCAAATGCTTGTTATTTAATTCTCTTATAGTGCTACTCATCCCAGTGTAGGGTGTCAGAGCGCTTTTCATCACACACACAGGCATAATACATCATACACGTGTAAATCAATGTACAGGAAATGTTACCTAAGACAATGAGGGTTATAACTTATAAGGTGTAGGGATCACATTTCATCCATACTTGTAGACATTGATTTTGAGAGTGAACACTGACTCAGCAGTTGTGGTTGTCTGTGCTAGAAAGACTTTATGACTTCCCAGAGGGACCGTTCTTTGCTATTTTAGAATAACAACAGATCGAGAAACAAATAACAAGGACCTGAACCCATGACTGAGAGTCTGCGTGCAGCTCCTTGATGCCGGTAAATAGATCACTGCGCTATAATTGAAGGCTTGCAGCTCATGAACTGGAGGTTGCAGAATGATCTGAGAGTCAAAAGCAGTCGCCCACTTACCTGTCTATTTACGTAAAATACAAATCTGTGATCTGCATGTTTCATGATGTGCTTTGCAGCAGGCACATTAACCATATGTGCTACTTTGAGTCAAAACTCAAGGTTATAGTACATCCTAGAAACTTTAGTGCCAGTTTGCTGAGTTCTGGACAGTGATCATACTTCCCATAAATCCCCCGATCTCCAGGGAAGAGTTTCTTGTCCTACTAAAATAAATCGGATCAGGCTCCCCTACCGATTGCTGCCCCCCTCACATCCTACAAGAGGCTTTCCTTACCTGCCCAGACCCGCCCCTCTCACTCCTCAACAACTCTCTTAAACAAGGCATTGTCCCAGACACCTTTAAATATGCTGAAATTGTCCCAATCCTGAAGAAACCCAACGCTGACCCCCTGGTCCTGAGCAACTTCCGCCCAATTTCTTTACTCCCCTACCTTAGTAAGATCTTAGAGGCCCACGTAGCAAACTGTCTTAGCTCATTCATTGAGCATTCTCAGTTCCTCGACCCCCATCAGGCAGGATTTAGACCAGCACACTCCACGGAGTCAGTCATCCTAGCAGTTATGGACGAGCTTAGGAGAGGGGCCGATACAAACATCACCCAGGCCCATGTACTTTTGGATCTGTCAGCCGCTTTTGACACGGTCGATCATGACCTCCTGATCGATCGTGTCAGTAATGCTGGCATCCAGGGTCTGGCTCTGAAGTGGATCTCCTCCTTCCTACACAACCGATTCCAGGCAGTCCGTCTCGCCAACTTCTCAGCCAAGAAAGCTAGGCTGACCTGCGGGGTCCCCCAGGGTTCCTCCCTCTCGCCCCTCCTGTTTAATCTGTACATGCTACCTTTGATCTGGTCCTTACGCAAAAGTAGAGTTGTAACTTTCAACTATGCTGACGACCTCCAGCTGGTGTTCGAAATTGACTCTTCCAACACCTCAGTATCCAACTTCCAGTCCACCATGAGCTATATTAGCGAATGGATGTACGCCAACCAACTAAAACTTAACCCCGACAAAACTGAGCTGATTCTGACTGGAGGCACCGCCAACCCTTGGAATTCTCATTTCTGGCCCCCTCTCCTAGGTAGTCCGCCTCGCCCAGTAGAATCTGTAAAAAGCCTAGGGGTCATAATCAGCAACGACCTGTCTATGAAACCTCAGATCAGCGCAGTGGTATCTACCTGCTTCTTCCACCTACGCAGAATCCGGAAGATCTGTAGATTTCTGACCACCGAGGCCTTGACCTTAGTCATCCTGGCCTTGGTCATCTCTCGTATTGATTATGCCAACTCGCTCTATGTCGGCATTCCGGCATATCAACTCCACTGTTTGCAACTGGTACAAAACCAAGCAGCCAGGCTCATTTTCCATCAACCCAGATACCAACATGTCCGCCCCCTGATGAAGAGCCTCCATTGGCTTCCCGTGGCTAAACGCTGTGCATTCATACTGGGCTGCACCATCTTTAAAGCCCTTGCCGGCCATGGCCCAGCATTTATCTCGTCTAGGATCCATCGTTATGCCCCCTCTCGCGAACTTCGCTCCTCCCATCTGAACCTGCTCACCACCCCCACCTTCAAACGCAAAAAACACGGTGGCCTCAGATTCTCTTTCCTGGCCCCTCAATTCTGGAACTCTCTTCCCACTGGACTGAGGTCAGTAACCTCTTACGCCCAATTCAGAACACTTCTTAAGACCCTTCTGTTCTCTCAGGCATATGAGTAAAGCTTCTGTCATCATACCACTGTCGCCCTCCCGCCCTCAGCGCCATGAAACTGCTTGGTGTAAGTGCGCTCTACAAATATTTTTAACATAACATAACTGTGACTGGGCAAAGCACAGAACTCTCCCAGAACTGCATTAACCACCAGAGTTACCTTAAGGCTATTATAATCCCCTCAAAATTGCTGGATACACGATGTTCTCTGCAGCAGGTGCCTTAACCCTGTTAAATATTAAATAGCTGATGTAGAACAGATTTACTGTTACATATGTCCTTGTTGCCAATTTCTTTGCAGGATATTTTTGTTTAAATAAATATATGTCAACTGTCAGACTCTGCTTTTCAAGCTCCGCCCCTCCTGACTCCACCCCTTCCCTCTGACACACCTTGACCCCAATGTATGGGTTCCCAGAGTAAATGTTTTCTAATTCCAACATTGGTCACCAAGTAATGAGCTGGTACAGCTGCTGCTGGCAGGGGGTACTCAATGCCCAACCCTGGACCCCTGCGGCCACTTACCCCCTGGAGGGAGGTGGGTACCACAACAAACACACAGTAACTACTGGGAGGCGAGGAAGTGCCTAGGTACAGCAGTGTGTGGGCAAAATCTGCATACACCCTGACCAATGCATAGCGCTTTGCTAAAGCGGTGGCTTCAAGCCACATAGTGAAGGCTACCCAACCCCTCCTGTCTAGCACTATCCTCTCCCCCCTTTCTTTCTCCACTCTCCTCTCTGATTTTCTCTCTCCTTTCTGTCACACCTCTTCTCCCTCATTGCTCGACCCCCTCCTCTGTTCCTCCGGTGCCCCGCCAGGGCCGGCCTTTTGGCATGGGCGAGCTGGGCTCAGCCCCAGGGCGCCAGTCTTCTGAGGGCAGGGTCGGATTAGTAAAGCTGGCACTCGGGCATGGGCGATGGGCCGGGATCGGAGTTGCTGCTGTGGGCCTCTTCTATGGCAAGCGTGGTGGCCGATTTGGGCTCTCAGATGCCGCCAGCGGCCCGGTGGGGGGATGAGCAATAGTGGCCTTTCTCATATTTTTATATATCAGTGTAAACAAATCCGTGCACAGAGTCCTGAGAACATTTGCATTTCTTTTTTAAATCTCAGTGAAGTTAAGAAAACACGCCTCTTTTAGAGAACCCCCCACCCCTTCTTTTCATAATACTTAAAACACTGAAGCAGTGTTTTCCGAAAAGGCGCAATCCGCAGATGTGGGTCACTTTCTTTTTGGGGTGCTCGGGCCTACTTTTGATCCCAATCCGACCCTAAGGGGCGCACGGAGCTGTGTGCATTGAGGTGATGCCAGCAGCAGCGCCTTCTCATCTTGCTCCAGCCCAGCCTTGTCTTTGTCTCGCCTGTTGGATTTACCAGTTTAAAGTGGTCTTACTCTTTTAACACCCCATTGACCCCTTCCTTGCCCTCCCTTCACACTCTGACCCCTGCTGACAGCTCAACAAAACCATCCTCTGGTGAGGCAGCTCAGCCGTCGGTGCTTGAGGTGAGCTGGGGGAGGGGGGGGCGGGGGTGTTTGTGTTCAGGGGGCGGTCCCCGCTCATCCAGGTACTGACCCATGGACACAAAAGGGACCCCCTGCTGCCTCATTGAATTCTCCACCGTCAGCCAGGGCGCCACATGTCTCCGCCCACGCCCAGGGCGCACCTCAGCAAAGGCCGGCTCTGTCTATCTTTTCTCGGTTCCTTATCGCCCCCCTCGTTTTCCTCTCCCCTTCTGGCCCGCACAACTTCCCCCCTTCTTCTCTCTTCGTCTTGTCCCTCCTTTCTCCACTCTCTACATCCCTCGCTCACCTTCTCTCCACACCCTCTCTCTCCTCTTTTCTTCTGTGCCTTCTCTCCGTTGTTTCCTTCTTCCCTCCCTCGCCCTCTCCTCCAGCCCCTCTCTCCCTGCCCTTGTCGCGGGTGTGGTAACCCTTCTCCCCAAGAGGCGCGCTCCGTCCTCCCGCTCATGTGATGACTTCCCTTTTCACTTCAGTTCTCGTTTCCTCGGATGCACCGGTCACTTCACTCTGTCCTCGGAAGGCGAGACGCTGGGGCTCGTGAGGGCAGACCGAGGGTCTGTGAGAGCAGACAGGACCCTAACCTGTGGACCTGGCCTGTGGAGGCAGACGGAGGCTTGTAAGAACAGACAGAGGGTCTGTGAGGACACCCTCAGGGGCTTGTGAGGCCAGACGGGACCCTAACCTGTGGACCTGGCCTGTGGAGGCAGACATAGGCTCGTGAGGGCAGACCGAGGGTCTGTGAGGACTCCCTCAGGGGCCTGTGCGGTCAGACGGGACCCTAACCTGTGGAAGTTGAGACAGAAGTGGGCTTGTGAGGACAGACGGAACCTGGCCTGTGGAGGCAGACATACGCTTGTGAAGGTCGCTGGGGTCGTGTTTAAACTGTGGACGTGGGCCTGTGGAGGCAGGCGGAGTCAGGTGTGGGTACTGGTAGGCCGTGGTAGACCCCTTAGGGTGAACTACGGCCTGTGGGCGCGCGCCTGGTGAGGCAGACCGAGGCCTGTGAGAGTAAATACGGACCAGTGCAACAAGACCTGGCCCTACAGGGTCAGAAGCAGCCTGTGAGCGCCACCTCTGGCCTTGGGTGGCTGCCCTGAGCATGTGAGGGCAACCTTGACCCCGTGGCACCCGTAGCAGGGTCAGTTGTAGGTCTGTCAAGTCAGACACGGACCGGAGGGCTATCCACAGACCAGTGAGGGACAGACCGACATGGCATATTTGGGGCTGGGGTGTGAGGGCGTCGCTGACGTGGACCCGAGGGGACAGACATGGACCTGTGAGAGGGAGAACCGTGGCCTCGCCTCAGGGCGCCTCTTGGCCAGCTCTTGACCCGGGCGGCCCTGTATGGCGACCCCTCTAGCGCCCACCGGCCTCACCCCCCTCTGGAAGACTCTCCTGGGGAGGGCCTTCTCCTGCTGCAGTGAGAGGACGTGGAGGGGACAGAGGGACAGGCCATGAAGAGCAGGACAACCTGGTACTACCTCCCGCCTGAGGTAAGTGAGGGAAAGCCGGGGAGGGGGGTAGTTCTGCTGTCTGCGCCTTCTAGAACTGCGTAATCTGAGAAATAGCTCTGCTGTCTGAGTTTTGAGCTTAAACAATCTTAGCCTGAGAGGTACCTCCGTTGTCTATGGCCTCAATTGTTAATGCACCCCGAATGATAGCTCTGCTGTCAGAGAACTACGCTTGAGAGAGCTGTGTCCCCAGGGGACCGCGTTGCTGTATGAAAACTAGGCTTGTGGGAGCTGTGTCACCTGACGATAGCGCTGCTGTATGAGAACTAGGCTTGTGGGAGCTGTGTCATCTGGGGAATAGCGCAGCTGTATGAGAACTAGGCTTGTGGGAGCTGTGTCACTTGAGGATAGCGCTGCTGTGAACTAGGCTGGTGGGAGCTGTGTCATTTGAGGATAGCGCTGCAGTATTGAAAACTAGACTTGTGGGAGCTGTGTCCCCTAGGGGACAGGGCTGCAGTATTGAAAACTAGACTTGTGGGAGCTGTGCCCCCTGAGGGATAGCGCAGCTGTTTAAGAACTAGGCTTGTAGGAGCTGTGACACCTGGGGAATAGCGCTGTAGTATGGGAACTAGGCTTGTGGGAGCTGTGTCACCTGGGGGATAGCGCAGCTTTATGAGAACTAGGCTTGTGGGAACTGTGTCACCTGGGGATAGCGCTGCTGTATAAGAATTAGGCTTGTGGGAGCTTTGTCACCTGGGGTAAAGGGCAGCAGTATGGGAACTAGACTTGCGAGAGCTGTGCCACCTGGGGGATAGCGCTGCTGCATGAGAACTGGGTTTGTGGGATCTGTGTCACCTGGGGATAGTGCTGCTGTATGAGAACTAGGCTTGTGGGAGCTGTGCCCCCTGGGGGATAGCGCTGGTGTATGAGAACTAGGCTTGTGGGAGCTGTGTCCCCTGGGGGATAGCCCTGCTGTATGAGAACTAGGCTTGTGGGAGCTGTGCCCCCTGGGGGATAGCCCTGCTGTATGAGAACTAGGCTTGTGGGAGCTGTGTCACCTGGGGATAGCGCTGCTGTATGAGAACTAGGCTTGTGGGAGCTGTGCCCCCTGGGGGATAGCCCTGCTGTATGAGAACTAGGCTTGTGGGAGCTGTGCCCCCTGGGGGATAGCGCCGCTGTATGAGAACTAGGCTTGTGGGAGCTGTGCCCCCTGGGGGATAGCGCTGCTGTCCCCCTGGGGGATAGCGCTGCTGTATGAGAACTAGGCTTGTGGGAGCTGTGCCCCCTGGGGGATAGCGCTGCTGTATGAGAACTAGGCTTGTGGGAGCTGTGCCCCCTGGGGGATAGCGCCGCTGTATGAGAACTAGGCTTGTGGGAGCTGTGCCCCCTGGGGGATAGCGCTGCTGTCCCCCTGGGGGATAGCGCTGCTGTATGAGAACTAGGCTTGTGGGAGCTGTGCCCCTGGGGGATAGCGCTGCTGTATGAGAACTAGGCTTGTGGGAGCTGTGCCCCCTGGGGATAGCGCCGCTGTATGAGAACTAGGCTTGTGGGAGCTGTGCCCCCTGGGGGATAGCGCTGCTGTCCCCCTGGGGGATAGCGCTGCTGTATGAGAACTAGGCTTGTGGGAGCTGTGCCCCCTGGGGGATAGCGCTGCTGTATGAGAACTAGGCTTGTGGGAGCTGTGCCCCCTGGGGGATAGCGCTGCTGTATGTGCGTACGTAGATTTATAGAGCACAGACCTATCTACAAAGTACAGCATCACTGTACAGTGTACATGGGCATAGAAGATGGCATGGGGTGGACGGGATTCAGGGGTGGGTGGACTGTGGTAGTGGGCACAGGGGAGCACAATGAGGGGTGGAGGGTTCAGGATATTATTAGGGTCGTACAAATCTCGACAGCCCACAATAGCAAAAGGTATGTAAGTCTGGATTTTCTGTGCCTAACTCCACATGCACCTTCATGCTACATATATATCCTCAAGGAAGGTCGGTGTGGAGGGGAGAGTAGTAAATCTATACCTCCTTTATATGCACTTTATTATTGATATTTTGCCCCTCTATATTCTCTCCATGATATTAGTGTATCCCAATATTCCTAGCCTCGATATTCCGTAGTACCATCTGTTTGGGTAGCTTTATTCTCAAGAGGCCACCCCTGAGAAGGTGCTGCTTGGTGGCCCCGGGCATCCGCTCGTTTCTGAAGTGGAGGGTTGATGGTGTGTGGTGGACTTTGATTGAATGGTCCTCCATCGCCTCTTGGCGTAGGAGAGCGGCGAGTTTCTTGTTTCTGAAGTGGAGGGTTGACGGTGTGTGGTGGACTTTGAACGAATGCTCTTCCATCGCCTCTTGGCGTAGAAGGAGAACAGCTGGTTTCTGGTTTTTTAAGTGGATTGTTAACGGTGTGTGGTGGACTTTGACTGAATGGTCTTCCATCACCTCTTGGGTGTAGAAGGAGAACGGCTGTTTTCTGAAGTCGAGGGTGGGAGGTGTGTGGTGGACTTTGACTGGATGGACTTCCATTGGTTCTTGGCATAGAGGTAGAATGGCTGGTTTCTGGTTTGTGAAGTGGAGGGCTGATGGTGTGTGGTGGACTTTGAACAGATGCTCTTCCATCACCTCTTGGCGTAGAAGCAGAATGGGCGTTTTCTGAAGTGGAGTGTTGACGGTGTGTGGTGGACTTTGACCGGATGGTCCTCCATTGTCTCTTGGAGTAGAGGGAGAAGGGCTGGTTTCTGAAGTGGAGGGTTGATGGTGTGTGGTGGACTTTGAACGGATGGTCCTCCATTGTCTCTTGGAGTAGAGGGAGAAGGGCTGGTTTCTGAAGTGGAGGGTTGATGGTGTGTGGTGGACTTTGAACGGATGCTCTTCCATCATCTCTTGGAGTAGAGGGAGAGCGGCTGGTTTCTGAAGTGGAGGGTTGATGGTGTGTGGTGGACTTTGACCGGATTGTCTTCCATTGCCTCTTGGCGTAGAAGCAGAATGGGCGTTTTCTGAAGTCGAGTGTTGACTGTGTGTGGTGGACTTTGACCGCATGGTCTTCCATCGTCTCTTGGAGTAGAGGGAGAAGGGCTGGTTTCTGCAGTGGAGGGTTGATGGTGTGTAGTGGACCTTGATAGAATGGTCCTCCATCGCCTCTTGGTGTAGAAGGGGAACAGCTGGTTTCCAAAGTGGAGGGTTGATGGTGTGTGGTGGACTTTGATTGAATGGTCTTCCATCGCCTCTTGACATAGAGGGAGAACGGCTGGTTTCTGAAGTGGAGGGTTGATGGTGTGTGGTGGACTTTGACCAGATTGTCTTCCATCGCCTCATGGCGTAGAAGCAGAACGGGCGGTTTCTGAAGTGGAGCGTTGACGGTGTGTGGTGGACTTTGATTGAATGGTCTTCCATCGCCTGTTGGCGTTGAAGGAGAACGGCTGGTTTCTGAAGTGGAGGGTTGATGGTGTGTGGTGGACTTTGATTGAATGGTCTTCCATCGCCTCTTGGCATAGAAGGAGAAGGGCTGGTTTCTGAAGTGCAGGGTTGACGGTGTGTGGTGGACTTTGACCGGATTGTCTTCCATCGCCTCTTGGCGTAGAAGCAGAACAGGTGGTTTCTGAAGTGGAGGGTTGATGGTGTGTGGTGGACTGAACGGTCCTAAATCGCCTCTTGGCGTAGAAGGAGAACGGCTGGTTTCTGCAGTGGAGGGTTGATGGTGTGTGGTGGACTTTGAATGGTCTTCCATTGCCTCTTGGCGTAGAAGGAGAATGGCTGGTTTCAGAAGTGGAGGGTTGATGGTGTGTGGTGGACTTTGACCGGATTGTCTTCCATCGCCTCTTGGCGTAGAAGGAGATGGCTGGTTTCAGAAGTGGAGGGTTGACGGTGTGTGGTGGACTTAGTCCGGATGGTCTTCCATCACCTCTTAACGTAGAGGTAGAACAGTTGGTGGCTGAAGTCGAGTTTTGACGGTGTGTGGTGGACTTAGACCGGATGGTCTTCCATCGCCTCTTGGCATAGAAGGAGAACGGCTGGTTTCTGAAGTGGAAGGTTGACGGTGTGTGGTGGACTTTGACCGGATTGTCTTCCATCGCCTCTTAACATAGAGGTAGAACAGTTGGTGGCTGAAGTCGAGTGTTGACGGTGTGTGGTGGACTTTGACCGGATTGTCTTCCATCGCCTCTTAACGTAGAGGTAGAACAGTTGGTGGCTGAAGTCGAGTGTTGATGGTGTGTGGTGGACTTAGTCCGGATGGTCTTCCATCGCCTCTTGGCGTAGAAGGAGATGGCTGTTTTCAGAAGTGGAGTGTTGACGGTGTGTGGCGGACTTAGTCCGGATGGTCTTCCATCACCTCTTAACGTAGAGGTAGAACAGTTGGTGGCTGAAGTCGAGTGTTGATGGTGTGTGGTGGACTTAGACCTGATGGTCTTTCATCGCCTCTTAACGTAGAGGTAGAACAGTTGGTGGCTGAAGTGGAGTGTTGACGGTGTGTGGTGGACTTAGACCTGATGGTCTTTCATCGCCTCTTAACGTAGAGGTAGAACAGTTGGTGGCTGAAGTGGAGTGTTGACGGTGTGTGGTGGACTTAGACCTGATGGTCTTTCATCGAATCTTAACGTAGAGGGAGAATGGCTGGTTGCTGAAGTGGAGGGTTGATGGTGTGTGGTGGACTTAGACCGGATGGTCTTCCATCGCCTCTTGGCATAGAAGGAAAACGGCTGGTTTCTGAAGCGAAGGGTTGACGGTGTGTGGTGGACTTATACCAGTAGATCTTTCGTCGTCTCTTGGCGTAGAGGGAGAATGGCTAGTGCCTGGTCGTTTCTTTCCTGCTCTTCCGACCTAGAGTATAGCCTGGTGATGCTGTTGCTAGGGGTCCTATCAAGTCTTGTAGCTGGCTTGGTATTGGATGCTAGTGAAGTCAATATTTACTGCCTTATAGGAGATGAAGCAGGTCGTGGAATAGTCGTTGGCAGGTCTTGAACTGTCGCAGGCAGACGGTGGGCAGTCCTTCAACAGTCATGGGCAGACGGTGGGCAGTCCTTGAACAGTCATGGGCAGACGGTGGGCAGTCCTTGAACAGTCATGGGCAGACGGTGGGCAGTCCTTGAACAGTCATGGGCAGCCAGCGGGTATTCCGTTGTACTTTCAGAGCCTTTGGGGTGACGTATCACAGAATGTAGGATGCTCTTCAAAGGGTGCGGATCTTATGGGAGAGGAAAGTGTGTTTGTACCACTCTTCCCAAGTCATTATTTTTATACAGTTTCTTGTAAAGGGCGTGGCTACCCAGATACGGCTTCCCAGCGCCGACAGAGACTGCAAGCAGTACAGGGGGCAGTAAGTTATGTAAACAAGTGGGGTTTTAATTGTTTTGTAAAACTGAGCAGGTTGCCATTGGCCTTGAGAAGGATCGGGAGGGAATTCTGGAGCTTATAAACCCGATAAGCAAAAGAACGCCCTCCTCTTCTGGCCCTTTAACTTCTGGGAACGACCAGAAGAGAACGGTTGTTCGATCTCCGCTCGCCTGCATTGCAGTTTTGGACTATAAGATGATGACGCAGGATATGAGAACCCTGAACATGCTTTACCTTGTGGCATCTTCTAAAAATGCTTTTCTTTGCAGAGCAGGGATAGTCGATGCCAAGTGGCTTGGGGCCAAATGTACGACCATTAATTTTTGCGAGTTGCAAATTGCGTCAAATTGCGAATCACAATTTGCGACTCGCAAAAATGAATGTACAACAGTGTCTCAGACACTGTTTGCGATTCCCAATGGGGTCGCAAATTGCATGCCTCATTAATATTCATGAGGCAAGCGCAATTTGCGACCCCATTGGGAATGGCTCGCACTCCCAGGGATGGTGGCCTGCTGGGGTCAGCAGACCACCATGTCTGTGACAGCTTTTTTAATAAAGCAGTTTTTTTTTTAAATGCAGCCCGTTTTCCATAAAGGAAAACGGGACGCATTTAAAAAAGATAAATGAAACCTTTCAGTTTAATTTTTTAAGGGCAGGCAGTGGTCCCTGGGACCACTGCCTCCTCTTAAAAAATATTTTCGCACCCATTCACAAAGGGGAAGAGGTTTCCTGGGGACCCCTTCCCGTTTGCGAGTGGCTTACCACCCTTTTGAAAAGGGTGGTAAACTGCGAGTGTTTTGCGACCGCAAATGCGGTCATGGTTAGAAGGACGGAGTCATTTTTGTCTGCAGGACATCTCCAAGCACTTGGATGCCCCCAGTCGCTATGGTGCATCATGTTCTGAAGTGAGGCTCGTGAGTCTGTAAGAGGGTGATGCAGTCCATCTTTGGACTTATGGGTCTGTAAGAGGGTGATGCAGTCCGTCTTTGGACTCATGGGTCTGTAAGAGGGTGATGCAGTCTGTCTTTGGACCCATGGGTCCGAAAGAGGGTGATGCAGTCTATCTTTGGACTTGTGTGTCTGTAAGAGGGTGATGCAGTCTATCTTTGGACCCGTGGGTCTGTAAGAGGGTGATGCAGCCGGTCTTTGGACTTGTGGGTCTGTAACAGGGTGATGCAGTCCGTCTTTGTACTCGTGGGTCTGTAAGAGGGTGATGCAGCTTGTCTTTGGACTTGTGGGTGTGTAAGAGGGTGATGCAGTCTGTCTTTGGACTCGTGGGCCTGTAAGAGGGTGATGCAGTCTATCTTTGGACCCGTGGGTCTGTAAGAGGGTGATGCAGCCGGTCTTTGGTCTTGTGGGTGTGTAAGAGGGTGATGCAGTCTGTCTTTGGACTCGTGGGTCTGTAAGAGGGTGATGCAGCCTGTCTTTGGACTTGTGGGTGTGTAAGAGGGTGATGCAGTCTGTCTTTGGACTTGTGGGTCTGTAAGAGGGTGATGCAGTCCGTCTTAAGACTGGTGGGTCTGTAAGAGGGTGATGCAGTCCGTGTTTGGACTGGTGGGTCTGTGAGACGGTGATGCCCTTTGTCTATGGACTCGTGGGTCTGTAAGAATGTGATGCAGTCCATCTTTTGGACTCATGGGTGTGTAAGAGGGTGATGCAGTCTGTCTTTGGACTCGTGGGTCTGTAAGAGGGTAATGCCGTTTGTCTTTGCACTTGTCGTTCTATAAGAGGGTGATGCAGTCTGTCCATGGACTTGTGGGTCTGTAAGAGGGTGATGCAGTCCTTCTTTTGACTGGTGGGTCTGTAAGAGGGTGATGCAGTCTATCTTTGGACCCGTGGGTCTGTAAGAGGGTGATGCAGCCGGTCTTTGGACTTGTGGGTCTGTAAGAGGGTGATGCAGTCTGTCTTTGGACTCGTGGGTCTGTAGGAGGACTGGTGATGCTGTTTGCCTTTACACTTGTGGGTCTATAAGAGAGTGATGCAATCTGTCTGTGGACTCGTGTGTCTGTAAGAGGGTGATGCAGTCCTTCTTTTGACTGGTGGGTCTGTAAGAGGGTGATGCAGTCTATCTTTGGACCCGTGGGTCTGTAAGAGGGTGATGCAGCCGGTCTTTGGACTTGTGGGTCTGTAAGAGGGTGATGCAGTCTGTCTTTGGACTCGTGGGTCTGTAAGAGGGTGATGCAGTCTGTCTTTGGACTTGTGGGTCTGTAAGAGGGTGATGCAGTCTGTCTTTGGACTCGTGGGCCTCTAAGAGGGTGATGCAGTCCGTCTTTAGACTGGTGGGTCTGTAAGAGGGTGATGCAGTCCGTCTTTGGACTGGTGGGTCTGTGAGAGGGTGATGCCCTTTGTCTATGGACTCATGGGTCTGTAAGAGGGTGATGCAGTCCATCTTTGGACTCATGGATGTGTAAGAGGGTGATGCAGTCTGTCTTTGGACTCGTGGGTCTGTAAGAGGGTAATGCCATTTGTCTTTGCACTTGTGGGTCTATAAGAGGGTGATGCAGTCTGTCCATGGACTCGTGGGTCTGTAAGAGGGTGATGCAGCCTGTCTTAGGACTCATGAGTCTGTAAGAGGGTGATGCAGTGCGTCTTTGGACTCGTGTGTCTGTAAGAGGGTGATGCAGTCTGTCTTTGAGCTCTTTGGTCTGTAAAATGGTGATGCAGTCTATCTTTGGACCCGTGGGTCTGTAAGAGGGTGATGCAGCCTGTCTTTGTACTTGTGGGTCTGTAAGAGGGTGATGCAGTCTGTCTTTGGACTCATGGGTCTGTAGGAGGGTGATGCCATTTGTCTTTGCACTTGTGGGTCTATAAGAGGGTGATGCAGTCCGTCTTAGGACTCGTGGGTCTGTAAGAGGGTGATGCAGTCTGTCTTTGGACTTGTGGGTCTGTAAGAGGGTGATGCAGCCTGTCTTTGGACTCATGGGTCTGTAAGAGGGTGATGCAGTGCGTCTTTGGACTTGTGTGTCTGTAAGAGGGTGATGCAGTCTGTCTTTGGGCTCTTTGGTCTGTAAGATGGTGATGCAGTCTATCTTTGGACCCGTGGGTCTGTAAGAGGGTGATGCAGTCTGTCTTTGGACTCATGGGTCTGTAGGAGGGTGATGCCGTTTGTCTTTGCACTTGTGGGTCTATAAGAGGGTGATGCAGTCTGTCTTTGGACTTGTGTGTCTGAAAGAGGGTGATGTAGTCTGTCTTTGGACTCGTGGGTCTGTAAGAGAGTGATGCAGCCTGTCTTTGGACTTGTGGGTCTGTTAGAGGGTGATGCAGTCTGTCTTTGGACTCGTGGGTCAGTAGGAGGGTGATGCTGTTTGTCTTTGCACTTCTGGGTCTATAAGAGGGTGATGCAATCTGTCTTTGGACTTATGTGTCTGTAAGAGGGTGATGTAGTCCGTCTTTGGACTCAGGGTCTGTAAGAGGGCGATGCAACCTGTCTTCGGACTTGTGGGTCTATAAGAGGGTGATGCAGTTTGTCTATGGACTCGTGGGTCTGTAAGAGGGTGATGCAACCTGTCTTCGGACTTGTGGGTCTATAAGAGGGTGATGCCGTTTGTCTATGGACTTGTGGGTCTGTAAAAGGGTGATGCAGTTTGTCTATGGACTTGTGGGTCTATAAGGGTGATGCAGTCCGTCTATGGACTCGTGGGTCTGTAAGAGGGTGATGCAGTCTGTCTTTGGACTTGTGGGTCTATAAGTGTGATGCAGTCAGTCTATGGACTCGTGGGTGTGTAAGAGGGTGATGCAGTCTGTCTTTTGACTCATGGGTCTGTAGGAGGGTGATGCCATTGGTCTTTGCACTTGTGGGTCTATAAGAGGGTGATGCAGTCCGTCTTAGGACTCGTGGGTCTGTAAGAGGGTGATGCAGTCTGTCTTTGGACTTGTGGGTTTGTAAGAGGGTGATGCAGCCTGTCTTTGGACTCATGGGTCTGTAAGAGGGTGATGCAGTGCGTTTTTGGACTTGTGTGTCTGTAAGAGGGTGATGCAGTCTGTCTTTGGGCTCTTTGGTCTGTAAGATGGTGATGCAGTCTATCTTTGGACCCGTGGGTCTGTAAGAGGGTGATGCAGTCTGTCTTTGGACTCATGGGTCTGTAGGAGGGTGATGCCGTTTGTCTTTGCACTTGTGGGTATATAAGAGGGTGATGCAGTCTGTCTTTGGACTTGTGTGTCTGAAAGAGGGTGATGTAGTCTGTCTTTGGACTCGTGGGTCTGTAAGAGAGTGATGCAGCCTGTCTTTGGACTTGTGGGTCTGTTAGAGGGTGATGCAGTCTGTCTTTGGACTCGTGGGTCAGTAGGAGGGTGATGCTGTTTGTCTTTGCACTTCTGGGTCTATAAGAGGGTGATGCAATCTGTCTTTGGACTTATGTGTCTGTAAGAGGGTGATGTAGTCCGTCTTTGGACTCAGGGTCTGTAAGAGGGTGATGCAACCTGTCTTCAGACTCGTGGGTCTATAAGAAGGTGATGCAGTCTGTTTTTGGACATGTGGGTCTGTAGGAGGGTGATGCAGTTTGTCTTTGGACTTGTGGGTCTGTAAGAGGGTGATGCAGTCTGTCTTTGGACTGGTGGGTCTGTGAGAGGATGATGCCATTTGTCTTTGCACTTGTAGGTCTATAAGAGGGTGATGCAGTCCGTCTTAGGACTCATGGGTCTGTAAGAGGGTGATGCAGTCTGTCTTTGGACTTGTGGGTTTGTAAGAGGGTGATGCAGCCTGTCTTTGGACTCATGGGTCTGTAAGAGGGTGATGCAGTGCGTTTTTGGACTTGTGTGTCTGTAAGAGGGTGATGCAGTCTGTCTTTGGGCTCTTTGGTCTGTAAGATGGTGATGCAGTCTATCTTTGGACCCGTGGGTCTGTAGGAGGGTGATGCCGTTTGTCTTTGCACTTGTGGGTCTATAAGAGGGTGATGCAGTCTGTCTTTGGACTTATGTGTCTGTAAGAGGGTGATGTAGTCCGTCTTTGGACTCAGGGTCTGTAAGAGGGTGATGCAACCTGTCTTCAGACTCGTGGGTCTGTAAGAAGGTGATGCAGTCTGTTTTTGGACATGTGGGTCTGTAGGAGGGTGATGCAGTTTGTCTTTGGACTTGTGGGTCTGTAAGAGGGTGATGCAGTCTGTCTTTGGACTGGTGGGTCTGTGAGAGGATGATGCCGTTTGTCTTTGCACTTGTGGGTCTATAAGAGGGTGATGCAGTCCGTCTTAGGACTCGTGGGTCTGTAAGAGGGTGATGCAGTCTGTCTTTGGACTTGTGGGTTTGTAAGAGGGTGATGCAGCCTGTCTTTGGACTCATGGGTCTGTAAGAGGGTGATGCAGTGCGTTTTTGGACTTGTGTGTCTGTAAGAGGGTGATGCAGTCTGTCTTTTGGCTCTTTGGTCTGTAAGATGGTGATGCAGTCTGTCTTTGGACTTGTGGGTTTGTAAGAGGGTGATGCAGCCTGTCTTTGGACTCATGGGTCTGTAAGAGGGTGATGTAGTCTGTCTTTGGACTCGTGGGTCTGTAAGAGAGTGATGCAGCCTGTCTTTGGACTTGTGGGTCTGTTAGAGGGTGATGCAGTCTGTCTTTGGACTCGTGGGTCAGTAGGAGGGTGATGCTGTTTGTCTTTGCACTTCTGGGTCTATAAGAGGGTGATGCAATCTGTCTTTGGACTTATGTGTCTGTAAGAGGGTGATGTAGTCCGTCTTTGGACTCAGGGTCTGTAAGAGGGCGATGCAACCTGTCTTCGGACTTGTGGGTCTATAAGAGGGTGATGCCATTTGTCTATGGACTTGTGGGTCTGTAAGAGGGTGATGCAACCTGTCTTCGGACTTGTGGGTCTATAAGAGGGTGATGCCATTTGTCTATGGACTCGTGGGTCTGTAAAAGGGTGATGCAGTTTGTCTATGGACTTTTGGGTCTATAAGGGTGATGCAGTCCGTAAATGGACTCGTGGGTCTGTAAGAGGGTGATGCAGTCTGTCTTTGGACTTGTGGGTCTATAAGTGTGATGCAGTCAGTCTATGGACTCGTGGGTGTGTAAGAGGGTGATGCAGTCTGTCTTTGGACTCATGGGTCTGTAGGAGGGTGATGCCATTGGTCTTTGCACTTGTGGGTCTATAAGAGGGTGATGCAGTCCGTCTTAGGACTCGTGGGTCTGTAAGAGGGTGATTCAGTCTGTCTTTGGACTTGTGGGTTTGTAAGAGGGTGATGCAGCCTGTCTTTGGACTCGTGGGTCTGTAAGAGGGTGATGCAGTGCGTTTTTGGACTTGTGTGTCTGTAAGAGGGTGATGCAGTCTGTCTTTGGGGTCTTTGGTCTGTAAGATGGTGATGCAGTCTATCTTTGGACCCGTGGGTCTGTAAGAGGGTGATGCAGTCTGTCTTTGGACTCATGGGTCTGTAGGAGGGTGATGCCGTTTGTCTTTGCACTTGTGGGTCTATAAGAGGGTGATGCAGTCTGTCTTTGGACTTGTGTGTCTGAAAGAGGGTGATGTAGTCTGTCTTTGGACTCGTGGGTCTGTAAGAGAGTGATGCAGCCTGTCTTTGGACTTGTGGGTCTGTTAGAGGGTGATGCAGTCTGTCTTTGGACTCGTGGGTCAGTAGGAGGGTGATGCTGTTTGTCTTTGCACTTCTGGGTCTATAAGAGGGTGATGCAATCTGTCTTTGGACTTATGTGTCTGTAAGAGGGTGATGTAGTCCGTCTTTGGACTCAGGGTCTGTAAGAGGGTGATGCAACCTGTCTTCGGACTCGTGGGTCTGTAAGAAGGTGATGCAGTCTGTTTTTGGACATGTGGGTCTGTAGGAGGGTGATGCAGTTTGTCTTTGGACTTGTGGGTCTGTAAGAGGGTGATGCAGTCTGTCTTTGGACTGGTGGGTCTGTGAGAGGATGATGCCGTTTGTCTTTGCACTTGTGGGTCTATAAGAGGGTGATGCCGTTTGTCTATGGACTCGTGGGTCTGTAAAAGGGTGATGCAGTTTGTCTATGGACTTGTGGGTCTATAAGGGTGATGCAGTCTGTCTATGGACTCGTGGGTGTGTAAGAGAGTGATGCAGTCTGTCTTTGGACTTGTGAGTCTATAAGTGTGATGCAGTCAGTCTATGGACTCGTGGGTGTGTAAGAGGGTGATGCAGTTTGTCTTTGGACTCGTGGGTGTGTAAGAGGGTGATGCAGTTTGTCTTTGGACTTGTGGGTCTGTAAGAGGGTGATGCAGTCTGTCTTTGGACTTGTGGGTGTGTAAGAGGGTGATGCAGTTTGTATTTGGACTTGTGGGTGTGTAAGAGGGTGATGCAGTTTGTATTTGGACTTGTGGGTCTGTAAGAGGGTGATGCAGCCTGTCCTTGGACTCGTGTGTCTGTAAGAGGGTGATGCAGTCTGTCTTTGGACTCGTGGGTCTGTAAGAGGGTGATGCAGTCTATCTTTGGACCCGTGGGTCTGTAAGAGGGAGATGCAGCCTGTCGTTGGACTTGTGGGTGTGTAAGAGGGTGATGCAGCCTGTCTTTTGACTCGTGTGTCTGTAAGAGGGTGATATAGTCCGTCTTTGGACTCAGGGTCTGTAAGAGAGGGATAATGCCAATCGCATCATGTAGTTTGTTAGCGACAGTTGCTTCAGTCTCCTCAGTGGAATGGTGGGAGACAGGGTTGGCCACAGCTGGCGAGGTTGGTGGGATTGTTGGTTCTCTACCGTGTGGTGCTAGAGTTTGCCAGTCACCCTTAAAGTAGCTGTGGCCAAGATCCAAGACAGCTTCCACATGGGCTCATGCTGTTGTTCTTGGGAGTCTTGCCCCTTCTCCCCCCCCCTGCCTCTGGCACCGGAGACCTATGCCACTTTGACAGGATGCTCATCCTTGGGCAACCTTCCATCTTTGCTTATACCCATTGTGTTTATATCTTCCCCCTTTCTCTCCTCAAAACCAGCATGACGTTAACTTTTGTAATGATCGTTGCTCTGCCTAACTATTGATGAGGTGTGACTTGAACCCGAATTGGGTGAGTTCCATCACGCCATTTCCTACGGTGGTTGGTTACCACCAATGACATCAGTATGTTTTGTATATGTCACATGTGCCACAAGTCTGCTTATTATGTTTGTCTGGCCATGCACCTCTTGAGTTGCACTAACCACCTGTGCATGTGGTTGTGGCATGTTTTTAATTTCATTTTGGAGGCATTATTACTGTATGTGCATACCTTATTCATGTACCGTTGTTTTTCTCTCTCTGTTTTGAATCTCATTAGGTTGGTCCTATGATTTGTATTATTAAGGTACCTCATTGAAAGGTCATCAGAGTGATTGGTTCATCTTCCATAACCAACCACCCGTGTAGATAGTGCATCAAGATAGGTCCTGAAGAATTGCCGAGTGATTTATACACATAAGGCAAGAAACATGTTCACCACAACTACACACATATAGACACCTCCGACCATTATAGTCGGCGGTATCCCTATTCTGGTTTTAATTGAGACGAGTGGGCTCGCAGATTAAAACTCATTGTGGAGTACCACCTCACCTCATTTTATTTCTCCTCACATCTACACCACTAGGCCACTTACACGCACCTCACCTATACGGCTTGGGAAAAGATCTCCGACAAAGAGCCCCTCATAGGATGCCCGTCAGGCATTGCAGCGCCGGCCTGATGAGGAGCAAGCCCTATGATGAAGCATGACACCCAAATGGGTGTGTGAGGGCCCCACTTCCCAAATTGGGAGACACCCACACTCCACTACTGAGTAACGGTGTTGACCAACCCAGCCTCCTTCTCTTCTTTCCCCACCCTACAGGAACTGCAAACTCCTTCTGTGCTACATTGTATTTATTGGGGCCTGTATGCTGGACCTATATGCGCCCCTTCTCCCTCATTTGTATTGAGTATGAGGGACGCGAGCCATGGATATGAGGGAGGCGAGTCATGGATATGAGGGATGGGAGTCATGGGGTGTAAGGATATGAGGGATGTGAGCCATGGATATGAGGGATTATGAGGGATGTGAGCCATGGATATGAGGATATGAGGGATGTGAGCCATGGATATCAGGGATTATGAGCCATGGATATGAGGGATTATGAGGGATGCGAGTCATGGATATGAGGGATGGGAGTCATGGATATGAGGATATGAGGGATGTGAGCCATGGATATGAGGGATTATGAGCCATGGATATGAGGGATTATGAGGGATGCGAGTCATGGATATGAGGGATGGGAGTCATGGGTATGAGGGATGCGAGTCATGGATATGAGGATATGAGGGATGTGAGCCATGGATATGAGGGATTATGAGGGTTGTGAGCCATGGATATGAGGGATTATGAGGGATGCGAGTCATGGATATGAGGGATGGGAGCCATGGGTATGAGGGACGTGAACCATGGATATGAGGGATTATGAGCCATGGATATGAGGGATTATGAGGGATGCGAGTCATGGATATGAGGGAGGCGAGTCATGGGTATGAGGGATGGGAGTCATGGGTATGAGGGATGGGAGTCATGGGTGTAAGGATATGAGGGATGTGAGCCATGGATATGAGGATATGAGGGATGTGAGCCATGGATATGAGGGATTATGAGGGATGTGAGCCATGGATATGAGGGATGCGAGTCATGGATATGAGGGATGGGAGTCATGGGTATGAGGGATGCGAGTCATGGATATGAGGGATGTGAGCCATGGATATGAGGGATTATGAGGGATGTGAGCCATGGATATGAGGGATTATGAGGGATGCGAGTCATGGGTATGAGGGACGTGAACCATGGATATGAGGGATGTGAGTCATGGATATGAGGGATGCGAGCCATGGGTATGAGGGACGTGAGCCATGGATATGAGGGACGTGAGCCACGGATATGAGGGACGCGAGCCACGGATATGAGGGATGCGAGTCACGGATATGAGGGATGCGAGTCACGGATATGAGGGATGCGAGTCATGGGTATGAGGGATGCGAGTCATGGGTATGAGGGATGCGAGTCATGGGTATGAGGGATGCGAGTCATGGGTATTAGGGATGTGAGTCATGGGTATGAGGGATGTGAGCCATGGATATGAGGGACGTGAGCCATGGGTATGAGGGACGTGAGCCATGGATATGAGGGACGTGAGCCATGGATATGAGGGACGTGAGCCATGGATATGAGGGACGTGAGCCATGGGTATGAGGGACGTGAGCCATGGATATGAGGGACGTGAGCCATGGATATGAGGGATGCAAGTCACGGATATGAGGGATGCGAGTCATGGATATGAGGGATGGGAGCCATGGGTATGAGGGACGTGAACCATGGATATGAGGGATGTGAGTCATGGATATGAGGGATGCGAGTCATGGATATGAGGGATACGAGTCATGGGTATGAGGGATGCGAGTCATGGGTATGAGGGATGCGAGTCATGGGTATGAGGGATGTGAGTCATGGATATGAGGGATGGGAGCCATGGATATGAGGGATGTGAGTCACGGATATGAGGGATGCGAGTCATGGGTATGAGGGATGCGAGTTATGGGTATGAGGGATGTGAGACATGGGTATGAGGGATGTGAGCCATGGATATGAGGGATGGGAGTCATGGATATGAGGGACGTGAGCCATGGGTATGAGGGACGTGAACCAAGGATATGAGGGATGTGAGTCATGGATATGAGGGATGGGAGCCATGGATATGAGGGATGCGAGTCACGGATATGAGGGATGCGAGTCATGGGTATTAGGGATGTGAGTCATGGGTATGAGGGATGTGAGCCATGGATATGAGGGACGTGAGTCATGGATATGAGGGACGTGAGCCATGGGTATGAGGGACGTGAGTCACGGATATGAGGGATGCGAGTCACGGGTATGAGGGATGCGAGTCATGGGTATGAGGGATGCGAGACATGGGTATGAGGGATGCGAGCCATGGGTATGAGGGACGTGAGCCATGGGTATGAGGGACGTGAGCCATGGGTATGAGGGACGTGAACCGCGGATATGAGGATATGAGGGATGTGAGTCATGGATATGAGGGATGGGAGCCATGGATATGAGGGATGCGAGTCACGGATATGAGGGATGCGAGTCACGGATATGAGGGATGCGAGTCATGGGTATGAGGGATGCGAGTCATGGGTATGAGGGATGCGAGTCATGGGTATGAGGGATGTGAGACATGGGTATGAGGGATGTGAGCCATGGATATGAGGGATGTGAGTCATGGATATGAGGGACGTGAGCCATGGGTATGAGGGATGTGAGCCATGGGTATGAGGGACGTGAACCATGGATATGAGGATATGAGGGATGTGAGTCATGGATATGAGGGACGTGAGCCATGGATATGAGGGAGGCGAGTCATGGATATGAGGGATGGGAGTCATGGGTATGAGGGATGGGAGTCATGGGTGTAAGGATATGAGGGATGTGAGCCATGGATATGAGGATATGAGGGATGTGAGCCATGGATATGAGGGATTATGAGGGATGTGAGCCATGGATATGAGGGAGGCGAGTCATGGATATGAGGGATGGGAGTCATGGGTATGAGGGATGGGAGTCATGGGTATGAGGATATGAGGGATGTGAGCCATGGATATGAGGATATGAGGGATGTGAGCCATGGATGTGAGGGATTATGAGGGATGTGAGCCATGGATATGAGGGATTATGAGGGATGCGAGTCATCGATATGAGGGATGGGAGTCATGGGTATGAGGGATGCGAGTCATGGATATGAGGGATGTGAGCCATGGATATGAGGGATTATGAGGGATGTGAGCCATGGATATGAGGGATTATGAGGGATGCGAGTCATGGATATGAGGGATGGGAGCCATGGGTATGAGGGACGTGAACCATGGATATGAGGGATGTGAGTCATGGATATGAGGGATGCGAGCCATGGGTATGAGGGACGTGAGTCATGGGTATGAGGGATGTGAGCCATGGATATGAGGGATGTGAGCCATGGATATGAGGGATGCGAGTCACGGATATGAGGGATGCGAGTCATGGGTATGAGGGATGCGAGTCATGGGTATGAGGGATGCGAGTCATGGGTATGAGGGATGCGAGTCATGGGTATTAGGGATGTGAGTCATGGGTATGAGGGATGTGAGCCATGGGTATGAGGGATGTGAGCCATGGATATGAGGGACGTGAGCCATGGGTATGAGGGACGTGAGCCATGGATATGAGGGATGCGAGTCACGGATATGAGGGATGCGAGTCATGGATATGAGGGATGGGAGCCATGGGTATGAGGGACGTGAACCATGGATATGAGGGATACGAGTCATGGGTATGAGGGATGCGAGTCATGGGTATGAGGAATGCGAGTCATGGGTATGAGGGATGTGAGTCATGGATATGAGGGATGGGAGCCATGGATATGAGGGATGCGAGTCACGGATATGAGGGATGCGAGTCATGGGTATGAGGGATGCGAGTCATGGGTATGAGGGATATGAGACATGGGTATGAGGGATGTGAGCCATGGATATGAGGGATGTGAGTCATGGATATGAGGGACGTGAGCCATGGGTATGAGGGACGTGAACCATGGATATGAGGATATGAGGGATGTGAGTCATGGATATGAGGGATGGGAGCCATGGATATGAGGGATGCGAGTCACGGATATGAGGGATGCGAGTCATGGGTATTAGGGATGTGAGTCATGGGTATTAGGGATGTGAGTCATGGGTATGAGGGATGTGAGCCATGGATATGAGGGACGTGAGTCATGGATATGAGGGACGTGAGCCATGGGTATGAGGGACGTGAGCCATGGATATGAGGGATGCGAGTCATGGATATGAGGGATGGGAGTCATGGGTATGAGGGATGGGAGTCATGGGTATGAGGATATGAGGGATGTGAGCCATGGATATGAGGATATGAGGGATGTGAGCCATGGATATGAGGATATGAGGGATGTGAGCCATGGATGTGAGGGATTATGAGGGATGTGAGTCATGGATATGAGGGATTATGAGGGATGCGAGTCATCGATATGAGGGATGGGAGTCATGGGTATGAGGGATGCGAGTCATGGATATGAGGGATGTGAGCCATGGATATGAGGGATTATGAGGGATGTGAGCCATGGATATGAGGGATTATGAGGGATGCGAGTCATGGATATGAGGGATGGGAGCCATGGGTATGAGGGACGTGAACCATGGATATGAGGGATGTGAGTCATGGATATGAGGGATGCGAGCCATGGGTATGAGGGACGTGAGTCATGGGTATGAGGGATGTGAGCCATGGATATGAGGGATGTGAGCCATGGATATGAGGGATGCGAGTCACGGATATGAGGGATGCGAGTCATGGGTATGAGGGATGCGAGTCATGGGTATGAGGGATGCGAGTCATGGGTATGAGGGATGCGAGTCATGGGTATTAGGGATGTGAGTCATGGGTATGAGGGATGTGAGCCATGGGTATGAGGGATGTGAGCCATGGATATGAGGGACGTGAGCCATGGGTATGAGGGATGTGAGCCATGGATATGAGGGATGCGAGTCACGGATATGAGGGATGCGAGTCATGGATATGAGGGATGGGAGCCATGGGTATGAGGGACGTGAACCATGGGTATGAGGGACGTGAGCCATGGGTATGAGGGATGCGAGTCATGGGTATGAGGAATGCGAGTCATGGGTATGAGGGATGTGAGTCATGGATATGAGGGATGGGAGCCATGGATATGAGGGATGCGAGTCACGGATATGAGGGATGCGAGTCATGGGTATGAGGGATGCGAGTCATGGGTATGAGGGATATGAGACATGGGTATGAGGGATGTGAGCCATGGATATGAGGGATGTGAGTCATGGATATGAGGGACGTGAGCCATGGGTATGAGGGACGTGAACCATGGATATGAGGATATGAGGGATGTGAGTCATGGATATGAGGGATGGGAGCCATGGATATGAGGGATGCGAGTCACGGATATGAGGGATGCGAGTCATGGGTATTAGGGATGTGAGTCATGGGTATTAGGGATGTGAGTCATGGGTATGAGGGATGTGAGCCATGGATATGAGGGATTATGAGGGATGCGAGTCATGGATATGAGGGATGGGAGTCATGGATATGAGGATATGAGGGATGTGAGCCATGGATATGAGGGATTATGAGCCATGGATATGAGGGATTATGAGGGATGCGAGTCATGGATATGAGGGATGGGAGTCATGGGTATGAGGGATGCGAGTCATGGATATGAGGATATGAGGGATGTGAGCCATGGATATGAGGGATTATGAGGGTTGTGAGCCATGGATATGAGGGATTATGAGGGATGCGAGTCATGGATATGAGGGATGGGAGCCATGGGTATGAGGGACGTGAACCATGGATATGAGGGATTATGAGCCATGGATATGAGGGATTATGAGGGATGCGAGTCATGGATATGAGGGAGGCGAGTCATGGGTATGAGGGATGGGAGTCATGGGTATGAGGGATGGGAGTCATGGGTGTAAGGATATGAGGGATGTGAGCCATGGATATGAGGATATGAGGGATGTGAGCCATGGATATGAGGGATTATGAGGGATGTGAGCCATGGATATGAGGGATGCGAGTCATGGATATGAGGGATGGGAGTCATGGGTATGAGGGATGCGAGTCATGGATATGAGGGATGTGAGCCATGGATATGAGGGATTATGAGGGATGTGAGCCATGGATATGAGGGATTATGAGGGATGCGAGTCATGGGTATGAGGGACGTGAACCATGGATATGAGGGATGTGAGTCATGGATATGAGGGATGCGAGCCATGGGTATGAGGGACGTGAGCCATGGATATGAGGGACGTGAGCCACGGATATGAGGGACGCGAGCCACGGATATGAGGGATGCGAGTCACGGATATGAGGGATGCGAGTCACGGATATGAGGGATGCGAGTCATGGGTATGAGGGATGCGAGTCATGGGTATGAGGGATGCGAGTCATGGGTATGAGGGATGCGAGTCATGGGTATTAGGGATGTGAGTCATGGGTATGAGGGATGTGAGCCATGGATATGAGGGACGTGAGCCATGGGTATGAGGGACGTGAGCCATGGATATGAGGGACGTGAGCCATGGATATGAGGGACGTGAGCCATGGATATGAGGGACGTGAGCCATGGGTATGAGGGACGTGAGCCATGGATATGAGGGACGTGAGCCATGGATATGAGGGATGCAAGTCACGGATATGAGGGATGCGAGTCATGGATATGAGGGATGGGAGCCATGGGTATGAGGGACGTGAACCATGGATATGAGGGATGTGAGTCATGGATATGAGGGATGCGAGTCATGGATATGAGGGATACGAGTCATGGGTATGAGGGATGCGAGTCATGGGTATGAGGGATGCGAGTCATGGGTATGAGGGATGTGAGTCATGGATATGAGGGATGGGAGCCATGGATATGAGGGATGTGAGTCACGGATATGAGGGATGCGAGTCATGGGTATGAGGGATGCGAGTTATGGGTATGAGGGATGTGAGACATGGGTATGAGGGATGTGAGCCATGGATATGAGGGATGGGAGTCATGGATATGAGGGACGTGAGCCATGGGTATGAGGGACGTGAACCAAGGATATGAGGGATGTGAGTCATGGATATGAGGGATGGGAGCCATGGATATGAGGGATGCGAGTCACGGATATGAGGGATGCGAGTCATGGGTATTAGGGATGTGAGTCATGGGTATGAGGGATGTGAGCCATGGATATGAGGGACGTGAGTCATGGATATGAGGGACGTGAGCCATGGGTATGAGGGACGTGAGTCACGGATATGAGGGATGCGAGTCACGGGTATGAGGGATGCGAGTCATGGGTATGAGGGATGCGAGACATGGGTATGAGGGATGCGAGCCATGGGTATGAGGGACGTGAGCCATGGGTATGAGGGACGTGAGCCATGGGTATGAGGGACGTGAACCGCGGATATGAGGATATGAGGGATGTGAGTCATGGATATGAGGGATGGGAGCCATGGATATGAGGGATGCGAGTCACGGATATGAGGGATGCGAGTCATGGGTATGAGGGATGCGAGTCATGGGTATGAGGGATGCGAGTCATGGGTATGAGGGATGTGAGACATGGGTATGAGGGATGTGAGCCATGGATATGAGGGATGTGAGTCATGGATATGAGGGACGTGAGCCATGGGTATGAGGGATGTGAGCCATGGGTATGAGGGACGTGAACCATGGATATGAGGATATGAGGGATGTGAGTCATGGATATGAGGGACGTGAGCCATGGATATGAGGGAGGCGAGTCATGGATATGAGGGATGGGAGTCATGGGTATGAGGGATGGGAGTCATGGGTGTAAGGATATGAGGGATGTGAGCCATGGATATGAGGGATGTGAGCCATGGATATGAGGGATTATGAGGGATGTGAGCCATGGATATGAGGGAGGCGAGTCATGGATATGAGGGATGGGAGTCATGGGTATGAGGGATGGGAGTCATGGGTATGAGGATATGAGGGATGTGAGCCATGGATATGAGGATATGAGGGATGTGAGCCATGGATGTGAGGGATTATGAGGGATGTGAGCCATGGATATGAGGGATTATGAGGGATGCGAGTCATCGATATGAGGGATGGGAGTCATGGGTATGAGGGATGCGAGTCATGGATATGAGGGATGTGAGCCATGGATATGAGGGATTATGAGGGATGTGAGCCATGGATATGAGGGATTATGAGGGATGCGAGTCATGGATATGAGGGATGGGAGCCATGGGTATGAGGGACGTGAACCATGGATATGAGGGATGTGAGTCATGGATATGAGGGATGCGAGCCATGGGTATGAGGGACGTGAGTCATGGGTATGAGGGATGTGAGCCATGGATATGAGGGATGTGAGCCATGGATATGAGGGATGCGAGTCACGGATATGAGGGATGCGAGTCATGGGTATGAGGGATGCGAGTCATGGGTATGAGGGATGCGAGTCATGGGTATGAGGGATGCGAGTCATGGGTATTAGGGATGTGAGTCATGGGTATGAGGGATGTGAGCCATGGGTATGAGGGATGTGAGCCATGGATATGAGGGACGTGAGCCATGGGTATGAGGGACGTGAGCCATGGATATGAGGGATGCGAGTCACGGATATGAGGGATGCGAGTCATGGATATGAGGGATGGGAGCCATGGGTATGAGGGACGTGAACCATGGATATGAGGGATACGAGTCATGGGTATGAGGGATGCGAGTCATGGGTATGAGGAATGCGAGTCATGGGTATGAGGGATGTGAGTCATGGATATGAGGGATGGGAGCCATGGATATGAGGGATGCGAGTCACGGATATGAGGGATGCGAGTCATGGGTATGAGGGATGCGAGTCATGGGTATGAGGGATATGAGACATGGGTATGAGGGATGTGAGCCATGGATATGAGGGATGTGAGTCATGGATATGAGGGACGTGAGCCATGGGTATGAGGGACGTGAACCATGGATATGAGGATATGAGGGATGTGAGTCATGGATATGAGGGATGGGAGCCATGGATATGAGGGATGCGAGTCACGGATATGAGGGATGCGAGTCATGGGTATTAGGGATGTGAGTCATGGGTATTAGGGATGTGAGTCATGGGTATGAGGGATGTGAGCCATGGATATGAGGGACGTGAGTCATGGATATGAGGGACGTGAGCCATGGGTATGAGGGACGTGAGCCATGGATATGAGGGATGCGAGTCATGGATATGAGGGATGGGAGTCATGGGTATGAGGGATGGGAGTCATGGGTATGAGGATATGAGGGATGTGAGCCATGGATATGAGGATATGAGGGATGTGAGCCATGGATATGAGGATATGAGGGATGTGAGCCATGGATGTGAGGGATTATGAGGGATGTGAGTCATGGATATGAGGGATTATGAGGGATGCGAGTCATCGATATGAGGGATGGGAGTCATGGGTATGAGGGATGCGAGTCATGGATATGAGGGATGTGAGCCATGGATATGAGGGATTATGAGGGATGTGAGCCATGGATATGAGGGATTATGAGGGATGCGAGTCATGGATATGAGGGATGGGAGCCATGGGTATGAGGGACGTGAACCATGGATATGAGGGATGTGAGTCATGGATATGAGGGATGCGAGCCATGGGTATGAGGGACGTGAGTCATGGGTATGAGGGATGTGAGCCATGGATATGAGGGATGTGAGCCATGGATATGAGGGATGCGAGTCACGGATATGAGGGATGCGAGTCATGGGTATGAGGGATGCGAGTCATGGGTATGAGGGATGCGAGTCATGGGTATGAGGGATGCGAGTCATGGGTATTAGGGATGTGAGTCATGGGTATGAGGGATGTGAGCCATGGGTATGAGGGATGTGAGCCATGGATATGAGGGACGTGAGCCATGGGTATGAGGGACGTGAGCCATGGATATGAGGGATGCGAGTCACGGATATGAGGGATGCGAGTCATGGATATGAGGGATGGGAGCCATGGGTATGAGGGACGTGAACCATGGGTATGAGGGACGTGAGCCATGGGTATGAGGGATGCGAGTCATGGGTATGAGGAATGCGAGTCATGGGTATGAGGGATGTGAGTCATGGATATGAGGGATGGGAGCCATGGATATGAGGGATGCGAGTCACGGATATGAGGGATGCGAGTCATGGGTATGAGGGATGCGAGTCATGGGTATGAGGGATATGAGACATGGGTATGAGGGATGTGAGCCATGGATATGAGGGATGTGAGTCATGGATATGAGGGACGTGAGCCATGGGTATGAGGGACGTGAACCATGGATATGAGGATATGAGGGATGTGAGTCATGGATATGAGGGATGGGAGCCATGGATATGAGGGATGCGAGTCACGGATATGAGGGATGCGAGTCATGGGTATTAGGGATGTGAGTCATGGGTATTAGGGATGTGAGTCATGGGTATGAGGGATGTGAGCCATGGATATGAGGGACGTGAGTCATGGATATGAGGGACGTGAGCCATGGGTATGAGGGACGTGAGCCATGGATATGAGGGATGCGAGTCACGGATATGAGGGATGCGAGTCATGGGTATGAGGGATGCGAGTCATGGGTATGAGGGATGCGAGACATGGGTATGAGGGATGTGAGCCATGGATATGAGGGATGTGAGTCATGGATATGAGGGACGTGAGCCATGGGTATGAGGGACGTGAACCGTGGATATGAGGATATGAGGGATGTGAGTCATGGATATGAGGGATGGGAGCCATGGATATGAGGGATGCGAGTCACGGATATGAGGGATGCGAGTCATGGGTATGAGGGATGCGAGTCATGGGTATGAGGGATGCGAGTCATGGGTATGAGGGATGTGAGACATGGGTATGAGGGATGTGAGCCATGGATATGAGGGATGTGAGTCATGGATATGAGGGACGTGAGCCATGGGTATGAGGGACGTGAGCCATGGGTATGAGGGACGTGAACCATGGATATGAGGATATGAGGGATGTGAGTCATGGATATGAGGGATGGGAGCCATGGATATGAGGGATGCGAGTCACGGATATGAGGGATGCGAGTCATGGGTATGAGGGATGCGAGTCATGGGTATGAGGGATGCGAGTCATGGGTATGAGGGATGCGAGTCATGGGTATGAGGGACGTGAGCCATGGGTATGAGGGATGTGAGCCATGGATATGAGGGACGTGAGTCATGGATATGAGGGATGTGAGTCATGGGTATGAGGGATGCGAGTCATGGGTATGAGGGATGCGAGTCATGGGTATGAGGGATGCGAGCCATGGATATGAGGGACGTGAGCCATGGGTATGAGGGATGCGAGCCATGGATATGAGGGACGTGAGCCATGGATATGAGGGATGTGAGTCATACATGATGGATGTGAGTCATACATGATGGATGTGAGTCATGTTAAGCGAGGCAGAGCATTGAGTCGTAGAAGGAATGTACGGCTGGGCTTTGTCCTGATGCAAGAGAGAACAATATTGGAACTACCATACCTCATGCAAGAGGCAAAGGGCCATGAATACAAGTCTTCCTGATTGGCACAAGAAGAGGGCTTTAAGATGGTAAGTCTCAGATTAATAAGCAGGGAGGATGAGAATCATATAAGCGGTGGGATTTTGTGCCCCCTGGGGATGGGCGGTCAGTTATTCCAGAAGCCTCAAGTGAAGGGAATCACCATAATCCAGACGGGAAGTAGGAAATACCCGGACAGTGATTGACAACTCATACCTGTTAAGAGTGGAAGAATCTCCCTAATTGACTACAATAGGAATCAGCATGAAAAGATCACTTGGGAAATCCAGGCAGAGGCCAAGATTTATGGCCGTTGAGACTGGAGCTGGGGAGGGGCCCAGACCAGCAGACCACCTTAGATCAGACCATATGGAAGGTTGTCCCCAAAGGTCATGACCTCAGTCTTGTCACTGTCAGTTTGAGGCAGGTGTTTTCACCCATTCGGCTACAAAGATCAGGCAGCCACAGAATCTTACTTGTGGGGATTTCAAAAAGTCAGATATGAGTACAACAATTTGCGTGTCATTTGCATAAGATAGAATTTGAAAAGCATGAGTTCTGACCTAAGAAACAAGAGGTGTAATGTAGACATTACGTAGTGTGGGACTGAGCGGATGGCTGTGGTTCTCCACGAGGAGTGGGCTGAGGAGAAGAGGTAAGAGGAGGGAGGGGAAGACACTAGCCTTTTTAGGGCAAGTTTGGGAATTCTAATGTTATGAAGGCAGAAATGAGAGTGTTTGTGGCACCATGTCGAAGGCAGCCCACAGACCTAAAAGGATCTGGGCAGCAGCACCACCAGTGCTTAATTTGAGCCGGTGGTTTCTGGTGCTCGGCACCGGCACTGAATTGCCAGCACCAGAGCTTGTGACAGTGTGCCACAAGGTGGCGCTGTCTGGTTAATTTAGTGATGACCACAACAGTCAATTATTAATGCAGTATACATTAACACCTTGCCTGCGGCAGGAATTCCAGCCCGGTGCTGGACATTCCAATCGCGGGCGTGGTCGTGACGGAACCCAGCCATCATGCGCACAGGCCACCTGTGGCTCATGACGGCTGGGTTCCGTCACGAGCATCGAAGGGGTTAAAAATGACTATTACATGCCGGTCAAGCCATTCTTATAGCTTTGGGGGCCTGAAATAGTCCGAAGTGTCACACTTGTAGGACTGTGATGGTTAGTAGTTGTGTTGATACTATCATTGGCAGCACGGCAGGGGCAATGTGTGGTGCAAGCTCCAGTGACCTCCTGACAAGAGCCCTCGCACTTATTGTTTTACAAATTATGCACTGCGCACCACCCTAATCCAAGCTGGTCTCTGATGTTCTTGGTTACCGTCAAGAGGGCGGATTCCGTGGTGTGCACTAGTCTAAAGCCTGATTGAGCACGGACTAATAAAATATCGGATACAAGGGACAGAGGGCCCGATTAACAAAGGTAAACATAGACCAAAAGTCTAAGGGCCTGATTCGTAAAGGTAAACATAGACCAAAAGTCTAAGGGCCCGATTCATAAAGGTAAACGTAGAACAAAAGTCTAAGGGCCCGATTCATAAAGGTAAATATAGAACAAAAGTCTAAGGGCCCGATTCATAAAGGTAAACATAGAACAAAAGTCTAAGGGCCCGATTAACAAAGGTAAACATAGACCAAAAGTCTAAGGGCCCGATTCGTAAAGGTAAACATAGACCAAAAGTCTAAGGGCCCGATTCGCAAAGGTAAACATAGACCAAAAGTCTAAGGGCCCGATTCATAAAGGTAAACATAGAACAAAAGTCTAAGGGCCCGATTCATAAAGGTAAACATAGAACAAAAGTCTAAGGGCCCGATTCGTAAAGGTAAACATAGAACAAAAGTCTAAGGGCCCGATTCGTAAAGGTAAACATAGAACAAAAGTCTAAGGGCCCGATTAACAAAGGTAAACATAGACCAAAAGTCTAAGGGCCCGATTCATAAAGGTAAACATAGAACAAAAGTCTAAGGGCCCGATTCGTAAAGGTAAACATAGAACAAAAGTCTAAGGGCCTGATTCATAAAGGTAAACATAGAACAAAAGTCTAAGGGCCCGATTCATAAAGGTAAACATAGAACAAAAGTCTAAGGGCCCGATTAACAAAGGTAAACATAGAACAAAAGTCTAAGGGCCCGATTCGTAAAGGTAAACATAGAACAAAAGTCTAAGGGCCC
The DNA here is from genome assembly GCA_963921515.1 of Calotriton arnoldi. NCBI lineage: Eukaryota > Metazoa > Chordata > Amphibia > Caudata > Salamandridae > Calotriton > Calotriton arnoldi. The sequence goes on from CAWUFW010014910.1 coordinate 288,433, forward strand.
GATTCGTAAAGGTAAACATAGAACAAAAGTCTAAGGGCCCGATTCGTAAAGGTAAACATAGAACAAAAGTCTAAGGGCCCGATTCATAAAGGTAAACATAGAACAAAAGTCTAAGGGCCCGATTCACAAAGGTAAACATAGACCAAAAGTCTAAGGGCCTGATTCGTAAAGGTAAACATAGACCAAAAGTCTAAGGGCCCGATTCGTAAAGGTAAACTTGGACCATTAGTCTAAGGGCCCGATTCACAAAGGAAAACATAGACCAAAAGTCTAAGGGCCCGATTCGCAAAGGTAAACTTGGACCATTAGTCTAAGGGCCCGATTCACAAAGGTAAACTTGGACCATTAGTCTAAGTTTAGACCTGAAGTCTAGGTTTAGACCTAAAGTCTAACTTAGATCAAAAGTCTAACTTTACTAGCAGTAAAGTTGGACTTTTGGTCTAAGTTTACCTTTGTGAATCATCTGGCTCAGAGTGTTGAAGATTAATATGGCTTTCCAGGATTTTGGAGGGAGAGAAATAGTTTGAGAATTAATAAGGACAGGGCCTGCAGTGGGCCTCCTCAGTAGTGGTATTACTAAGATGTGCTTCCAAGACTCAGGAACTGTTCCTTGTTCTAGAAAGAGGTCACAGATGCCTAGAAGGGCAGAGGAACGTGTCACATCCTAGTTTAAAGATCTGAGGAGCACATGGGTCAGAGGGTGATCCTCTGTAGAGAGAGGAGTCCAGGGTGGAACAGATGGTTCAGAACAGAGGGGTGAGGCCGGGAGGGGGGTAGGGAGGGGGTTTGGGCCACAACCAATCGCATGCTTCTGTACTTTCGGAAAGGGGAGAGCTTCCATAGAAACTGACTTTCATACAATCAGATGTAGGAAAACTTTCATTGATTTTGGTAATTTTGTCCTGAAATGATTTCAAGAGATTTCTGCAAAATTATAAAGAGGGAGAGACTTTTTTTTGCCTGGACCTGGATTTAAGAAAGATTTTACAATAAGTAAAATTTCTCGTGATGAGTTGTTGACCGTTTCCATAGAGTTAGTATAAAAGGTGGAGCGCGTCTTGCTGGTTACACTAGGTTTAGGGGTCTTTTGGTCTCCTGATGAGGAGGAGAGTGGATCCGGATCCCAGGCCTTGGTCTACACCAGGACCTCTGGAGACGGAGTAAAGAAAGGGTCAGCTCTAGCCATGGTCAGCTGGGCTGAAATCCAGGGCTTCGCGGTCTGGGTACAAACCAGGACCAGTTATGGTAGCCCCACCTTTCACATTTAGAGAAAAACCCTGCTTTATTTTGAAAAGTGACACACTTGTTCTGATTGGCCACGGCTGTCTGTCATCCCATCAAGCACGAGCACAGAAAGGGGAGTTCTCTCCGCCCACCTTGCTTTGCTATAGTCAATAAGAATGGCTAAAGAAACATGGCAGGACCAATCCTTTCAAAGACGCTTGGCTATGGGGTACAAATAGCCAGTGGTCACTTGTGTTTCTGTCCACGGTGGAGTGCCGTGGAGGAAAGATGATGCTGTGGGCTCTTCACAGGGCCCCCGGGAGGAGATGATTATGAAAATGAAAAGAAATTAAATGAAAATCGATATTTGTAAAGCGCTAACTGTCACTCCGAAGGGAGCATCCTGGCGCTGATACTGAGATGATATAGCACTCTAAGGGTCTTAGATGAGAAAGAGGCAGAGTTCGTCTGTCGCTCCGAAGATCCATGTTTTTAGAGCCTTTCTATATTGGGTTTCAGTTTTTTGCATTCTCAGTTGCAGAGGCAGTAGGTTCCAAGCTCTGGTACCTAACACTGCTATAGTTTTACCTCCTTTAGTTTTGCATCGAAAATTGGGAGGTATGAGCAGGTTAGCTGATGAGGACCTGAGAGTTCTGTTTGTAATATAAGGAGTGAAACGAGATGAAAGATATTTTGGTCCTATCTTGAGTGACGCCTTAAAAGTCATTAGAAGAATTTTGAACAGAATTCTCTTATGTAGTGGGAGCCAGTGAAGAGTTCTAAGAGCTGCAGAAGCGGAAGACCTTCGAGGAAGTCTTAAGACAAGCCGTGCTGCTGCGTGTTGGACCACCTGGAGTCTTTTTACTGTTTTTTTGCTAGCTCCTGCCAAGAGGCTGTTGCAGTAGTCAAGACGCGAAAGAATTAACGTGACTGCTACTGATTTCCTTGCTGCAAGAGGGAGTAAGTCAAAGAATTTTCTCAGGGATCTTATAATACTGAAGCAGGTCCCTGCTACCTTCACTGCATGTGGTTGGAAGGTGAGTGCGGAATCAAACTGCACTCCCAGATTTCTTGCCACTTTCACAGTCTCAGGCGGGAGTGGAGTTCCCTCTGGCCACCAATCACTTGGTGAAAATGAGACTTCTTTCCCTATCGGTAGGATCTTGGTAGGATTATGTAGGGTCTAAACAGGACCCAGGGGTAGAAAGATGATGATGTGGGCTATAAGCAGGGCCATGGAAGGAAAGATGACGATGTGGGGTCTAAACAGGACCCAGGGGTAGAAAGATGATGATGTGGGCTATAAGCAGGGCCATGGAAGGAAAGAGGACGATGTGGGCTATAAACAGGATCTAGGGGAGGAAAGATGATGATGTGGACTATAAACAGGGCTCTGGGGAGCAAAGGTGATGATGTGGACTATAAACGGGGCCCAGGGGAGGAAAGGTGATGATGTGGGCTATAAACAGGGCCTGGGGAGGAAAGATGATGATGTGGGCTATAAACAGGGCCTGGGGAGGAAAGAGGACGATGTGGGCTATAAACAGGATCTAGGGGAGGAAAGATGATGATGTGGACTATAAACAGGACCCAGGGGTATAAAGATGATGATGTGGGCTATAAACAGGGCCTGGGGGGGAAAGATGATGATGTGGGCTATAAACAGGGCCTGGGGAGGAAAGAGGACGATGTGGGCTATAAACAGGGCCTGGGGAGGAAAGATGATGATGTGGACTATAAACGGGGCCCAGGGGAGGAAAGGTGATGATGTGGGCTATAAACAGGGCCTGGGGAGGAAAGATGATGATGTGGGCTATAAACAGGGCCTGGGGAGGAAAGATGATGATGTGGGCTATAAACAGGGCCTGGGGAGGAAAGAGGACGATGTGGGCTATAAACAGGGCCTGGGGAGGAAAGATGATGATGTGGACTATAAACGGGGCCCAGGGGAGGAAAGGTGATGATGTGGGCTATAAACAGGGCCTGGGGAGGAAAGATGATGATGTGGGCTATAAACAGGGCCTGGGGAGGAAAGATGATGCTGTGGGATATCGACAGGGCCTGGGGAGGAAAAGGTGATGATGTGGGCTATAAACAGGACACAGGGGAGAAAAGGTGATGATGTGGGCTATAAACGGGGCCGTGGGGATGAAAGTTGATGATGTGGGCTAGAAACCAGGTCCAGGGGAGGAAAGGTGATGATGTGGGCTATAAACGGGGCCGAGGGGAGTAAAAGTTATTATGTGGGTTATAGACAGGGCCTGGGGAGGCAAGTGATGATGTGGGCTCAGAACAGGTTCCTGGGGAGGAAATATGATGATGTGGACTATAAACGGGGCCCAGAGGAAGAAAGGTGATGATGTGGGATACAGACGGGGCCTGGGGAGGAAAGGTGATGATGTGGGCTATAAACAGGGCCTGGGGAGGAAAGGTGATGATGTGGGCTATAAACAGGGCTTAGGGGAGGAAAGGTGATGATGTGGGCTATAAACAGGGCTTAGGGGAGGAAAGGTGATGATGTGGGCTATAAACAGGGCCTGGGGAGGAAAGGTGATGATGTGGGCTATAAACAGGGCTTAGGGGAGGAAAGGTGATGATGTGGACTATAAACAGGGCTATGGGGAGGAAAGATGATGATGTGGGCTATAAACGGGGCTCTGGGGAGGAAAGATGATGATGTGGGCTATAAACGGGGCTCTGGGGAGGAAAGATGAGGATGTGGGCTATAAACAGGGCCTGGGGAGGAAAGGTGATGATGTGGGATACAGACGGGGCCTGGGGAGGAAAGGTGATGATGTGGGCTATAAACAGGGCCTGGGGAGGAAAGGTGATGATGTGGGCTATAAATAGGGCTTAGGGGAGGAAAGGTGATGATGTGGACTATAAACAGGGCTCAGGGGAGGAAAGATGATGATGTGGGCTATAAACAGGGCCTGGGGAGGAAAGGTGATGATGTGGGCTATAAACAGGGCCTGGGGAGGAAAGGTGATGATGTGGGCTATAAACAGGGCTTAGGGGAGGAAAGGTGATGATGTGGGCTATAAACAGGGCTATGGGGAGGAAAGGTGATGATGTGGGCTATAAACAGGGCCTGGGGAGGAAAGGTGATGATGTGGGCTATAAACAGGGCTTAGGGGAGGAAAGGTGATGATGTGGACTATAAACAGGGCTCAGGGGAGGAAAGATGATGATGTGGACTATAAACAGGACCCAGGGGTATAAAGATGATGATGTGGGCTATAAACAGGGCCTGGGGAGGAAAGATGATGATGTGGGCTATAAACAGGGCCTGGGGAGGAAAGAGGACGATGTGGGCTATAAACAGGGCCTGGGGAGGAAAGATGATGATGTGGACTATAAACGGGGCCCAGGGGAGGAAAGGTGATGATGTGGGCTATAAACAGGGTCTGGGGAGGAAAGATGATGATGTGGGCTATAAACAGGGCCTGGGGAGGAAAGATGATGATGTGGGCTATAAACAGGGCCTGGGGAGGAAAGAGGACGATGTGGGCTATAAACAGGGCCTGGGGAGGAAAGATGATGATGTGGACTATAAACGGGGCCCAGGGGAGGAAAGGTGATGATGTGGGCTATAAACAGGGCCTGGGGAGGAAAGGTGATGATGTGGGCTATAAACAGGGCTTAGGGGAGGAAAGGTGATGATGTGGACTATAAACAGGGCTCAGGGGAGGAAAGATGATGATGTGGACTATAAACAGGACCCAGGGGTATAAAGATGATGATGTGGGCTATAAACAGGGCCTGGGGAGGAAAGATGATGATGTGGGCTATAAACAGGGCCTGGGGAGGAAAGAGGACGATGTGGGCTATAAACAGGGCCTGGGGAGGAAAGATGATGATGTGGACTATAAACGGGGCCCAGGGGAGGAAAGGTGATGATGTGGGCTATAAACAGGGCCTGGGGAGGAAAGATGATGATGTGGGCTATAAACAGGGCCTGGGGAGGAAAGATGATGCTGTGGGATATCGACAGGGCCTGGGGAGGAAAAGGTGATGATGTGGGCTATAAACAGGACACAGGGGAGAAAAGGTGATGATGTGGGCTATAAACGGGGCCATGGGGATGAAAGTTGATGATGTGGGCTAGAAACCAGGTCCAGGGGAGGAAAGGTGATGATGTGGGCTATAAACGGGGCCGAGGGGAGTAAAAGTTATTATGTGGGTTATAGACAGGGCCTGGGGAGGCAAGTGATGATGTGGACTCAGAACAGGTTCCAGGGGAGGAAATATGATGATGTGGACTATAAACGGGGCCCAGAGGAGGAAAGGTGATGATGTGGGATACAGACGGGGCCTGGGGAGGAAAGGTGATGATGTGGGCTATAAACAGGGCCTGGGGAGGAAAGGTGATGATGTGGGCTATAAACAGGGCTTAGGGGAGGAAAGGTGATGATGTGGGCTATAAACAGGGCTTAGGGGAGGAAAGGTGATGATGTGGGCTATAAACAGGGCTTAGGGGAGGAAAGGTGATGATGTGGGCTATAAACAGGGCCTGGGGAGGAAAGGTGATGATGTGGGCTATAAACAGGGCTTAGGGGAGGAAAGGTGATGATGTGGACTATAAACAGGGCTCAGGGGAGGAAAGATGATGATGTGGGCTATAAACGGGGCTCTGGGGAGGAAAGATGATGATGTGGGCTATAAACGGGGCTCTGGGGAGGAAAGATGAGGATGTGGGCTATAAACAGGGCCTGGGGAGGAAAGGTGATGATGTGGGATACAGACAGGGCCTGGGGAGGAAAGGTGATGATGTGGGCTATAAACAGGGCCTGGGGAGGAAAGGTGATGATGTGGGCTATAAACAGGGCTTAGGGGAGGAAAGGTGATGATGTGGACTATAAACAGGGCTCAGGGGAGGAAAGATGATGATGTGGGCTTTAAACAGGGCCTGGGGAGGAAAGGTGATGATGTGGGCTATAAACAGGGCCTGGGGAGGAAAGGTGATGATGTGGGCTATAAACAGGGCTTAGGGGAGGAAAGGTGATGATGTGGGCTATAAACAGGGCTTAGGGGAGGAAAGGTGATGATGTGGGCTATAAACAGGGCCTGGGGAGGAAAGGTGATGATGTGGGCTATAAACAGGGCTTAGGGGAGGAAAGGTGGTGATGTGGACTATAAACAGGGCTCAGGGGAGGAAAGATGATGATGTGGGCTTTAAACAGGGCCTGGGGAGGAAAGGTGATGATGTGGGCTATAAACAGGGCCTGGGGAGGAAAGGTGATGATGTGGGCTATAAACAGGGCTTAGGGGAGGAAAGGTGATGATGTGGGCTATAAACAGGGCTTAGGGGAGGAAAGGTGATGATGTGGGCTATAAACAGGGCCTGGGGAGGAAAGGTGATGATGTGGGCTATAAACAGGGCCTGGGGAGGAAAGGTGATGATGTGGGCTATAAACAGGGCCTGGGGAGGAAAGGTGATGATGTGGGCTATAAACAGGGCTTAGGGGAGGCAAGGTGATGATGTGGGCTATAAACACGCGTGTGTAAGGAATCCCTAAATGACAGTACTGGTCTGCCGGGCTGTTTATGGTTGAAATGCGGAGCTTTCCGGGGCACTCGAGAGTGTGAATGTTCACTTACCTCGACACTGAATACAAGTTCTGAAGGTATCTGGGATGGCAGAATAAAAGAGGCGTACCTTTTATTACTAGCAGAGTCTTTACTCTTAGGCCTGTGTTCTGCAATATTTACATATTTCATACAAACTCATTTGCTCTGGCATGTAAATAGGGCAGTGTAAATAACAGGGTGTTCGGTGCTACAATGCAAAACGGAAGCAGAAAATAAATAGTTCCTGGGATCCGGTGAGTGTGTCCAAAGCTCTCTCTTAGAGACCTGTGTATTTGAGATCCCTTTCATGTCACTCTGTGTTCACATGCTTATAAAGTAATGCCACTGAAAGAAATGCATATTTCACAGTTAATCTGATATTGCATAACTTCATGTGTACACTCGGCCCTTAGAGGGCTCACTCCGGAGCACAAGCGGGCGCACTCAGCAGTTGTGGGGCGCACTCAGCAGTTGTGGGGGGCACTCAGCGGTTTGGGGCACACTCAGCGGTTGTGGGGGGGCACTCAGCAGTTGTGGGTCGCACTCAGCAGTTGAAGGGCGCACTCAGCGGTTGAAGGGCGCACTCAGCGGTTGTGGGGGGCACTCAGCGGTTGTGGGGGGGCACTCAGCGGTTGTGGGGGGCACTCAGCGGTTTGGGGCACACTCAGCGGTTGTGGGGGGGCACTCAGCAGTTGTGGGTCGCACTCAGCAGTTGTGGGGGGCACTCAGCGGTTTGGGGCACACTCAGCGGTTGTGGGGGGGCACTCAGCAGTTGTGGGTCGCACTCAGCAGTTGAAGGGCGCACTCAGCGGTTGAAGGGCGCACTCAGCGGTTGTGGGGGCACTCAGCGGTTGTGGGGGGCACTCAGCGGTTGTGGGGGGCACTCAGCGGTTGTAGGGCACACTCAGCATTTGTGGGGCGCACTCAGCAGTTGTGGGGGGCTGGAAAGAAACTTTGCTGATCAGCGATTCTTCACCTGTGGTCCGAGGACCCCGTGTGTCCGTGAAGCCTCCTCAGCGGGTCCGTGACTGTTTTAGCAACTAAAATAAATACATACAAATTAATTCACTATATACAAATAAAGAACCAAATTGAAAACATGAAAACTTTTTGTATATTTAACTGTGAATGAAAGAAAATATTTTAGCGTTTGTTTGGTCTATACCTGTTTTTGTATTTTTGTGTTTTGTTTAGTTCTTCAAATCATAGAAATTGCTTAGACCAGGGGTTCCTGGCTTCCAGTAATGATTCAAGGGGGGTCCCTGGGTTCCAGTAATGATTCAGTGGGGGTCCCTGGGTTCCAGTATTGATTCAGGGGGGTCCCTGGCTTCCAGTAATGACTCAGTGGGGATCTGCGGATTCCAGTAATGACTAAGTGGGAGTCCCTGGATTTCATTAATGATTCAGTGGGGGTCCTCGGGTTCCAGTAATGATTCAGGGAGGTCCCTGGGTTCCAGTACTGATTCAGTGGGGGTCCCCGGATTTCAGTAATGATTCAGTGGGGGTCCTCAGGTTCCAGTAATGATTCAGGGGGGTCCCTGGGTTCCAGTACTGATTCAGTGGGGGTCCCCGGGTTCCAGTAATGATTCAGTGGGGGTCCCTGGGTTCCAGTACTGATTCAGTGGGGGTCCCCGGGTTCCAGTAATGATTCAGTGGGGGTCCCTGGATTCCAGTAATGATTCAGTGGGGGTCCCTGGGCTCCAGTGATACAGTGGGGGTCCCCGGATTCCAGTAATGATTCAGTGGGGGGGTCCCTGGGCTCCAGTGATACAGTGGGGGTCCCCGGATTCCAGTAATGACTCAGCGGGGGGATCCCCGCATTCCAGTAATGATTCAGTGGGGGTCCCTGGATTCCAGTAATGATTCAGTGGGGTCCCCGGGTTCCAGTAATGATTCAGTGGGGGTCCCTGGATTCCAGTAATGATTCAGTGGGGGTCCCTGGGCTCCAGTGATACAGTGGGGGTCCCCGGATTCTAGTAATGATTCAGTGGGGGTCCCTGGGCTCCAGTGATACAGTGGGGGTCCCTGGATTCCAGTAATGACTCAGCGGGGGGATCCCCGTATTCCAGTAATGATTCGGGGGGATCCCCGTATTCCAGTAATGATTCAGTGGTGGTCCCCGGGTTCCAGTAATGATTTAGTGGGGGCCCCCGGATGCCAGTAATGACTCAGCGGGGGGGATCCCCGTATTCCAGTAATGATTCAGGGGGGGTCCCTGGGTTCCAGTAATGATTCAGGGAGGTCCCCGGATTCCAGTAATGATTCAGGGGGGTCCCTGGGCTCCAGTGATTCAGTGGGGGTCCCTGGGTTCCAGTAATGATTCAGTGGGGGTCCCCGGATTCCAATAATGATTCAGAGGGGGTCCCTGGGCTCCAGTAATGATTCAGGGGGGTCCCTGGGCTCCAGTAATGATTCAGGGGGGCCCCTGGGTTCCAGTAATGATTCAGGGGGGTCCCTGGGTTCCAGTAATGATTCAGTGGGGGTCCCCGGGTTACAGTAATGACTCAGCGGGGGATCCCTGTATTCCAGTAATGATTCGGGGGGGATCCCCGTATTCCAGTAATGATTCAGTGGGGGTCCCCGGATTCCAGTAATGATTCAGGGGGGTCCCCGGGTTCCAGTAATGATTCAGTGGGGGTCCCCGGGTTACAGTAATGACTCAGCGGGGGGATCCCTGTATTCCAGTAATGATTCGGGGCGATCCCCGTATTCCAGTAATGATTCAGTGGGGGTCCCCGGATTCCAGTAATGATTCAGGGGGGTCCCCGGATTCCAGTAATGATTCAGGGGGGTCCCTGGGCTCCAGTGATTCAGTGGGGGTCCCCGGATTCCAGTAATGACTCAGCGGGGGGGATCCCCATATTCCAGTAATGATTCAGGGGCGTCCCCGGATTCCAGTAATGATTCAGAGGGGTCCCCGGATTCCATTAATGATTCAGTGGGGGTCCCTGGGCTCCAGTGATACAGTGGGGGTCCCCGGATTCCAGTAATGATTCAGTGGGGGTCCCTGGGCTCCAGTGATACAGTGGGGGTCCCCGGATTCCAGTAATGACTCAGCGGGGGGATCCCCGTATTCCAGTAATGATTCGGGGCGATCCCCGTATTCCAGTAATGATTCAGTAGTGGTCCCCGGGTTCCAGTAATGATTTAGTGGGGGCCCCCGGATTCCAGTAATGACTCAGCGGGGTGGATCCCCGTATTCCAGTAATGATTCAGGGGGGTCCCCGGGTTCCAGTAATGATTCAGAGGGGGTCCCCGGGTTCTAGTACTGATTCAGTGGGGGTCCCTGGGCTCCAGTGATACAGTGGGGGTCCCCGGATTCCAGTAATGATTCAGTGGGGGTCCCTGGGCTCCAGTGATACAGTGGGGGTCCCCGGATTCCAGTAATGATTCAGTAGTGGTCCCCGGGTTCCAGTAATGATTTAGTGGGGGCCCCCGGATTCCAGTAATGACTCAGCGGGGGGATCCCCATATTCCAGTAATGATTCAGTGGGGGTCCCTGGGTTCCAGTAATGATTCAGTGGGGGTCCCTGGGCTCCAGTGATACAGTGGGGGTCCCCGGATTCCAGTAATGACTCAGTGGGGGTCCCTGGGCTCCAGTGATACAGTGGGGGTCCCTGGATTCCCGTAATGACTCAGCGGGGGGATCCCCATATTCCAGTAATGATTCGGGGGGGATCCCCGTATTCCAGTAATGATTCAGTGGTGGTCCCCGGGTTCCAGTAATGATATAGTGGGGGCCCCTGGATTCCAGTAATGACTCAGCGGGGGGGATCCCCGTATTCCAGTAATGATTCAGTGGGGGTCCCTGGGTTCCAGTAATGATTCAGGGGGGTCCCCTGATTCCAGTAATGATTCAGGGGGGTCCCTGGGCTCCAGTGATTCAGTGGGGGTCCCTGGGTTCCAGTAATGATTCAGTGGGGGTCCCCGGATTCCAGTAATGATTCAGAGGGGGTCCTGGGCTCCAGTAATGATTCAGGGGGGTCCCTGGACTCCAGTAATGATTCAGGGGGGGTCCCTGGGTTCCAGTAATGATTCAGGGGGGTCCCTGGGTTCCAGTAATGATTCAGTGGGGGTCCCCGGGTTCCAATAATGACGCAGCGGGGGGATCCCTGTATTCCAGTAATGATTCGGGGGGATCCCCGTATTCCAGTAATGATTCAGTGGGGGTCCCCGGATTCCAGTAATGATTCAGGGGGGTCCCCGGATTCCAGTAATGATTCAGGGGGGTCCCTGGGCTCCAGTGATTCAGTGGGGGTCCCCGGATTCCAGTAATGACTCAGCGGGGGGATCCCTGTATTCCAGTAATGATTCAGGGGGGTCCCCGGATTCCAGTAATGATTCAGGGGGGTCCCCGGATTCCAGAAATGATTCAGGGGGGTCCCTGGGTTCCAGTAATGATTCAGTGGGGGTCCCTGGGTTCCAGTATTGATTCAGGGGGGTCCCTGGGGTCCAGTAATGATTCAGAGAGGGTCCCCGGGTTCCGGTAATGATTCAGAGGGGGTCCCCGGGTTCCAGTAATGATTCAGGGGGGTCCCCGGGTTCCAGTAATGATTCAATGGGGGACCCTAGGTTCCAGTAATGATTCAGGGGGGGGGTCCCTGAGTTCCAGTAATGATTCAGGGGGGTCCCTGGGCTCCAGTAATGATTCAGAGGGGTCCCCGGATTCCAGTAATGATTCAGAGGGGTTTCCGGGTTCCAGTAATGATTCAGAAGGGGTCCCGGGTTCCAGTAATGATTCAGTGGGGGTCCCCGGATTCCAGTAATGACTCAGCGGGGGGGATCCCCGTATTCCAGTAATGATTCAGAGGGGTCCCAGGGTTCCAGTAATGATTCAGGGGGGTCCCCGGATTCCAGTAATGATTCAGGGGGGTCCCCGGACTCCAGTAATGATTCAGGGGGGTCCCTGGGTTCCAGTAATGATTCAGTGGGGGTCCCTGGGTTCCAGTATTGATTCAGGGGGGTCCCTGGGTTCCAGTAATGTTTCAGAGGGGGTCCCTGGGTTCCAGTAATGATTCAGAGGGGGTCCCTGGGTTCCAGTAATGATTGATTCAGAGGGGGTCCCTGGGTTCCAGTAATGATTCAGTGGGGGTCCCTGGTTTCCAGTATTGATTCAGGGGGGTCCCTGGGTTCCAGTATTGATTCAGGGGGGTCCCTGGGTTCCAGTAATGATTCAGGGGGGTCCCTGGGCTCCAGTAATGATTCAGGGGGGTCCCTGGGCTCCAGTAATGATTCAGAGGGGGTACCTGGGATCCAGTAATGATTCAGAGGTGGTCCCCGGATTCCAGTAATGATTCAGGGGGGGGGGGTCCCTGGGCTCCAGTAATGATTCAGAGGGGGTCCCCGGATTCCAGTAATGATTCAGAGGGGGTCCCTGGGTTCCAGTAATGATTCAGGGGGGATCCATGGGCTCCAGTAATGATTCAGAGGGGTCCCCGGATTCCAGTAATGATTCAGAGGGGGTCCCCGGGTTCCAGTAATGATTCAGAGGGGGTCCACAGCAGTCAAAAGGTTAAGAACCGCTGATCCAGGTGACCTGCTTTTTGTCAGACTTCCGAATTCTTCTAAAACAGTAAACCCTGGTCCCAAGAGGGTAGATCTGTAAAGTGAGATAAGCTCCGAGGGTTCAAAAGTGCCTGTTTGTGGGGACCGTGGCCCTGCCTTTAAGCACTAATCCTTTAAGCCTCTTAAGCACAAATCACAGGTTGCCGATAGACCCCCCCTCCATCCCTTGCACAATGTCACTTGTGAGTGCTCTACCTTGAGAGAGATGTGCTGCAGGGCTTCCCTCTCACCCACTCTCCTGAGTCTGCTCGCTTCGGACCCACTTTCAAGGGCCCCCCTGGGAATTCAGCCAGAGGAGGAGCTTGGAAAGGGTGGTCCTGGCTCACTCTAGCCGTCTGAGATCCTACAGGATACAACCTGTAATCCAACATTCCCTCTCGGTAAGGGTGAGTGTATGGTCCTGGCCCCTTCTAGCCGTAAGAGACCCCACAGGACACAACCTATAAGTCCAACATTCCCTCTCGGTAAGGGTGAGTGTATGGCCCTGGCTCACTCTGGCCGTACGAGACGCCACAGGACACAACCTGTAGTCGAACATTCCCTCTCGGTAAGGATGAGTGAATGGTCCTGGCTCACTCTAGCCATCTGAGATTGTACAGGACACAACCTATAGCCCAACATTCCCTCTCGGTAAGGGTGAGCTTGTGTTCCTGGCTCACTCTAGCCGTACGAGACGCCACAGGAGACAACCTGTAGTCGAACATTTCCTCACGCTAGAGGTGAGTGTGTGTTCCTGGCTCACTCTAGCCGTATGAGATCCTACAGGACACAACCTGCAGTCGAACATTCCCTCTCACTAGAGGCGAGTGTGTGTTCCTGGCTCCCTCCAAAGGTATGAGAATCTACAGGACTCAACCTGTAGTCTAACATTCCCTCACGCTATAGGTGAGTGTGCGGTCCTTGTTCACTCTAGCCATATGAGATCCTACAGGACACAACCTGTAGTCTAACATTCCCTCACACTATAGGTGAGTGTGCGGTCCTTGTTCACTCTAGCCATATGAGATCCTACAGGACACAACCTGTAGTCTAACATTCCCTCTCACTAGAGGTGAGTGTGTGTTCCTGGCTCCCTCCAAAGGTATGAGAATCTACAGGACACAACCTGTAGTCTAACATTCCCTCACGCTATAGGTGAGTGTGCGGTCCTTCTTCACTCTAGCCATATGAGATCCTACAGGACACAACCTGTAGTCGAATATTCACTCATGGTAATGGTGAGCATGTGTTCCTGGCTCACTCTAGCCGTAAGAAACCCCACAGGACACAACCTGTAGTGGAATATTCCCTCTCAGTAGGGGTGAGTGTGTGTTCGGGTGACCAGAATTTTAAAGCCAAAAACCGGGACATTTTACAAAAATAGAAGAAGGACTACAATTTTACTTCAAGCGAGCGCACGGAATGACAGCGCTCCTCAGCAGAGAATCACAGGACAGGCAGTAAGAACATACATAAAATATCATTTTAAACCCAGTAGCTTGCCTGTTAATTAAATTGCTTTCTTGAAACAACTGCTAACTATCCCTGCTTTGTAAAACATAAAAAAGAACCTCCTGCCGTTTTCAGTCGACCCTCTCTAAAAACCGGGACATGAGCTAAATTTCCTGAACTCTGCTGGGACATCTGGTGGAAAACCGGGACCGTCCTGGCAAATCCGGGACACCTGGTCACCCTAGTGTGTGTCCCTGGCTCACTCTAGCCGTAGGCGATCCTACAGGACACAACCTGTAGTCTAACATTCCCTCGCTGTAGAGATGAGTGTGTGTCCCTGGCTCACTCTAGCCGTAGGCGATCCTACAGGACACAACCTGTAGTCTAACATTCCCTCGCTGTTGAGATGAGTGTGTGTTCCTGGCTACCTCCAAAGCTTAGCTTAATTTGTAAAGAACAAAAATGCCAGGGCTCTCGTCAGGAGCTCACTGCAGCTTGCACGAAACATTACCCCTGCCATGCTGCCGGTGATAGTGACAACACAACTACTAACCATCACACTCCTACAAGTGTGACAATTCAGACTATTCCAGGCCCCCAAAGCTATAAGAAAGGTAATAGTCATTTTTAACATATATTGCATTAAAAATCAACTGTTGTGGTCATCTCTAAATTAGCCAGACAGCGCCACCTTGTGGCAGACTGTCACGAGCACCGGTGTTGACAATTAAGTGCCAGTGCAGAGCACCGGAACCCACTAGCTCAAATTAAGCACCTGCCCCAGGAAACGGCAAGGTGAAGCTCCCTAGCTTCAAAGGGGCCCAGTGTCTCCTCTAGTTGACACCCAAAAGTCTGGCACACTACAAAGGATTCTTGAATGTCCATTAGCGGCCCTGAAATTCACATCTGCTGTCTGTACCCTCTCTAACTCTCCATCTTAGGCTCCACTCGGACATAGCAAATCCATGTGGCTGTGGCTTCATGTATCATCCGTGTGCCCCAAACCGACATCCTCTTTTCACAAAGAAACGTGCACACATACAGTGGGCATTCATGTCTCACATGGATGGGCGATGAATTTAGTGGCAGGACACTGACAGACCAATTTACAAAAAGGTGACTGTAACAAACTGGATTATTGTTTGGGGTGGGTGACTCAGCCACTCCAAGAAATAAATGCAACCCTTGTCAGTGTGACTAAATTAACCCGACCGCAACTTCCTGGTAGCCATGGCCCAGAGCAGAGAGGGCAATGTGTAAAGTATTTATGCAGTGCTGAAACAGGGAAAAAGTCAAAATGCAAAACAAAAAAAATCCAAAACTGAATTAGAAAAATAGAGTAAAATATATTAAAGAAAATCACACCACAGTGACAAAAATCTACTGAGGTAAACCGAGATACGAATTTTTAAAGCTTTAAGTAGAAGTAGCGCCCAGAAGGACAAAGCACCGCTGACGATCAATGATCGCAGTAGAACGGGACTTAGGCTTGATTTCAGGCCGACCACAATGGAGCGCGGGGCGGATATACCAAACAGGTTTGTCCTGGTCAAAGATTTTACCTTCTGACTAAGGGCCAGATGGACAAAAATCTAGAATTTCGATTCCCTAATTGCGATAAATCGCAATTCCTAATGTAAGAAAGCTTACATCTTTGAAATAGCAATTCCTAGTGGATCGCAAATCGACCTACTTCATGAATACTAAAGAGGCAGGTCACGATTTGCGACCTATTAGGAATCGCAGTCATCAGATTGGCGGTGGCCTGCTGGGGCTACATAACACCATGTCTGTGATTGTTTTTTTAGGTCGAAGCCTACCAGACAGCGCACCTTTCTGGTTTGCTAACAACATCTTGGGGACATTGGGAAAGGCTTCCCTGGGAATGCATTCCGCCCATTGCTTACCTTTGTCTTTGTGGTTTATAACTCACATTTGCTTGCTTTCTATTTGCTGGCTCTGCATGTTTTAGGCTGTCCAGCTTGAGTTTGTCCCTTTTGTGGCCTAAACCCTATTTACTATATTCTTCCACCACTTCTAGATTTCTTCAAACAGGCCTTTAAATCTTGTTCTTATCTTGTCACATTTGCTGTGTATTCAAAGACAGAGGTCAAATGTCAGGCTCCGTCTTCCAGGGAGCTTGGTGTTTACATTTCTTTCTCGGACTTCAAAGTGAGAGTATTTATGTGACAATCATGCTGGCTACTGGGGGTGTGCTTGACAAAGGCTGTAAGATGGTGTTATTAGGACGAGCCTAGGCAGTGCCTGCGCTGTCTCTTCGAGACATGCTGTATTCACTCTGTGAGCTTACAGCCCGCCCACTGGCTTTTTATTTGTTACTTGGGCTGTCCTTGAAAAAGGCTTGCTTGCTAGTGGGCAATCTTTCTTCTTTGTCCCTCCTTGTGTTCATTTGTTTTGGAGCAGGGAATAACTACTGGTTTTGTTCAACTGTAGTCCTTATCTATTCATTTTGTGCACAATTTTTTTGGTTAGTTTCCTGCTCGTGTTCCAAACACCGCTTGTGTTGGTTTGTTTCCTGCTCGTGTTCTGAACTTCGCTTGCACTCTTTCTGCCTGCTGACAGTTTTCTTTCCCTACTGGTGCTATATTTTTTAAATAATACTTTCCTGCTTGTTTTCCAAGTTGGGCTCAGTATTTTGTACTCCATCAGGGTACGCTTTTTTTTTCGTCAAGAGCATTCTCACTCCGACATCTGGTCCATATTTGTAAAAGGCCCTGCTCTGGATCTGCCTGCCGTCCCCTTTCAAATCGCACAGAGGCCCTGATAAATGGCTGTGTGTCTATTTTGTAAATGGCTGTGTTGCCATTGAACTTTGTCACATTATCGCATATACCTTGATGTAATAACGCAGGGTTACTATTAACGCAGATACGGTTGACACACCGAAGCCGAGCTAGCTTTTACAATCGCTCCCCTATTTCGCACATTGCAGTTCAAACCTGCTCTTGGGGCTTACATTCTTGCAGCCAGATCTCGTGACTAGCAAAGCATTGAGGGGGCAGTATTAACAAAGGGACGCACACAGGACTCGGACCCCTAACCCCCCGTGTAGCCCCCCCCCAATTGCATGCTTTGTAAGCAGCCATATTAGAAAACGTAATTGCAAGTAAATCAAGTACTAGTTCTAACAGGTCACATGTTTGTTCAATAGCGCCAAAGGAAATATATTCCTGCAAATGTTTTTAGAATTGCCCTGTCCTGTTTGTGTTATACTGTATGCGTTGAACACCAAATTTATTTGACATTTTTAAAATACCACTTACTAAATGAATCCATATTTTAAACGTAGCCTTCATCAGTGAAAACATTCTTGCAAAGCAGTTGCTACGCACTGGAGGGTGCACGCAGATATCGTAATTAAGTAGTGAAAAGAATATAAGATGGATACCCAATAGTTTTCGAAGGGTGGGTAGGTTAGCCACGCCCCTTTCCATTCATAGCCGTCCCTCCGGGGCAGGACCGCCGTCCCTCCGGGCTTCGCACTCATTTGAAGAATATTACTGGCTGTGAGTGGGTACTATGGCGAAAAGTGGCCAGGAGTTAAGGAAAATTATCACCGGCTGCCGTGTGTCCTTGCCCTCACCCAGGCCCCTTAAATCCACCTAGCGGTGCGGCGCTGGTGTTGTGTGTTGTCTGTGGAAAGGAGGTATGTTCCGTTTTGAAGAACGGAGGACTCTTGTGTGCTTACTGAGTTTCTTTAGAGTTTCTGATTGATTCCTTGTGATTCAGTATCTGACTTGGGTATGTAATCAGTGTTATGTCTAATGTGCTTTATTGGTGTTATCCTCGACTCCTCCCAATCCGGCTTCAGAAAAAACCACAGAACGGAAACTGCCCTCCTCGCCGCAACAGACGACATCCACACCCTACTGGACAAAGGAGAAACAGCAGCCCTCATCCTCCTCAACCTCTCAGCGGCGTTCGACACTGTATCTCACCGCACCCTAATACGCAGACTCCACGACGCAGGGATCCAAGACAAGGCCCTCGACTGGATCCGCTCCTTCCTCTCCGGCAGAACGCAGTGGGTCAGACTCCCCCCTTTCCTCTCGGACCCTACACCAACCACCTGCGGAGTCCCCCAGGGGTCCTACCTCAGCCCTACGCTCTTCAACGTCTACATGGCTCCGCTCGCCCCCATCGTCAGAACCTACGGACTCAACATTGTGTCATACGCAGGCGACACTCAACTCATCCTCTCCCTATCCAACGAACCCAATACCGCCAGACACAACTTTCGAGAAGGCATAGAAGCCGTCGCCAAATGAATGAAAAACAGCTGCCTACAACTAAACACCAACAAAACAGAAGTACTCATCATGGGCCCAAACCCCGACACCTGAAACGACACCTGGTGGCCCCCCGCCCTCGGAAGACCTCCCACCCCGACAGACCACGCATGCAACCTGGGAATCATCCTGGACTCCGAGCTCAAAATGGACCGCCAGATCAACTCCGTCTCGTCCTCCTGCTTCCACACCCTCCGCCTCCTACGTAAGACCTTCAAATGGATCCCCCTCGAACACAGAAAGACCGTCACTCACACCCTGGTCACCAGCAGACTTGACTACGGCAACGCACTCTACGCCGGAATAAACAAAAACCTCACCCGCAAGCTACAGAACAGCCAGAACGCCGCCGCAAGACTGGTCCTCGACCTGCCAAGACACTGCCACATCTCCCAGCACCTGCGCACACTCCACTGGCTCCCCATCGAAGCTAGAGTCACCTTCAAGATGCTCACCCACGCCCACAAGGCCCTCCACGACACCGGACCAGCATACCTGAACAGCCGACTCAAATTCCACGCACCCCAGAGGACCCTACGATCAGCCCAGCTCTCCTACGCTGTGGTCCCCCGCACCAGAAAGACCAGATCGGGAGGCTGCTCCTCCTCCTTCCTCGCGGCCAGAGCCTCGAACGCCCTTCCGCTCCACCTCAGACAGACATCACTCCCCATCTTCGCAAAAAACCTCAAAACCTGGCTCTTCGACAGACCCACCCCCCTTGATGGACTGAAACCTGCTAACCACCCCCCTCCCCCCCCCAGCGCCTTGAGACCCCTACGGGTGAGTAGGCGCGCTTAACAAATGCCTGATTGGTTATTTGCGCTCTAATGGAACAGTCGTGTGCACCTCAACTTCAAAGTCACAACAACTTCCTCACGGCTTGTACACACAAATGCAGCTGCGGTAATTGTGCAATTGCATACCATTGTACTCTGTTGCCAGTTTGTGGAAACCCAGTTATATGGAATAGCTGAGCTGTGTTGGATGGGTGTGGAGGGTGGTGTTTATCGCTAGAAGGGGAGTGCTGTTGTGAGCTAGGTGTTACCTAGCTATAAAGGGATATCTGTACAGTGTTGAATGGGTTTTGGGTGTTCAGTCTGTATGCCTTCTGCTCCTTTTTAGGGTCGAGCCTGCGAGTGCATGCGCTTGCGAGACACTGTTGTATACAGTAAAGGGCTTGGAGCCCGCCCATGCTTACCATTTGTCTGCTTCTGCCTCATTCTTCTCTGAAGCCATTTTAATTTGTCAGTGCAGCTGAAACATCACTTCTGCCGCTTGCTATGGAGCAGAGAAAAGCACAGATTGATTCAATTTAATCAGTGCCCGTCCGCTGCTCCGGACGCAATTCAGGTGCTATTTTTGTTTTGTGGCCAGCTGAATTGTCACTTCCGACACTTGTTTTTTGCTTTCAGTTGTAGTTGTAGAATCCCATTACAGTGCCCTCTCCAACTTGTTTTGCTTGTCTCAAGCTTTGTGAAGTATATAAAAAAAATGTAAAAACATATAAATAATTTTTCTTTGCAAATATTATTTTTTTACTGCTGTCAATAAATGTTTGACCGTAAATTATGATACTATATATGTATGCAATAAAACTACAACGCGAAATTAAAACCTGAGTCACATATAAAAAAGAGTATTTTATCTGCATGGAATTACTCACACACAATGCAATCAACAGCACGGCAATGGACGCCAACCTACTTCTTTGTACAACTATGCTTTACACAACTTCACCCAAAACCACTCTACAACCAGCTGCGGTTTCTTTATGGGGCGCGGGGGCGTCGCCCCCCTGTTTATTTGCCATGATGTTAATATTTAATAATAAAAGAAGATTCCATTTTTCTTTTTTTTGCCGCAGTACGCGGCAGGACCTGGGTAAAGAAGTCACATGCTTGTGGGGGGGAGGGGGAGCCTCCGCTCCGAGCCTGCCTGCTTGGTTGGTAGATGCCCCGGTTACTTACCGGTAATCTTCATTACTCCGAGTATAGTCTTCCTCGCCACATGATCAACGAAGTGAGCTTCAGCTCCACACCAGAACTCTCCAAAGCAAAAGTTAGCCTCCCATGCCTCCCATCCCTTCCCAACATGGCCGACCCATATCACCCTTGACCTCTATAAGAGGAGGGCCGGCCCAAACCTCAGCCTGAGAACTACCAAGCATAAACATGAAGCCGATAGCAACACAGGGAGGGAGGGAGGGATGGGAATTCATGTGGCGAGGAAGACTATACTCGGAGTAATGAAGATTACCAGTAAGTAACCGGGGCATTACCTCCTCGTAAGTCTTCCTCGCCACATGATCAACGAAGTGAGCACATACCAAAGCCAAGCGGCTTCATGGAAAACTCACAAGCAACCAAGACCAGAATGGGATGCCAACGAAACAGGGCAAACCCAAAATACCGACGAGTGGAAGGAACCACCCAAGGGAGAGGCAACCACGAGCAGGAAGAACCAGCCCGGGACAGAGAGACACCGGAAGGGCCGAGAAACCTGACCCCCGAGACCCGCAGGCCAGTCAGAAGTAAGCCCGAACCAACGACAGAAGGTGGACAGAGAAGGCACGGGAAGAAACCGTACGGAGCCAAAAGCAACAACAAACAAGCCCCAGAACTGACAGCAGGAAGACGGTCCAAACACACCAAGACCGGCCAACGGACAGCCAACAGCGACAAGGTAGCCGAAGCCCAGACTCCGGAACCGAAAAGAGAGGGCACCCCCCACAGTGACACAACAAGGAACCCCGCAGTAAAGAGACGCAGGCCAACCGAAACATAGCCACACCGGAACGGCGGACCACCAACAGCAAGAGAGCTGAATCACCCCAAAACCAACGACCGGAGGGGAAGAAGGAAACAAAAACCCACCAGGCCCAGTGGCAACCGAGGATCGAAGCGGAGGAACCAGATGGAAACAACCCAGACTAGCAGGAGCCGCAAAAACGGAATGAGGCGCAGAAAGGAGCCCAGCACCCCAACCGAACAACAAAAACGAAGGGCACTAAAACCCCACCAGCAAGGAGAGAACAGGCGGGACCCGGACCCCGGTCGCACAAAGGGCCCCCCGGAAGGGAGCGCGACACCAATGAGAGAATCCAGGCAGGCCCAAGGCAAAACCGACCCAGGAGGCTGCAGCAAATGACACCGAAGCGACCCGGCCACCCAGGGAAACCCAACCACCCAACAGCGAAAAGCGGAAGACCCACAAGGCCGCCCACGGCGGCTGAAGAGCGGAAGAGACCAGACCAAGGCCAAGCCACTAGAAAAAAAACGTGAACGCCCACCAGGGGCCAACACGCCAAGAAATCAGAACGAACCCGGAAGTAAGGGGAACGCAGCACGACTGAGCGAGACAGCCCCGCGCAGGGGCCAAGCAAACCGGCCCCGCAACTCACCACATGTAGTAAATGAGCCGCCGAACAAGCACCCAGATGGCCACTCATACAACCAACAACCAGGCCCGATCGAGCCAAAAAACGGAGAGCCGACAGGAACAGGAGCGTACAAGGAGGGAAGGCCACAGGCAGAAACACACCAATGGCGAGAAGGACAGAAGAGCCGGGCGAAACGAGCCCGAGCAACGTCAACACCTCCAGGGAGCAAACCAGAGCCAGCAGGCCCCAGGACCCCAAAACCAGGGACCAGAAGAAGAAGAGGGTGCAAATTCTGCACAGGAAGCGCAGAGCCCTGCCCGGGAAAGGAGAACCGGGAAATCCCAGCACCCCCGGACAACGGAAAAAAAAAACACCGGCCGAACAAATACCACCTTGGGACAATTCGACAGTAGAGGCAGGATAAAAACCCATGGCCTGTGCGAGCCAGTGCCCCCAGAAGCACAATATCTACCATTGAGCCACAGTTCCGTGGACCAACACCCGCAGCAGCAGCACCCAAGGTAGAAGCACCCAGGCGAGCACTACCAACAGGTCAAATGCCCCGGCCAGGCCAAACAAGCCCAGAACCCACATAAGCAAAGGAACCAGAGGAAAGCACAAAGCCGGGAGCCCAGACGAGAAGTGAGACAGAGCCACCAATGGGGAAACAAACCGAGACCGGAACAAATGTGACCCAGTCAAGGGCAGTATAACTGCACCAAAAAAACAAAAAGGGCCAACCCAGCAACCTCCCGGAGAACGAGGCAGGTGAAAAAAAACGCCCAGAACAGAAACAAGCAGCTCCTGCAGGGCGGTGGCGGTGGCAAACCCCAGACAAGCCAAGGAACGGCCAACAGAAGTCAGACGAGAAAACCCGCCAGTAGGCGGAACAACCGACCCAGTACAAACCGGGAACCCAAGCACACCCATGGGACGGCAAAGGCCTCCACCACCCGGGAAGGGGATACCAGAACAGGAAGACCCCCGGCCGCACCAGTAGACAGGGCGGGAAGCAGCCACCGAGGCAAGAGAAGGGACACCTGTGGGAACCGGTGAAGCCGGGAAGGAACCGGAACCAAGGAAGGCCCAGAGGCCCAGAGACCAACAGGACGGGGAGGACCCCCAACGGACAGACCGGGCAAGAACCACCAGTCAACAAGGCACAAAAACACCCGAAATACTCCCCATGGAAGGCCCCTACCAAAGTAGACAACCCCAAAACATGTGTATTTGGAAAGCGCACGTCCACCCATAGGAATCTAGGCGCAGAAAAACAGATGTTCAGTGTAACCCAACAGTACTCAAATTTCGACCCCAGGAGGATGAAAGGCTGAGGGGATCCACGGGGATTTGAACCAGCGACCAAGAGGAAGAACAGAGGCCCCAGCAGCAGACGCAGAAGGCCACCGAGCCACTATACCCGGCTCAAACACCGGAAGAACCAGAAACAGGATGGGGAAAACACCAACACCCCACCAGTAAACCGGAACTGGAGGAACATGACCCGCCGGATAAGGACCAGGGAGACAGCCAAAAAGCGACCCTGCAAGAACAGGTCAAAAACGCACACCCCTCTGAAAGCATGGGCCGGATCCGGACCCTAGCGCCGTTGGAGCCTGTGCCACCCGAGGCACAAGACCTACCATTGAGCCACAGATCCGTGGTAGCAGAGGCGTGCGTCGAACCCCGGCCCGGCCAAGCCGTCACCATCCAAAGGCAGTAGACCAACCAACGAACCAAATCACTTCGGACATGAGCAGGGGAGCCCAACAACCGACACCCGGCGCCAACCAGAGCGGCCCCAGGGAGCAGGAGGAGGAGGCACCGCGGCCCCGGACAAGAAAGGTCTAGCCTCCAGGAGCAGAAACAGAAGGAAAAGCCCACATGGAGATCACTGAAGCCGCCCAGCGAAGGATGGACAGGCGCCATCAGACATGCAGCAGCCCACAGCCCCCGGAGCCCCCAGGAGGACGTCCAACCAGGGACCGACCAGGCCAGACAACGCACAAGAAATGAGAGCAGGAAGGACGGACCGCAGGCCCCAAGCCTTGATGAATGTGCCACCATCAGGACGGACAACAATGTCACGTAATACAGCTCCACCAGTACGTGAATATCACTACCCGATGGACCCCCATATGGCAATCCCAGAATAAAGAGAGATCGAGAAAACACCTGGAAGGCCCCAATGCATGATAAAGTGCACGAACGGCAGGATAAATACAACAAGCATTGGCATAGCCAATAGGTCTCGCTTTTGGGACCTTATAAGTATTTAGTTATGCAACACAATATCCTTGGTGCAACAACATCAACTGTTGCATGGCTAAACACTTATAAAGTCCCAAAGGCGAGACCTATTGGCTATGCAAATGCTTGTTTTATTTGAAGTGGAGTGATTATATTTGCATAGTGCTATTGCCATACGTATGACCTCACAGCGCTGGAGAACCTGGAAAAGCAAACACTCAAAGGGAATGAAAGATTAAGCAAAGCATGTGAGATGTAAGCAGGAATAACATGGTTACGTTAACGCACTCAAACTTGGCCATATTACAATGAATTATGACATTATAGGCCTTCTACCGTGCACAGCCACAAACTGGATTATATATAAGATTTGCGAAATACCCAATTAAATAAATGGTGCCAACTGTTCTGGCTAAGGAAGATGAAAGCCTAGATGACTGTCCAAAGCTGCACATTTCTGCCAGCCGGTTTTACAAAGAGGCGGGAAGCAGTAGGCTCAACCCAGTGATAATGTTTTCCCCATTTTTGCTCACAGACAGCACATCTGAAAACGTTTCTTACATCACTGTATAAAAATTTGTAAAATTTGGAAATATAGCTTGGTTATTCTTTGGCCCTTATGTTAGCAGAATTAAGGTTAACTCAATTTCGATTAAATGTTCTTGAGCTGTTAGTGTTGTATAATTTGCTTGCTATTTAGTGTTAGATAAGTGGGATTCATATAGGCACCAGATGTATTACATCAACTGAATATTCCTTTTAAGACAGGACAATTCCATTCAAGGAAGCTCAAAAGGTGCGTGCTGCTACTGATTTTGCAACCCGGCGTAAACTTTTTGCTTCACCCTAGTTACACATTGACCTCCGAAAAGCCGCCTAAAACGTAAAACACGCGCAAAAAAAAAAAAAAGTAAAAGAAATACAGATTAAGTACTTTTAAAATCGCTGCAAAAGCGGAATTCGAGTTAGTGTTTTTCTCTGAGTTAGAATCAAGTAATTCCTGGTAGCAGACTCGCTAGTCCTGAATAACAAGTGACCATGGACAACGGGAGGGAGGGCGGGGGTAAACAAGTGACCATGGATAACGGGAGGGAGGGCGGGGGTAAACAAGTGACCATGGATAACGGGAGGGAGGGCGGGGGTAAACAAGTGACCACGGATAACGGGAGGGAGGGAGGGCGGGGGTAAACAAGTGACCACGGATTACGGGAGGGAGGGCGGGGTAAACAAGTGACCACGGATTACGGGAGGGAGGGCGGGGGTAAACAAGTGACCACGGATTACGGGAGGGAGGGCGGGGGTAAACAAGTGACCACAGATAACGGGAGGGAGGGCGGGGGTAAACAAGTGACCATGGATAACGGGAGGGAGGGCGGGGGTAAACAAGTGACCATGGATAACAGGAGGGAGGGAGGGCGGGGGTAAACAAGTGACCATGGATAACGGGAGGAAGGGAGGGCGGGGGTAAACAAGTGACCACGGATAACGGGAGGGAGGGAGGGCGGGGGTAAACAAGTGACCATGGATAACGGGAGGGAGGGAGGGCGGGGGTAAACAAGTGACCATGGATAACGGGAGGGAGGGAGGGCGGGGGTAAACAAGTGACCATGGATAACGGGAGGGAGGGCGGGGGTAAACAAGTGACCATGGATAACGGGAGGGAGGGCGGGGGTAAACAAGTGACCATGGATAACGGGAGGGAGGGCGGGGGTAAACAAGTGACCATGGATAACGGGAGGGAGGGAGGGCGGGGGTAAACAAGTGACCACGGATAACGGGGAGGGAGGGAGGGCGGGGGTAAACAAGTGACCATGGATAACGGGAGGGAGGGAGGGCGGGGGTAAACAAGTGACCACGGATAACGGGAGGGAGGGAGGGGGTAAACAAGTGACCATGGATAACGGGAGGGAGGGCGGGGGTAAACAAGTGACCACAGTTAACGGGAAGGAGGGAGGGCGGGGGTAAACAAGTGACCATGGATAACGGGAGGGAGGGAGGGCGGGGGTAAACAAGTGACCATGGATAACGGGAGGGAGGGCGGGGGTAAACAAGTGACCACAGATAACGGGAGGGAGGGCGGGGGTAAACAAGTGACCATGGATAACGGGAGGGGAGGGCGGGGGTAAACAAGTGACCACAGATAACGGGAGGGAGGGCGGGGGTAAACAAGTGACCATGGATAACAGGAGGGAGGGCGGGGGTAAACAAGTGACCACGGATAACGGGAGGGAGGGCGGGGGTAAACAAGTGACCATGGATAACGGGAGGGAGGGCGGGGGTAAACAAGTGACCAGGGATAACGGGAGGGAGGGAGGGGGTAAACAAGTGACCATGGATAACGGGAGGGAGGGCGGGGGTAAACAAGTGACCATGGATAACGGGAGGGAGGGCGGGGGTAAACAAGTGACCACAGATAACGGGAGGGAGGGAGGGCGGGGGTAAACAAGTGACCATGGATAACAGGAGGGAGGGCGGGGGTAAACAAGTGACCATGGATAACGGGAGGGAGGGAGGGCGGGGGTAAACAAGTGACCATGGATAACGGGAGGGAGGGAGGGCGGGGGTAAACAAGTGACCATGGATAACGGGAGGGAGGGCGGGGGTAAACAAGTGACCATGGATAACGGGAGGGAGGGAGGGCGGGGGTAAACAAGTGACCATGGATAACGGGAGGGAGGGAGGGCGGGGGTAAACAAGTGACCATGGATAACGGGAGGGAGAGGGAGGGCGGGGGTAAACAAGTGACCATGGATAACAGGAGGGAGGGAGGGCGGGGGTAAACAAGTGACCATGGATAACGGGAGGGAGGGAGGGCGGGGGTAAACAAGTGACCATGGATAACGGGAGGGAGGGAGGGCGGGGGTAAACAAGTGACCACGGATAACGGGAGGGAGGGAGGGCGGGGGTAAACAAGTGACCATGGATAACGGGAGGGAGGGCGGGGGTAAACAAGTGACCACGGATAACGGGACGGAGGGAGGGCGGGGGTAAACAAGTGACCATGGATAACGGGAGGGAGGGAGGGCGGGGGTAAACAAGTGACCATGGATAACGGGAGGGAGGGCGGGGGTAAACAAGTGACCATGGATAACGGGAGGGAGGGCGGGGGTAAACAAGTGACCATGGATAACGGGAGGGAGGGAGGGCGGGGGTAAACAAGTGACCATGGATAACGGGAGGGAGGGAGGGCGGGGGTAAACAAGTGACCATGGACAACGGGAGGGAGGGCGGGGGTAAACAAGTGACCATGGACAACGGGAGGAGAGGGCGGGGGTAAACAAGTGACCATGGATAACGGGAGGGAGGGCGGGGGTAAACAAGTGACCATGGATAACGGGAGGGAGGGCGGGGGGTAAACAAGTGACCATGGATAACAGGAGGGAGGGCGGGGGTAAACAAGTGACCATGGATAACGGGAGGGAGGGAGGGCGGGGGTAAACAAGTGACCACGGATAACGGGAGGGAGGGAGGGCGGGGGTAAACAAGTGACCATGGATAACGGGAGGGAGGGCGGGGGTAAACAAGTGACCACGGATAACGGGAGGGAGGGAGGGCGGGGGTAAACAAGTGACCATGGATAACGGGAGGGAGGGAGGGCGGGGGTAAACAAGTGACCATGGATAACGGGAGGGAGGGAGGGCGGGGGTAAACAAGTGACCATGGATAACGGGAGGGAGGGAGGGCGGGGTAAACAAGTGACCATGGATAACGGGAGGGAGGGAGGGCGGGGGTAAACAAGTGACCATGGATAACGGGAGGGAGGGCGGGGGTAAACAAGTGACCATGGATAACGGGAGGGAGGGCGGGGGTAAACAAGTGACCATGGATAACGGGAGGGAGGGAGGGCGGGGGTAAACAAGTGACCATGGATAACGGGAGGGAGGGGAGGGCGGGGGTAAACAAGTGACCATGGATAACGGGAGGGAGGGCGGGGGTAAACAAGTGACCATGGATAACGGGAGGGAGGGCGGGGTAAACAAGTGACCATGGATAACGGGAGGGAGGGCGGGGGTAAACAAGTGACCATGGATAACGGGAGGGAGGGCGGGGGTAAACAAGTGACCATGGATAACGGGAGGGAGGGCGGGGGTAAACAAGTGACCATGGATAACAGGAGGGAGGGAGGGCGGGGGTAAACAAGTGACCATGGATAACGGGAGGGAGGGAGGGCGGGGGTAAACAAGTGACCATGGATAACGGGAGGGAGGGAGGGCGGGGGTAAACAAGTGACCATGGATAACGGGAGGGAGGGCGGGGGTAAACAAGTGACCATGGATAACGGGAGGGAGGGAGGGCGGGGGTAAACAAGTGACCATGGATAACGGGAGGGAGGGCGGGGGTAAACAAGTGACCACAGATAACGGGAGGGAGGGAGGGCGGGGGTAAACAAGTGACCATGGATAACGGGGAGGGAGGGAGGGCGGGGGTAAACAAGTGACCATGGATAACGGGAGGGAGGGAGGGTGGGGGTAAACAAGTGACCATGGATAACGGGAGGAAGGGAGGGCGGGGGTAAACAAGTGACCACGGATTACGGGAGGGAGGGAGGGGGTAAACAAGTGACCATGGATAACGGGAGGGAGGGCGGGGGGTAAACAAGTGACCATGGATAACGGGAGGGAGGGAGGGCGGGGATAAACAAGTGACCATGGATAACGGGAGGGAGGGCGGGGGGTAAACAAGTGACCACAGATAACGGGAGGGAGGGAGGGCGGGGGTAAACAAGTGACCATGGATAACGGGAGGGAGGGAGGGCGGGGGTAAACAAGTGACCATGGATAACGGGAGGGAGGGAGGGCGGGGGTAAACAAGTGACCAAGGATAACGGGAGGAAGGGGAGGGCGGGGGTAAACAAGTGACCACGGATTACGGGAGGGAGGGCGGGGGTAAACAAGTGACCACGGATTACGGGAGGGAGGGCGGGGGTAAACAAGTGACCATGGATAACGGGAGGGAGGGAGGGCGGGGGTAAAGAAGTGACCATGGATAACGGGAGGGAGGGAGGGCGGGGGTAAAGAAGTGACCATGGATAACGGGAGGGAGGGAGGGCGGGGGTAAACAAGTGACCATGGATAACGGGAGGGAGGGAGGGCGGGGGTAAACAAGTGACCATGGATAACGGGAGGGAGGGCGGGGGTAAACAAGTGACCATGGATAACGGGAGGGAGGGAGGGCGGGGTAAACAAGTGACCATGGATAACGGGAGGGAGGAGGCGGGGGTAAACAAGTGACCATGGATAACGGGGAGGGAGGGCGGGGGTAAACAAGTGACCATGGATAACGGGAGGGAGGGCGGGGGTAAACAAGTGACCATGGATAACGGGAGGGAGGGCGGGGGTAAACAAGTGACCATGGATAACGGGAGGGAGGGCGGGGGTAAACAAGTGACCATGGATAACAGGAGGGAGGGAGGGCGGGGGTAAACAAGTGACCATGGATAACGGGAGGGAGGGAGGGCGGGGGTAAACAAGTGACCACGGATAACGGGAGGGAGGGAGGGCGGGGGTAAACAAGTGACCATGGATAACGGGAGGGAGGGCGGGGGTAAACAAGTGACCACGGATAACGGGAGGGAGGGAGGGCGGGGGTAAACAAGTGACCATGGATAACGGGAGGGAGGGAGGGCGGGGTAAACAAGTGACCATGGATAATGGGAGGGAGGGAGGGCGGGGGTAAACAAGTGACCATGGATAACGGGAGGGAGGGAGGGCGGGGGTAAACAAGTGACCATGGATAACGGGAGGGAGGGAGGGCGGGGGTAAACAAGTGACCATGGATAACGGGGAGGGAGGGCGGGGGTAAACAAGTGACCATGGATAACGGGAGGGAGGGCGGGGGTAAACAAGTGACCATGGATAACGGGAGGGAGGGAGGGCGGGGGTAAACAAGTGACCATGGATAACGGGAGGGAGGAGGGCGGGGGTAAACAAGTGACCATGGATAACGGGAGGGAGGGCGGGGGTAAACAAGTGACCATGGATAACGGGAGGGAGGGCGGGGGTAAACAAGTGACCATGGATAACGGGGAGGGAGGGCGGGGGTAAACAAGTGACCATGGATAACGGGAGGGAGGGAGGGCGGGGGTAAACAAGTGACCATGGATAACGGGAGGGAGGGAGGGCGGGGGTAAACAAGTGACCATGGATAACAGGAGGGAGGGAGGGCGGGGGTAAACAAGTGACCATGGATAACGGGAGGGAGGGAGGGCGGGGGTAAACAAGTGACCATGGATAACGGGGAGGGAGGGAGGGCGGGGGTAAACAAGTGACCATGGATAACGGGAGGGAGGGCGAGGGTAAACAAGTGACCATGGATAACGGGAGGGAGGGCGGGGTAAACAAGTGACCATGGATAACGGGAGGGAGGGCGAGGGTAAACAAGTGACCATGGATAACGGGAGGGAGGGCGGGGGTAAACAAGTGACCATGGATAACGGGAGGGAGGGCGGGGGTAAACAAGTGACCATGGATAACAGGAGGGAGGGAGGGCGGGGGTAAACAAGTGACCATGGATAACGGGAGGGAGGGAGGGCGGGGGTAAACAAGTGACCACGGATAACGGGAGGGAGGGAGGGCGGGGGTAAACAAGTGACCATGGATAACGGGAGGGAGGGCGGGGGTAAACAAGTGACCACGGATAACGGGAGGGAGGGAGGGAGGGGGTAAACAAGTGACCATGGATAACGGGAGGGAGGGAGGGCGGGGGTAAACAAGTGACCATGGATAACGGGAGGGAGGGAGGGCGGGGGTAAACAAGTGACCATGGATAACGGGAGGGAGGGAGGGCGGGGGTAAACAAGTGACCATGGATAACGGGAGGGAGGGAGGGCGGGGGTAAACAAGTGACCATGGATAACGGGAGGGAGGGCGGGGGTAAACAAGTGACCATGGATAACGGGAGGGAGGGCGGGGGTAAACAAGTGACCATGGATAACGGGAGGGAGGGAGGGCGGGGGTAAACAAGTGACCATGGATAACGGGAGGGAGGGAGGGCGGGGGTAAACAAGTGACCATGGATAACGGGAGGGAGGGCGGGGGTAAACAAGTGACCATGGATAACGGGAGGGAGGGCGGGGGTAAACAAGTGACCATGGATAACGGGAGGGAGGGCGGGGGTAAACAAGTGACCATGGATAACGGGAGGGAGGGCGGGGGTAAACAAGTGACCATGGATAACGGGAGGGAGGGCGGGGGTAAACAAGTGACCATGGATAACAGGAGGGAGGGGAGGGCGGGGGTAAACAAGTGACCATGGATAACGGGAGGGAGGGAGGGCGGGGGTAAACAAGTGACCATGGATAACGGGAGGGAGGGAGGGCGGGGGTAAACAAGTGACCATGGATAACGGAAGGGAGGGCGGGGGTAAACAAGTGACCATGGATAACGGGAGGGAGGGCGGGGGTAAACAAGTGACCATGGATAACGGGAGGGAGGGCGGGGGTAAACAAGTGACCATGGATAACAGGAGGGAGGGAGGGCGGGGGTAAACAAATGACCATGGATAACGGGAGGGAGGGAGGGCGGGGGTAAACAAGTGACCATGGATAACGGGAGGGAGGGAGGGCGGGGGTAAACAAGTGACCATGGATAACGGGAGGGAGGGCGGGGGTAAACAAGTGACCATGGATAACGGGAGGGAGGGAGGGTGGGGGTAAACAAGTGACCATGGATAACGGGAGGGAGGGCGGGGGTAAACAAGTGACCACAGATAACGGGAGGGAGGGGAGGGCGGGGGTAAACAAGTGACCATGGATAACGGGAGGGAGGGAGGGCGGGGGTAAACAAGTGACCATGGATAACGGGAGGGAGGGAGGGCGGGGGTAAACAAGTGACCATGGATAACGGGAGGAAGGGAGGGCGGGGGTAAACAAGTGACCACGGATTACGGGAGGGAGGGAGGGGGTAAACAAGTGACCATGGATAACGGGAGGGAGGGCGGGGGTAAACAAGTGACCATGGATAACGGGAGGGAGGGAGGGCGGGGGTAAACAAGTGACCATGGATAACGGGAGGGAGGGCGGGGGTAAACAAGTGACCACAGATAACGGGAGGGAGGGAGGGCGGGGGTAAACAAGTGACCATGGATAACGGGAGGGTGGGAGGGCGGGGGTAAACAAGTGACCATGGATAACGGGAGGGAGGGAGGGCGGGGGTAAACAAGTGACCATGGATAACGGGAGGAAGGGAGGGCGGGGGTAAACAAGTGACCACGGATTACGGGAGGGAGGGAGGGGGTAAACAAGTGACCATGGATAACGGGAGGGAGGGAGGGCGGGGGTAAACAAGTGACCATGGATAACGGGAGGGAGGGCGGGGGTAAACAAGTGACCATGGATAACGGGAGGGAGGGAGGGGTAAACAAGTGACCATGGATAACGGGAGGGAGGGAGGGCGGGGGTAAACAAGTGACCATGGATAACGGGAGGGAGGGCGGGGGTAAACAAGTGACCACAGATAACGGGAGGGAGGGAGGGCGGGGGTAAACAAGTGACCATGGATAACGGGAGGGAGGGAGGGCGGGGGTAAACAAGTGACCATGGATAACGGGAGGGAGGGAGGGCGGGGGTAAACAAGTGACCATGGATAACGGGAGGAAGGGAGGGCGGGGGTAAACAAGTGACCACGGATTACGGGGAGGGAGGGAGGGGGTAAACAAGTGACCATGGATAACGGGAGGGAGGGAGGGCGGGGGTAAACAAGTGACCATGGATAACGGGAGGGAGGGCGGGGGTAAACAAGTGACCATGGATAACGGGAGGGAGGGAGGGGGTAAACAAGTGACCATGGATAACGGGAGGGAGGGCGGGGGTAAACAAGTGACCACGGATAACGGGAGGGAGGGAGGGCGGGGGTAAACAAGTGACCATGGATAACGGGAGGGAGGGAGGGCGGGGGTAAACAAGTGACCATGGATAACGGGAGGGAGGGAGGGCGGGGGTAAACAAGTGACCATGGATAACGGGAGGGAGGGAGGGCGGGGGTAAACAAGTGACCATGGATAACGGGAGGGAGGGAGGGCGGGGTAAACAAGTGACCATGGATAACGGGAGGGAGGGAGGGCGGGGGTAAACAAGTGACCATGGATAACGGGAGGGAGGGAGGGCGGGGGTAAACAAGTGACCATTGATAACGGGAGGGAGGGAGGGCGGGGGTAAACAAGTGACCACAGATAACGGGAGGGAGGGGAGGGCGGGGGTAAACAAGTGACCATGGATAACGGGAGGGAGGGAGGGCGGGGGTAAACAAGTGACCACAGATAACGGGAGGGAGGGAGGGCGGGGGTAAACAAGTGACCATGGATAACGGGAGGTAGGGAGGGGTAAACAAGTGACCATGGATAACGGGAGGGAGGGCGGGGGTAAACAAGTGACCATGGATAACGGGGAGGGAGGGAGGGGGTAAACAAGTGACCATGGATAATGGGAGGGAGGGCGGGGGTAAACAAGTGACCATGGATAACGGGAGGGAGGGAGGGGGTAAACAAGTGACCATGGATAACGGGAGGGAGGGAGGGGTAAACAAGTGACCATGGATAACGGGAGGGAGGGCGGGGGTAAACAAGTGACCATGGATAACGGGAGGGAGGGAGGGGGTAAACAAGTGACCATGGATAACGGGAGGGAGGGCGGGGGTAAACAAGTGACCATGGATAACAGGAGGGAGGGAGGGCGGGGGTAAACAAGTGACCATGGATAACGGGAGGGAGGGCGGGGGTAAACAAGTGACCATGGATAACGGGAGGGAGGGCGGGGGTAAACAAGTGACCATGGATAACGGGAGGGAGGGAGGGGGTAAACAAGTGACCATGGATAACGGGAGGGAGGGCGGGGGTAAACAAGTGACCATGGATAACAGGAGGGAGGGAGGGCGGGGGTAAACAAGTGACCATGGATAACGGGAGGGAGGGCGGGGGTAAACAAGTGACCATGGATAACAGGAGGGAGGGAGGGCGGGGGTAAACAAGTGACCACGGATAACGGGAGGGAGGGAGGGCGGGGGTAAACAAGTGACCACAGATAACGGGAGGGAGGGGAGGGCGGGGGTAAACAAGTGACCATGGATAACGGGAGTGAGGGAGGGCGGGGGTAAACAAGTGACCATGGATAACGGGAGGGAGGGCGGGGGTAAACAAGTGACCATGGATAACGGGAGGGAGGGAGGGCGGGGGTAAACAAGTGACCATGGATAACGGGAGGGAGGGAGGGCGGGGGTAAACAAGTGACCATGGATAACGGGAGGGAGGGAGGGCGGGGGGTAAAGAAGTGACCATGGATAACAGGAGGGAGGGAGGGCGGGGGTAAACAAGTGACCATGGATAACGGGAGGGAGGGAGGGCGGGGGTAAACAAGTGACCATGGATAACGGGAGGGAGGGAGGCCGGGGGTAAACAAGTGACCATGGATAACGGGAGGGAGGGAGGGCGGGGGTAAACAAGTGACCATGGATAACAGGAGAGAGGGAGGGCGGGGGTAAACAAGTGACCATGGATAACGGGAGGGAGGGAGGGCGGGGGTAAACAAGTGACCATGGATAACGGGAGGGAGGGAGGGCGAGGGTAAACAAGTGACCACGGATAACGGGAGGGAGGGAGGGCGGGGGTAAACAAGTGACCATGGATAACGGGAGGGAGGGCGGGGGTAAACAAGTGACCACGGATAACGGGAGGGAGGGAGGGCGGGGGTAAACAAGTGACCATGGATAACGGGAGGGAGGGAGGGCGGGGGTAAACAAGTGACCATGGATAACGGGAGGGAGGGAGGGCGGGGGTAAACAAGTGACCATGGATAACAGGAGGGAGGGAGGGCGGGGGTAAACAAGTGACCATGGATAACGGGAGGGAGGGAGGGCGGGGGTAAACAAGTGACCATGGATAACGGGAGGGAGGGAGGGCGGGGGTAAACAAGTGACCATGGATAACGGGAGGGAGGGAGGGCGGGGGTAAACAAGTGACCACGGATAACGGGAGGGAGGGAGGGCGGGGGTAAACAAGTGACCATGGATAACGGGAGGGAGGGCGGGGGTAAACAAGTGACCATGGATAACGGGAGGGAGGGAGGGCGGGGGTAAACAAGTGACCATGGATAACGGGAGGGGAGGGCGGGGGTAAACAAGTGACCATGGATAACGGGAGGGGAGGGCGGGGGTAAACAAGTGACCACGGATAACGGGAGGGAGGGCGGGGGTAAACAAGTGACCACGGATAACGGGAGGGAGGGAGGGCGGGGGTAAACAAGTGACCACGGATAACGGGAGGGAGGGAGTGCGGGGGTAAACAAGTGACCACAGATAACGGGAGGGAGGGAGGGGGTAAACAAGTGACCATGGATAACGGGAGGGAGGGAGGGCGGGGGTAAACAAGTGACCATGGATAACAGGAGGGAGGGAGGGCGGGGGTAAACAAGTGACCATGGATAACGGGAGGGAGGGAGGGCGGGGGTAAACAAGTGACCATGGATAACGGGAGGGAGGGAGGGCGGGGGTAAACAAGTGACCACAGATAACGGGAGGGAGGGAGGGCGGGGTAAACAAGTGACCACGGATAACGGGGAGGGAGGGAGGGCGGGGGTAAACAAGTGACCACGGATAACGGGGAGGGAGGGAGGGCGGGGGTAAACAAGTGACCATGGATAACGGGAGGGAGGGAGGGCGGGGGTAAACAAGTGACCATGGATAACAGGAGGGAGGGAGGGCGGGGGTAAACAAGTGACCATGGATAACGGGAGGGAGGGAGGGCGGGGGTAAACAAGTGACCATGGATAACGGGAGGGAGGGAGGGCGGGGGTAAACAAGTGACCAT
Organism: Calotriton arnoldi; assembly: GCA_963921515.1. Lineage (NCBI taxonomy): Eukaryota > Metazoa > Chordata > Amphibia > Caudata > Salamandridae > Calotriton > Calotriton arnoldi. Next base: position 323,959 of record CAWUFW010014910.1, read on the forward strand.
GGATAACAGGAGGGAGGGAGGGCGGGGGTAAACAAGTGACCATGGATAACGGGAGGGAGGGAGGGCGGGGGTAAACAAGTGACCATGGATAACGGGAGGGAGGGAGGGCGGGGGTAAACAAGTGACCACAGATAACGGGAGGGAGGGAGGGCGGGGGTAAACAAGTGACCACGGATAACGGGAGGGAGGGAGGGCGGGGGTAAACAAGTGACCACGGATAACGGGAGGGAGGGAGGGCAGGGGTAAACAAGTGACCATGGATAACGGGAGGGAGGGAGGGCGGGGGTAAACAAGTGACCATGGATAACAGGAGGGAGGGAGGGCGGGGGTAAACAAGTGACCATGGATAACGGGAGGGAGGGAGGGCGGGGGTAAACAAGTGACCATGGATAACGGGAGGGAGGGAGGGCGGGGGTAAACAAGTGACCACAGATAACGGGAGGGAGGGAGGGCGGGGGTAAACAAGTGACCACAAATAACGGGAGGGAGGGAGGGCGGGGGTAAACAAGTGACCACGGATAACGGGAGGGAGGGAGGGCGGGGGTAAACAAGTGACCACGGATAACGGGAGGGAGGGAGGGCGGGGGTAAACAAGTGACCACGGATTACGGGAGGGAGGGCGGGGGTAAACAAGTGACCACGGATTACGGGAGGAGGAGGGAGGGGTAAACAAGTGACCATGGATAACGGGAGGGAGGGAGGGCGGGGGTAAACAAGTGACCACAGATAACGGGAGGGAGGGAGGGCGGGGGTAAACAAGTGACCACGGATAACGGGAGGGAGGGAGGGCGGGGGTAAACAAGTGACCACGGATAACGGGAGGGAGGGAGGGCGGGGGTAAACAAGTGACCACGGATTACGGGAGGGAGGGCGGGGGTAAACAAGTGACCACGGATTACGGGAGGGAGGGAGGGGGTAAACAAGTGACCATGGATAACGGGAGGGAGGGAGGGCGGGGGTAAACAAGTGACCATGGATAACGGGAGGGAGGGCGGGGGTAAACAAGTGACCATGGATAACGGGAGGGAGGGAGGGCGGGGGTAAACAAGTGACCATGGATAACGGGGAGGGAGGGCGGGGGTAAACAAGTGACCACAGATAACGGGAGGGAGGGAGGGGCGGGGGTAAACAAGTGACCACGGATAACGGGAGGGAGGGAGGGCGGTGGTAAACAAGTGACCACGGATAACGGGAGGGAGGGAGGGCGGGGGTAAACAAGTGACCACGGATTACGGGATGGAGGTCGGGGGTAAACAAGTGACCACGGATTACGGGAGGGAGGGCGGGGGTAAACAAGTGACCACGGATTACGGGAGGGAGGGCGGGGGTAAACAAGTGACCACGGATTACGGGAGGGAGGGCGGGGGTAAACAAGTGACCACGGATTACGGGAGGGAGGGCGGGGATAAACAAGTGACCACGGATTACGGGAGGGAGGGGGTAAACAAGTGACCACGGATTACGGGGAGGGAGGGAGGGGAGGGCGGGGGTAAACAAGTGACCACGGATTACGGGAGGGAGGGCGGGGGTAAACAAGTGACCACGGATTACGGGAGGGCGGGGGTAAACAAGTGCCCACGGATAACGGGAGGGAGGGCGGGGGTAAACAAGTGCCCACGGATAACGGGAGGGGAGGGCGGGGGTAAACAAGTGCCCATGGATAACGGGAGGGAGGGCGGGGGTAAACAAGTGACCATGGGTAACTGGAGGGAGGGCGGGGGTAAACAAGTGACCACGGATAACGGGAGGGAGGGAGGGCGGGGGTAAACAAGTGACCACGGATAACGGGAGGGAGGGGAGGGCGGGGGTAAACAAGTGACCACGGATAACGGGAGGGAGGGAGGGCGGGGTAAACAAGTGACCACGGATAACGGAGAGGGAGGGCGGGCGGGGGTAAACAAGTGACCACGGATTACGGGAGGGAGGGCGGGGGTAAACAAGTGACCACGGATTACGGGAGGGAGGGCGGGGGTAAACAAGTGACCACGGATTACGGGAGGGAGGGCGGGCGGGGGTAAACAAGTGACCACGGATTACGGGAGGGAGGGCGGGCGGGGGTAAACAAGTGACAATGGACAGAGGGAGGGGGGTGATCGGGAGTAAACAAGTGACCACGGAGAACACTTACTTGAAATTTATTCAGTGGCAGCCAGCTGGAGAGCAGCTGCATTTCATGTGATGCCGGCCACCTGGCTTCCCTCTTTGTGGGGTGGCCGGCCGCCCACATCAGGCTTGCTCGGGCCTGCGGCGGTGCTCAACTTTCCAGTCAGGGGTCCCAGTGCTCTGGGGCCACGAACGAACCTCTCTGGTAACTGCAGTGAGTCCGGATGTTGTAAGGGATGCCGCCGCCCGGGCCGTGGTGAGACCGGCTGAGAGTTGGTCACTCGCAATGCAGCGAGCAGCGGAATTCATTACCACGACAGCAGCGGAGCTTACAAACAGGGCCCCATTTCTAAATTCAGCTGCTGCCCGCTCGCGTCACGGGAGGCAGCCCATGACTAGCGAAAGTAAGGCAGCTTAGACCCCAGCCCCCATGCAGTCTGCTGCTTAAATAAACAAGTGACGGGCTGCTGGTGGTGAGCATGAAATCCGCCATCCGCCCACTCCTGCAGCTTCAGTAATATACCGGCGCACTCGCGCGCGCACACACACACACGCATCCACTCGGCAAGCGTCTGCCTCAAAGTAAAAAAAAAAAAAAGAGGAGGGCGGCGGCGCGGCAGCCTGCTCAGCTGACCAGACGCTCGTGCGTCATGGCCTTTTGCCGGCATGTGTTTACAATTATCGCGCACGCGTCTGGGCACAATAATTGGAAACACATGTCTGCCGTGCGTAACCATCCGAAAAAGGCCAGCCACGACGCACGAGCGTTTGGACTGCTTCTGAAACCCCCTTACTTAAAGTCTTCGCCAGAAGTAGCGCTTGCGCGCTACTCTAGGCTCGACCTAAAAATGACGACCAGCAGGTAAGAAACACAAAGATCACATGCAACAAAAGTAGCGTGTAGAAGATCCACGTACAGAAACACAGATCCGTAATGTGGAGCCTAGGCAGGATTCGAACCCTTGACCAGTGTGAGCCGGTGCCACCAACCCATGGGCAATAGCCCATTTGTCCATTAACACACTGCGCAAAGAAGCAGGCCCGACAACACCAGGTAATAACGGGGAAAACAAATGACACATCCACACCCTGAAAGGAGAAAACACCATGAACTAATGAAGGCAGATAGGCAACACAAACACACTGCTGCAACTGGTGACGAACCCACTTCAGGAAACATACCTATATATAAATATAGAAAACACACTCCCAAGTCACGACGGTCCCTTAAAACCGCACTGGGTCAGCACAAAAATAATGTTAGAGGCCGAAACAGCAGCAGAGCAGAGCCAATTCGAGAGCTCCGAAAACCAACTGCTTACTTTCTCCGCCCACTGAAAATCAGACTATCAGTTTCGCTGCGGGAGAAAAACGTAGTGGGCAAGCGTGTGAGCAAGACACCCTCCGAAACATGGACCCCCTGAAAGGTTCGTGAGTGAAGGAGAGAGAACACCAACACAGTACGCAAGGTAGAGAAAAAGTCCCCGACAGGAAATATACGAAGGACTGGTGCCACCCGAAGGACCCCTGGTAGTTCACAAGCCGCACGCCGGCGGGACTAAGGAACGGGTTAGTGTGAGGCTTCTTACAGGACTGGGATCGGCCGAGACCTCGGCGGACCCAGGCTGTGTGCCGATCAGCGCGGCTCCAGACAGCTCGCGCGCCAACTCCGGACCGGGCGAGGGAGCAGAACGGATCCAAAGCTTGTACCGCCGAGACCACTCACAGCAAGCAGAGTGCGCGAGGTAAGGCCCCTCGAGTCCCGCTTCACAACCAGGAGCTGCACAATGTCAATGCGAACGGGCCTGACCCTCCAACCGAGGAAGCAGAGCCCCGCGGACATAGCCCACTGGTCTTGCCAGCCCCTCAGGATTAAAACAGTGTAGGCCACAGCGAGGCAGCGCGCCCGGGGACCGTAGAACGGGCCGCCGGGCGACCCCACCCCCACCTCAAACAAGCATTGGCATAGCCAATAGGTCTCGCCTTTGGGACCTTATAAGTGTTTAGCTATGCAACAGTTGATGTTGTTGCAATAAGGATATTGTGCTGGATAACTAAACACTTATAAGGTCCTATTGCATATGGCAATAGGTTTTGCTTTTGGGACCTTATAAGAACTACTAGGTAGAGCGAAGCAGAACATATGTATTTTTCTTTAAATGTTTTATTTTGTTTTAATTAACAGCCTAACATGTTTAGTATTTCTTTTTCCTTCATAACAATTACGTGTTATGTAATGTGGAATGTTTTTAGAGGATTTTATTATGCGCGTTTAGCCATACTCTGGCTAAAATGAAGCCCCTTTTATAACAGTGTGGTAAAGGTCTGGCAGTAGAAAGGACAGGCTTAGGGGGGATGGGAGTGTTAGCAAGTGATCGTAAACAAAAGTCTCCGCTGAGGGGAAACAGGAATAAAGGAGGAGGGCTATGACTGGCTTGTGCCACACTGGCGCCGCTGGTCTGTTTCCTGCTGACACTTCTAACCTCAGCATTCTAATGTAACTGCGGGGAAGCGGCGCTATCTGCATGTTTGCACTTGATGCAGTATTCTGTTTTTATCAAGTTTTAAATAGTGCAAACTCAACACAAACGTATTGGAGCCCTTCCATAAGTACCAGTTACGTAACACAAGGATGTATTTTTTTTTGGGTAGGCATGGGCGACTAAGGAATTTATTTGCCAACAAGCACAGGATATTACGCTTACTCACAAACTCAAACCAAGTTGCCCAGTTCCAAGGTTGGCAGCTCAAACAGTTAAGCCACATACTTTCCGAATTCTTAAAACTGGTGTTTTTTATGTCTCACCTAAGATAGAGACCTTAAGATAGAAATGCGTGCCCGTTTTACCCCAACTCATAAACACTTTGCAGTAATATTAAAAATATTTAAAATTGTCTAAACGCTTCAGATGGGCAAATATTTTATACACGAATCTGCACGCTCTCACAGGAAAGCGAGGGACAAAATTATAAAGTCCCAAAGCAAAAACCACGAATAAGATAATAAAATTACGCTAAAAGAAAAAGACACACCCCGTTCCTCCATGTTGAATTTTAACACGGTTTTATTTTCTTTAAAGCATAATGTATACATAACTCCCCGAGACTTTTACAAACACGACAGCACAAAGCAATGCCTCCAACTTAAAAAATGTGTCTTTTTTGTTAAAGGGTTGTTTAACCGCTGTCTTGCAGTTGAAGATTTATTTAAACCACAGATTTGGCATTGTTTCAAAGTTCCATTAATTTTTCAAAAGCGCTTAAAACTAACAAAATGCATGCGCATGCATTTTATGCTAAGTAGCAAAAGTACATTTAAGCATTGTTAGTAAATTATGTCCATGTTGCCTTGTCCTGTGGGGGAATAAAAAAAAAAAATAGAGAAAGCGAGAGACAGAGTACGAGCAAAAGACAGAGTGAATGGGGGGGGGAATAAAAAAAAAAGAGAAATAGCGAGAGAGAGTGCGAGCAAAAGACAGAGTGAATGAGGGGGGGAATACAAAAAAATAAAGAGAGAAAGCGAGAGAGAGAGTGCACGAGGGAATGACTAATGCTAAAAGTGTAACAGCAGCTGGTTTCAGGAGAGAGAGCCGTGCACGAGGGAATGACTAATGCAGCTGTTTTCAAGCACACTCGTGCTTGTGGCACCATCCGCCTTGCGGGAGCGAGCAACAGCCAATTAGCATACGCGCCGCTGCTCGCTCCCGCAAGGTGGATGCCGCCACAAGCACGAGTGTGTGCTTGAAAATTAGCAGAGCGACGGCTAAAGGCCCTCCTATGCAGCGCATGCGCGCTGCGTAGGCGAGACCTAACAAAAAGACCAGGGGACGTCGGGAGCGTCACCAAAGGGGGGGCGGGCACAAGCCCTACAAACGAGTAGAAAGGAAAAGGACCCAGGAAGAGCCCCAGACCACCACGTCCGCCCCCTGTAAACCCATGGCTCGTTAAAGCAGAGCCTAACCGGCCCAGACCTGACACCGGGGGAAGGAAGGAGGATGGTCCCAGAGTCCTAGGGCCTGCAAGAGCAAGGCCACCAACCAGGGACCCATGTCCCTGCTACAGCAGGAACCACTTACCTGAAACACACTCTGGAGAATCTGCAGCGCAGAACCAAAAAAACAGGCTGAGGTTTGGGCCGGCCCTCCTCTTATAGAGGTCAAGGGTGATATGGGTCGGCCATGTTGGGAAGGGATGGGAGGCATGGGAGGCTAACTTTTGCTTTGGAGTGTTCTGGTGTGGAGCTGAAGCTCACTTCGTTGATCATGTGGCGAGGAAGACTTATGAGGAGGTAATGCCGGGCCTCCTTGGGGTGAAGTGCGCATGTCGCTTTGGACGGGTGCCTTGCTCCGACCAGCCGGACATGCACACTTAAGCCGTGGCCAGGCTCTGCAATGTAGGAGCCCGGAGGATTGTTACCGCAGCCCCCAAGGCTCCAAATGAGCGTTGGCATCCCTCGACCCAGCCAATCCTCACGCTGCTGGAGCCGTGGGGGTGGGACCGGGCCAGGGAGGGAGATGAGTTCATTGATAACTTAACTTGCTGGTAGTGCGCAAGCACGACTGGAGTGGAGCCTAATCGGTGCTGAGGGTGGGACTGGACCGACGGTGACGAGCCCGGAGACCAGGCAGGTAGGACAGTAGGACGGCATACCTTGTTACTATGTGAATAATTGTAGCCATTCCAAGTGGCTAGGCTTCAGTGTACTTTTTCTGGGGCTGGTGGACAGGTCTGTGATGGTGTAGTAGGCATTGTGTGAGCCCGATTGATACCCTGTCTATTCTCTTTACGGGAGTGCGGCAGCCTGGACGAAACTGTGGGAGTACTGCCCCAAACTGTGTGCATAAGCAATAGTTCCCGCGTGGCAACAGTGCTATGTGTGACAAGGCAATCCCCCCTCCCCCGCTTTGTAGTCACAGCACTTTGCATGCTGGGATTTTTGAGCCCATGCTTATAGTGTTAAAAGCAAAACTACCTGTCCCAGAATGCAAGAGTCTGCCAGTTAAATAGCGAGGGCAGGTGAAAGGTGTCTTCGTGATACCAGTCTCCTTGGCAGCTATTAGAGCTTTATTCTGTCAGGAAAACTGAAAGAATTATGGACAGGTCAATTAGGGGGCCTGCTCCAGCTTGTCATCCTTAGAAGTGGATACAGTATGTAGGCTAGAGCTGCGATTCCCAACAGACTGGGTGGTCTGTGGCAGAGCCTGTCAAGTGCCACGCACGACTTATTCAGTAGTTCATCCTACCAAGGTTGATGAAAACCATATTGTAGATTGGCCAATAACTGGATTGAGAGATGGTCCACCCAGGCAGTGCGTCAAGATTAGCATTGCTGTGATTGTTTAAGTGTTAGGCGCACCTGGCACGCGACTGACTCTGTCCAAGCCACCACAGCCTTTCAGAATTAGCCCACAGGCAAATCTTATGTCAGCCCTTTAATAGCCTGTCGTGTCTCATCACTATCCCTCGTGCTCACTGAAGGAATACGGGAGATGTCAAGTTGCAGAATTTGTAGCTAAGTAACTCGCGTTCAAATCTTTATTTTCTCATTTGATCGCATTGTGTGATCTCTGGCAAATCACTTTAGCTCATTGTTCCTGGAGGCTGCAAATCATGCAGTGTGTGGTAGACAGGAAAATGCAAGCATGCTTGTTTAATGATTGGCATAGAAATGCATAGATGTTGAAGTTTTGCAGCTATCTGAACCTACTTGTAAAGTGCCTATTCAACGCTAGGAAACCGCTTCAAAGCGCTTCAAATGTCATCAGCAGCCGTGGGGTTGGAAAGACCAAAGCCTGACCGGGACTCAAGCCTTTGACCTGAGGTCACACTCAGAGCTCTGCAAGGGGGTGGCAATAGGGCAGCTCGTGTTCTATTGTTAATAAAAAGTAAACGTTAATATGTAGGAATTCAGGCCATTTGTCAGGCCATTATCTAACAAAACCACAGTGCCTGCTTTCACTGGGTGAAGTAGTGATGCGCTCGTGGGCTGTGTTTATCTTCGAACAGACAGACACCTGGTTACAGCTATTCTAACTGGTAGTATCTGAGGAGAATATTTGGATGTCACAGCGAGCTGAAAGCACCATGTTCTGCAAGTGACGAGCATGAATCCTGGTGAGGCACATTTGGCTTTTGTTCATCCTTTCCATCTTGGTAGAGTGGCATGTGGGTAATAGTTTAGTATCATTTTTTTTAAAGGGACTTAAGTGTGACACGAAGAGCTAGAAATAAAAGTACAAACATTTTTTTTATTGCTGGTGCCCCCTTGGAAGAAAGGAACAGTGTATCTGAAGAAAGCTGACAGCAAGTCTGTAAGTGGCCTTTACGTGCTGCCTTGAGCATGTATTTAATACCCACAACACATCATAACTCTTTATCAGTACATCAGCGCAGTAGTTTACTCTGAAGCAGCAACTCATAGATGGTGCATAGACCTCGGGACACATCGGCTGCTGGATTCATGCACGTAGGAGTAACCCGTCAGTTGTTGTTACAGTATATTTCCCTCTATAGTTGTGTCAATACCAATATCCGAGTAGCAAAATGAATTTAGTATGACTGGAGTGACTCACTTGCTTAGTTTGTATACAGAGTGCTAAGCAAGTTAAGGCAAGTAATGTTTATTGACATGCGGGATGATCAAATATCCTCTGTGAGAAAGGCTTCCTGGCTACTGTGGCAACTGAATGAGACGTACAGTGCCTTGCCGGGTGCCCTGCTGCCTTTTAATGTTTTTCCCCTGCTGTACAGTGTCGTGTCGGGTGCCCTGCTGCCTGTTAATGTTTGTTCCCTGCTGTACAGTGCTTTGTAGGGTGCCCTGCTGCCTTTTAATGTTTATCCCCTGCTGTACAGTGCCGTGTCGGTGCCCTGCTGCCTGTTAATGTTTCTCCCCTGCTGTACAGTGCCGTCCCGGGTGCCCTGCTGCCTGTTAATGTTTGTCCCCTGCTGTACAGTGCCGTGCCGGGTGCCCTGCTGCCTGTTAATGTTTGTCCCCTGCTGTACAGTGCCGTGCCGGGTGCCCTGCTGCCTCTTAATGTTTGTCCTCTGCTGTACAGTGCCTTGCCGGGTGCCCTGCTGCCTGTTAATGTTTATTCCTTGCTGTACAGTGCCTTGTAGGGTGCCCTGCTGCCTTTTAATGTTTATCCCCTGCTGTACAGTGCCGTGTCGGTGCCCTGCTGCCTGTTAATGTTTCTCCCCTGCTGTACAGTGCCGTCCCGGGTGCCCTGCTGCCTGTTAATGTTTGTCCCCTGCTGTACAGTGCCGTGCCGGGTGCCCTGCTGCCTGTTAATGTTTGTCCCCTGCTGTACAGTGCCGTGCCGGGTGCCCTGCTGCCTCTTAATGTTTGTCCACTGCTGTACAGTGCCTTGCCGGGTGCCCTGCTGCCTGTTAATGTTTATTCCTTGCTGTACAGTGCCTTGTAGGGTGCCCTGCTGCCTTTTAATGTTTATCCCCTGCTGTACAGTGCCGTGCCGGGTGCCCTGCTGCCTGTTAATGTTTGTCCCCTGCTGTACAGTGCCGTGTCGGTGCCCTGCTGCCTGTTAATGTTTGTCCCCTGCTGTACAGTGCCGTGCCGGGTGCCCTGCTGCCTGTTAATGTTTGTCCCCTGCTGTACAGTGCCGTGCCGGGTGCCCTGCTGCCTGTTAATGTTTGTCCCCTGCTGTACAGTGCCTTGCCGGGTGCCCTGCTGCCTGTTAATGTTTGTCCCCTGCTGTACAGTGCCGTGCCGGGTGCCCTGCTGCCTGTTAATGTTTGTCCTCTGCTGTACAGTGCCTTGTAGGGTGCCCTGCTGCCTTTTAATGTTTATTCCCTGCTATACAGTGCTGTGTCGGGTGCCCTGCTGCCTGTTAATGTTTATTCCTTGCTGTACAGTGCCTTGCCGGGTGCCCTGCTGCCTTTTAATGTTTATTCCCTGCTGTACAGTGCCGTGTCGGGTGCCCTGCTGCCTGTTAATGTTTGTTCCCTGCTGTACAGTGCCTTGTAGGGTGCCCTGCTGCCTTTTAATGTTTATCCCCTGCTGTACAGTGCCGTGTCGGTGCCCTGCTGCCTGTTAATGTTCGTCCCTCGCTGTACAGTGCCTTGCGGGGTGCCCTGCTGCCTTTTAAAATGTTTATCCCCTGCTGTACAGTGCCGTGCCCTGCTGCCTGTTAATGTTTGTCCCCTGGTGTACAGTGCCGTGTCGGTGCCCTGCTGCCTGTTAATGTGTCTCCCGTGCTGTACAGTGCCGTGCCGGGTGCCCTGCTGACTGTTAATATTTGTCCCCTGCTGTACAGTGCCGTGCCGGGTGCCCTGCTGCCTCTTAATGTTTGTCCTCTGCTGTACAGTGCCTTGCCGGGTGCCCTGCTGCCTGTTAATGTTTGTTCCCTGCTGTACAGTGCTTTGTAGGGTGCCCTGCTGCCTTTTAATGTTTATCCCCTGCTGTACAGTGCCGTGCCGGGTGCCCTGCTGCCTGTTAATATTTGTTCCCTGCTGTACAGTGCCTTGTAGGGTGCCCTGCTGCCTTTTAATGTTTATCCCCTGCTGTACAGTGCCGTGCCGGGTGCCCTGCTGCCTGTTAATGTTTGTCCCCTGCTGTACAGTGCCGTGCCGGCTGCCCTGCTGCCTTCTAATGTTTGTTCCCTGCTGTACAGTGCCTTGTAGGGTGTCCTGCTGCCTGTTAATGTTTGTCCCCAGCTGTACAGTGCCTTGTAGGGTGCCCTGCTGCCTTTTAATGTTTATTCCTTGCTGTACAGTGCCTTGTAGGGTGTCCTGCAGCCTTTTAATGTTTATTTCTTGCTGTACAGTGCGTGTCGGGTGCCCTGCTGCCTGTTAATGTTTGTCCCCTGCTGTACAGTGCCTTGTAGGGTGTCCTGCAGCCTTTTAATGTTTATTCCTTGCTGTACAGTGCCGTGTCGGGTGCCCTGCTGCCTTTTAATGTTTATTCCTTGCTGTACAGTGCCTTGCCGGGTGCCCTGCTGCCTTTTAATGTTTATTCCCTGCTGTACAGTGCCGTGTCGGGTGCCCTGCTGCCTGTTAATGTTTGTCCCCTGCTGTACAGTGCCGTGCTGGGTGCCCTGCTGCCTGTTAATGTTTATCCCCTGCTGTACAGTGCCGTGCCGGGTGCCCTGCTGCCTGTTAATGTTTGTCCCCTGCTGTACAGTGCCGTGTCGGTGCCCTGCTGCCTGTTAATGTTTCTCCCCTGCTGTACAGTGCCGTGCCGGGTGCCCTGCTGCCTGTTAATGTTTGTCCCCTGCTGTACAGTGCCGTGCTGGGTGCCCTGCTGCCTGTTAATGTTTGTCCCCTGCTGTACAGTGCCGTGCCGGGTGCCCTGCTGCCTCTTAATGTTTGTCCTCTGCTGTACAGTGCCTTGCCGGGTGCCCTGCTGCCTTTTAATGTTTATTCCCTGCTGTAAATATCGATATTATTAACAACGATATTTTTGCTAACGATATTACTTACTTCGATATTGCTTACTTCGATATAAAAAAAAAACAATATTACTTACCTTAAGGTCGATATTCTGGTCACCGATATTCTTGACATCGATATTCTGTCCCTATGATATTAAAAACTCGATATTAGCGTAGGTCGATATAAAAAAATCGATATTTTGACTGCGCACCCTGTACAGTGCCTTATAGGGTGCCCTGCTGCATTTTAATGTTTGTCCCCTGCTGTCCAGTGCCGTGTCGGGTGCCCTGCTGCCTGTTAACGTTCGTCCCCCGCTGTACAGTGCCTTGTAGGGTGCCCTGCTGCCTGTTAATGTTTGTCCCCTGCTGTACAGTGCCTTGTAGGATGCCCTGCTGCCTGTTAATGTTTGTCCCCTGCTGTACAGTGCTGTGCCGGGTGCCCTGCTGCCTGTTAACGTTCGTCCCCCGCTGTACAGTGCCTTGTAGGGTGCCCTGCTGCCTGTTAATGTTTGTCCCCTGCTGTACAGTGCTGTGCCGGGTGCCCTGCTGCATTTTAATGTTTGTCCCCTGCTGTAGAGTGCTGTGCCGGGTGCCCTGCTGCCTGTTAACGCTCGTTCCCCGCTGTACAGTGCTGTGCCGGGTGCCCTGCTGCATTTTAATGTTTGTCCCCTGCTGTAGAGTGCTGTGCCGGGTGCCCTGCTGCCTGTTAACGCTCGTTCCCCGCTGTACAGTGCCTTGTAGGGTGCCCTGCTGCCTGTTAATGTTTGTCCCCTGCTGTACAGTGCCTTGTAGGGTGCCCTGCTGCATTTTAATGTTTGTCCACTGCTGTACAGTGCCGTGTCGGGTGCCCTGCTGCCTGTTAACGTTCGTCCCCCGCTGTACAGTGCCTTGTAGGGTGCCCTGCTGCCTGTTAATTTTTGTCCCCTGCTGTACAGTGCCTTGTAGGGTGCCCTGCTGCATTTTAATGTTTGTCCCCCGCTGTACAGTGCCGTGCCGGGTGCCCTGCTGCCTGTTAACGTTCGTCCCCCGCTGTACAGTGCATTGTAGGGTGCCCTGCTGCCTGTTAATGTTTGTCCCCTGCTGTACAGTGCTGTGCCGGGTGCCCTGCTGCCTGTTAATGTTTGTCCCCTGCTGTACAGTGCTGTGCCGGGTGCCCTGCTGCCTGTTAATGTTCGTCCCCCGCTGTACAGTGCCTTGCCGGGTGCCCTGCTGCCTTTTAATGTTTGTCCCCTGCTGTACAGTGCCGTGCCGGGTGTCCTGCTGCCTTTTAATGTTCGTACCCCGCTGTACAGTGCCGTGCTGGGTGCCCTGCTGCCTTTTAATGTTTGTCCCCCTCTGTACAGTGCCAAGCCGGGTGCCCTGCTGCCTTTTAAAGTTCGTCCCCCGCTGTACAGTACCGTGCCGGGTGCCCTGCTGCCTTTTAATGTTCGTCCCCCCGCTGTACAGTGCCGTGCCGGGTGCCCTGCTGCCTGTTAATGTTTGTCCCCTGCTGTACAGTACTGTGCCGGGTGCCCTGCTGCCTGTTAATGTTTGTCCCCTGCTGTACAGTGCCATGTCGGGTGCCCTGCAGGCTTTTAATGTTTGTCCCCTGCTGTACAGTGCGTTGTAGGGTGCCCTGCTACCTGTTAATGTTTGTCCTCTGCTGTACAGTGCCGTGTCGGGTGCCCTGCTGCCTGTTAACGTTCGTCCCCCGCTGTACAGTGCCTTGTAGGGTGCCCTGCTGCCTGTTAATTTTTGTCCCCTGCTGTACAGTGCCTTGTAGGGTGCCCTGCTGCATTTTAATGTTTGTCCCCCGCTGTACAGTGCCGTGCCGGGTGCCCTGCTGCCTGTTAACGTTTGTCCCCGCTGTACAGTGCATTGTAGGGTGCCCTGCTGCCTGTTAATGTTTGTCCCCTGCTGTACAGTGCTGTGCCGGGTGCCCTGCTGCCTGTTAATGTTTGTCCCCTGCTGTACAGTGCTGTGCCGGGTGCCCTGCTGCCTGTTAATGTTCGTCCCCCGCTGTACAGTGCCTTGCCGGGTGCCCTGCTGCCTTTTAATGTTTGTCCCCTGCTGTACAGTGCCGTGCCGGGTGTCCTGCTGCCCTTTAATGTTCGTACCCCGCTGTACAGTGCCGTGCTGGGTGCCCTGCTGCCTTTTAATGTTTGTCCCCCTCTGTACAGTGCCAAGCCGGGTGCCCTGCTGCCTTTTAAAGTTCGTCCCCGCTGTACAGTACCGTGCCGGGTGCCCTGCTGCCTTTTAATGTTCGTCCCCCCGCTGTACAGTGCCGTGCTGGGTGCCCTGCTGCCTTTTAATGTTTGTCCCCCACTGTACAGTGCCGTGCCGGGTGCCCTGCTGCCATTTAATGTTTGTCCCCTGCTGTACAGTGCCTTGTAGGGTGCCCTGCTACCTGTTAATGTTTGTCCTCTGCTGTACAGTGCCTTGCCGGGTGCACTGCTGCCTGTTAATGTTTGTCCCCGCGGTACAGTGCCTTGTAGGGTGCCCTGCTACCTGTTAATGTTTGTCCTGTGCTGTACAGTGCCTTGCCGGGTGCCCTGCTGCCTTTTAATGTTTATTCCCTGCTGTACAGTGCCGTGCCGGGTGCCCTGCTGCCTGTTAATGTTTGCCCCCCGCTGTACAGTGCCGTGCCGGGTGCCCTGCTGCCTGTTAATGTTTGTCCCCTGCTGTACAGTACTGTGCCGGGTGCCCTGCTGCCTGTTAATGTTTGTCCCCTGCTGTACAGTGCCATGTCGGGTGCCCTGCAGGCTTTTAATGTTTGTCCCCTGCTGTACAGTGCGTTGTAGGGTGCCCTGCTACCTGTTAATGTTTGTCCTCTGCTGTACAGTGCCTTGCCGGGTGCCCTGCAGCCTTTTAATGTTTATTCTCTGCTGTACAGTGCCGTGCCGGGTGCCCTGCTGCTTGTGAATGTTTGTCCCCTGCTGTACAGTGCCGTGTCGGGTGCCCTGCTGCCTGTTAACGTTCGTCCCCCGCTGTACAGTGCCATGTCGGGTGCCCTGCTGCCTGTTAACGTTCGTCCCCCGCTGTACAGTGCCGTGTCGGGTGCCCTGCTGCCTTTTAATGTTTGTCCCCTGCTGTACAGTGCCGTGCCGGGTGTCCTGCTGCCTTTTAATGTTCGTACCCCACTGTACAGTGCCGTGCTGGGTGCCCTGCTGCCTTTTAATGTTTGTCCCCCTCTGTACAGTGCCATGCCGGGTGCCCTGCTGCCTTTTAAAGTTCGTCCCTCGCTGTACAGTGCCGTGCCGGGTGCCCTGCTGCCTTTTAATGTTCGTCCCCCGCTGTACAGTGCCGTGCCGGGTGCCCTGCTGCCTTTTAATGTTCGTCCCCCGCTGTACAGTGCCGTGCTGGGTGCCCTGCTCCCTTTTAATGTTTGTCCCCCACTGTACAGTGCTGTGCCGGGTGCCCTGCTGGCTTTTAATGTTTGTCCCCTGCTGTACAGTGCCTTGTAGGGTGCCCTGCTACCTGTTAATGTTTGTCCTCTGCTGTACAGTGCCTTGCCGGGTGCACTGCTGCCTGTTAATGTTTGTCCCCGCGGTACAGTGCCTTGTAGGGTGCCCTGCTACCTGTTAATGTTTGTCCTGTGCTGTACAGTGCCTTGCCCGGTGCCCTGCTGCCTTTTAATGTTTATTCCCTGCTGTACAGTGCCGTGCCGGGTGCCCTGCTGCCTGTTAATGTTTGTCCCCTGCTGTACAGTGCCGTGCCGGGTGCCCTGCTGCCTGTTAATGTTTGTCCCCTGCTGTACAGTGCTGTGCCGGGTGCCCTGCTGCCTGTTAATGTTTGTCCCCTGCTGTACAGTGCCATGTCGGGTGCCCTGCAGCCTTTTAATGTTTGTCCCCTGCTGTACAGTGCATTGTAGGGTGCCCTGCTACCTGTTAATGTTTGTCCTCTGCTGTACAGTGCCTTGCCGGGTGCCCTGCAGCCTTTTAATGTTTATTCTCTGCTGTACAGTGCCGTGCCGGGTGCCCTGCTGCTTGTGAATGTTTGTCCCCTGCTGTACAGTGCCGTGTCGGGTGCCCTGCTGCCTGTTAACGTTCGTCCCCCGCTGTACAGTGCCATGTCGGGTGCCCTGCTGCCTGTTAACGTTCGTCCCCCGCTGTACAGTGCCGTGTCGGGTGTCCTGCTGCCTTTTAATGTTTGTCCCCTGCTGTAAAGTGCCGTGTCGGGTGACCTGCTGCCTTTTAATGTTTATTTCTTGCTGTCTCACTGTGCCGAGTCCGACAAATCAAAATAGCTTGTATTTACTCAGTAGGTTTCATTTGTAAAGATATATCAATAAATCACGAAATCTGCGAGGTTCTCAGCATTGTTATCTCAAAGTCTGTTAGAAGTTCTCTGGTTACACTAAATTAAGCAGCAACCTATGTCATTATCATAAGAAATCTCTTTATTGATGTCATATCTACACTTTCACAATTGCCTCATTAACCATCTTACTTTCTCAGATTTGCTTGAAAATGCACCATTTGTCCACTCTCTTGTCAAAATGTTCTCAGGGGGAGGACCCCCCATAACCCGCTTATGACACTGCGCTCACTCGCCACAGGTCACTCATCCAGAACTTTAATGCATCACCACTTTCAAATGTCACCAGCCGCCACTGTCTTCAACACTCCACACTACAATACTCCACTCTACCTCCAGTCAACAAAACACAAATCTACAGTATTCCACTAAGAAAAGCAGAAAGTCTATTAAACTAAATTTCAAAATCACACTCTAATCCAATTTATATCGATCCGCTCAACAAAACTCTACATCACTATACAAATCAATTAAGGGGCTTAGCGCCACCTTGTAAATATGGGGAATGGCGCAACCCTACCAGAGTGTCAAAAAAGTGACGCTCCAGTGGAGTTAGGGGCTTGTAAATATGCCCCATGAAGTCTAAATTTAGACCTAAAATGTAACTTTACTAGTAGTAAAGTTAAACTTTTGGTCTAAACTTAGACTTCAGGTCTAAGCTTAGACTTTTGGCCTAAGTTTACCTTTGTGAATCGGGCCCCAAGCCACTAAACTTTACACCCCTCTACTCCACTCTATAACATTACTCTCTCCTACTATACTACAATCTATACCACTACACCCTATACTGCTCCACACTCACAATCTACTCCACTCTAACCACTCTACTCTACAACACTCTACTCCAATCCATACAACACCCTTTACAACAAACAAATCTACTCTACACCACTCCACAGCACTCTATACAACTTAGCAACACTCTACTCCACTCAAAAACTAAACTCCACTCCAACAATCGACTCCACTCAACTCTACACCCTTCCACTATATTCCCTATATTACACAACACTGCATGCAACTCCATAACACACCATACCACACCACTCAGCTCTACACCACTAAAGTACACACCACTCCATAACACTATACTATACTACTCTACTATTCACCATTACACTCTGCCACTGCACTCAATGCCAATGCACTCTACTCTATACCACTTCACTCTATGCAAATCCACTCTACGCCCCTCTAATCTACTCTGCACTCTACGCCACTCTGCTCTACACCACTGTACTCTACCATGCACTAATCCACTCTACTCTGGAACAATCTACTCTATGCCACTACACTCAGCGCCTCTCCACTCTACTCTGCAGCACTGCACTCTACTCTGCATCATTGCACTCTACACCAATTCACTCTACACCACTTTATTCAATACCAATGCACTCTACGCTAATCCATTCTGCACCATTGAACTCTATGCCACTATACTCTGCAATGCACTCTACGCCATTGTACTCTGTCACTGCACTCTACGCCACTCAATTCTACTCTGCACTACTTTACTCTATGCCACTCTACTGTGCACCACTCTACGCCACTGTACTCCATGCCAATACACTCTACGCTACTCTACTATACACCACTCAACTCTTGATAGTCTACTCTACACCACTCCAGTCTGGCCACTCCACTCTACTCTGCACCACTCTACTCTACGCCACTCTACTCTGTCACTCTACTCTGCAAAACTGCACTCTACGCCACTACTGTATGCCAATGCACTCTATCCTGCACCACTCCACTATACACCACTTCACTCTACTCTGCAAGAATCTACTCTATGCCACTTCATTCTATGCTACTCTCCGCCACTCCACTCGACATCACTGCACTCTACCCCACTCTACTCTACTCTGCACCACTTTACTTAGCACCACTGAGCTCTATGTCACTATTCTATGCCACTACTCCCTACCCTACACCACTCCACTCTATGCCACTTCACTCTAATCTGAAACAATATACTGTACGCCACTGCACTCAATGCCACGGTACTCTACGCCACTCTACTCCACTCAGTGCTACTCCACGCCACTGCACTTTACTCTGCACACTTTGCACCACTCTACTTTACACCACTGCCCTGTACACCACACTACTCTAAACTACTTCACTCTACGCCAGTGTACTCACCACTTTATTTGAAACAAATACACTCTACTCCACTGCACTCTAAGCCAACTACTCTGCACCACTGCACTAAATGCCACAATACTCTACTGTGCAAACACCATACGCCACTGCACTCTACGCCACGGCACGCCACTCTATTCTACTCTGGATGACTGCACACTATGCCACTGCTCTCTGCACCACTCTACTCTACCCACCTGCATTTTACAACACCCTACTCTGCAAGACTGCACTCTCCACCACTGAACTCTATGCCACTCTACTCTTCACCACTGCACTCTACGCCACTCTATTCTACTCTACGACACTGTACTCTATTCCACTGCACTCTACTCTGAAACAATCTCCTCTACACCACTCTATTCCCCTCTGCACCATTCCACTCTGCACCACTCCACTCTACATCACTGCAATCTACCTTGCGCCACTCAACGCTACTCTATTCTGCGCTGCTGCCGTCAATGCCACTGCACTCAACGCTAATGCACTCTACACCACTATACTGAAACCCAATGCACTCTACGCCACTTCACTCTACTCTGAAACAATCTACTCTACGTTACTTCACTCAATTCCACTGTACTCTACGCCACTCTACTCCACTCTGCACCACTCTATGTTATGCCACTCTATGCCACTTTACTCTGCACCACTCTATGCCACTGCCCGCTACACAACTCTACTCTAAACCACTGCACTCTATGCCATCTACTCTGCACCACTCTACACCACTGCACTTTACTGTGCACCACTGCACTCTACACCACTTCACTCTATGCCTCTCTACTCTATTCTGCAACACTCTACTCTGACACTGCAGTCTCTACCCTACTCTACTATGCACCACTGCACTCTTCGCCACTGCACTCAACACCACTCCAGTCTAGGCCACTCCACTTCACTTTGCACCACTCCACTCTATGCCACTCCACTCTGTGCCACTCTACTCTGCAACACTCCACTCTACGCCACTGCACTCTACCCTGCACCACTCTACTATCTACCGTCCACCAGGACCAGCTGGGAAGTTCTTGGAGTCTATCAGTCACATTATTCCCCCCTTAGCTGCTAAATATAGTCATTGCCAGGTCCTTGGGGATTTCAATATACACATGGATAACCCATTGGAACCAGAGCCCCTTAAGTTGCGCGAATCCCTGGACATACTTAATCTGACCCCCTTTGTCTACCTTCCCACTCACGAAAAGGGTCATACACTGGACCAGATTTTCTCTTCCAAACTGATCGAAGTGGAGGCCCCTCTTCCCCTAGTCTGGTCGGACCATTGTCTGATAAATTTCAGAGTTCCCAGGGAACTAGTTAGGTCTTGTCTACAGGAGAAGATCCGCGCCAGCAGTTTTAGGCCTTTTAATTTGATTACTCCTGAGGCGATGCAGAGTGCTTTGAACTCTCACCCTATTCCACTTAGTGGGACTCTTGAAAGGGATATGCACTCTTTGGAGCAGTGGCTTCAACTTAGAACCTTAGAACGTGCCCCCTCTACCTTAAGGGTGGCTAAGATGAATCGAGCTTCGGCCCCTTGGTACACAGAGGATCTTAGGAAAAGTAAAAGTGCCTGTAAAAGCTTGGAAAGGAAATGGCGGGCGAATTACATGGCTCACGACAAATCTATTTTAAAGCTGCCTTGAGAAACCATTACCATAAAGTTCGCGAGGGTAAGAAACTGTTCTTCTCCGCTAAAATCGATCAGGCCGGCAATAAAAGTAGAGAACTCTATAACATTGTCAAAAAATGTTCATCGCCTACAGCTATCAGATGTCCGTTTGTACCGACGAGTGAGTGGTCTAATATGATGGCCTCTTTTTTCCACGATAAAATTAGGAAAATACAGGACTCTTTTGAAACTCAGTCGCTAGCTTCAGCAGCAGATTTAGATCCGCCTCCTATTGCTGCTGCTCGTTCTGAGTTCTCCCTTATGCAGTTCCCTGATATTTCTATGGATCAATCTCTGGTTCTCATGAAGTCCTTGAAGTCAGGTTCCTGTCCCGCTAAAGTATTGTCTGTTATTGCAGAAGGGATTAACCCTACTGTGAATTTGATTTTAAACAACGCCTTGCGGGAGGGACATATGCCACTCTGCTAAAAACATGCGAGAATTCTTCCGCTGCTAAAAAAACCTACGGCTGACCCAGAGGTAGCCAGTAACTACATCCTTGCTACCTTTTTAGGTCTCGCCTAGCGTTGCTGCGCACGGCGAGATTTATTGCTAATGAGGATTTTAAGAAAAGGGCTTTAAGCCCCGCCCCTCATTTCCATTGGCTGGCGTCACCGTTTATGCTAAACGGTGGCCTGCCATTGGAAATGAGCTGTTGGCGTTGCCTCCCTTTCGCCTTTTGGTCCCGCCCATCCGGACTGGATCGCCTGCTTCACGGCTGTCGTGAAGCAGTTTCTTATCTCAAGGAGGTGTGTTGTATAAACAAGCCCTGAGATCCAGTCCAGATGGGCCGTCTCAAAAGGAGACAGGGCGCCGCATGTTTATTTTTGCATCGCGCTTTAAAGTGAAAGCGCGATGCAAAAATAAACACACGGGAATGGCAAGCGCTTGTTTTGTGTCTACTCGTGTTCAGCCTACCGCCATTCTGTTCTGGGGCACTTTGCACCTATTGACTTTCTTTTATTCTTCTTTTTTTTTTCCTTCTGTGCCCCCTCGTGCTCTTGTGTTCAGCCTGCCGCCGTTCTGTTCTGGGGCACTTTGCACCTATTGACTTTCTTTTCTTTTTTTCCTTCTGTGCCCCCTCGAGCTCTTCTGCCCAGCACTCCTCCTTCACTGTGTGTGGTCGTGCGCACACACTTCTAGACCGCTCGGGGGCCCTGGCAGTGTCTCCCTGGCCCGCTAGGCCTCACACGCTCTCCTGAGACACTGCTCCTCACGTACGGCACCTCCCTCAGGCCGCCCCCCCCCCTTCGCTGCCTACGCCAGCAGAGGGGACACCGTCGCTTCTTCGCTGCGGACTTGCTGCCTGGTCTTCCCAGCTCCAGGCAGCTGGCCAGCTCGCGGACTCCTGTCTCGCACATCATGTGGACTTGCTGCCTGCTTTTCACAGCTCAAGCTAGGCTGCTGGCCAGCTCGCGGACTCCTGCCTCACACATCAATCTAAGAGCTACTGGACACATCTCCCGCCAGGCAGCGTTCTCAAGAGACATGAGAACAGCAGAAAGAATGGCAGGAAAACGGAATGAAAGTGCTTGTCTTAGGGGGTGGGGCATGCTAAATATAGGGTCTGGGCGAGCGTAAGTATGTGCCCGATGACTACATCATTTTATGTTATCTCCTTTGTCAATGGTGTACATTTAAGTATTCGTTTCTAAACAGCAACTATTAACATGAACAAACTATGCAGAGTGCTTAGCTAGCCAGCAAACTAACTATATATGTACCTTCGCTGATAACGTCTTGAAGGGAAAATACACACTATGGACATTTAAATCATAGCATTGCCAGCCTCGTTTGAGACTCACTGTAACACGCATAGTCTGAGTATGGGTGCCGCCATTTCCTAAGAAGCCAGGGTCGGTGTCAGGCTCCAGGTAGCACGTGGGTCTCTCAAACATCATACAACCATGGACAGCTGTGACTTTCTGATGAACATGGACCATGGCGAACTCAGCATGCAACACAGTACACTCAATGTGAGCCAAAGCTGAAATACCTGTTCGATAAGTGTCCGCACCTTTTTTCTTAGCATTCTTTTCGTGTAGGCTGTGCGCTTGCTATTGTGTGACGTTTACGTGATGACATTTTGGATTAGTTTGTGCTACCTGTTATATTTTGTTATTAGGATGCATGCGGCATACAGCTTTGATGATAGCTATTATTACGATGCATACGGCATAGAGCTTTGTGCACGCGGCATGGAGATGCTTGTTTTCCTTGAGGAGGAAGGATTCTGAGGTGGCACTAAGCGCACAAAGCGGCCCTGGCTTCACTGAGGGCGGGTCCAGCACAGTGTTTCGTATACTGCGAGTGTGGCGTTTGCCTGCAGTTTCCTCTTGCCCAGGGCATTAAGTGGGATGAAAAAACTGGGGGGTCTCTCAAAGGGGCGTGGTCAATGTAATTAAGGGCGTGGCTTAAACAGTAAGCTAAAAGTCTGTGCTTAGCATAGTGTGCCGCCCGACTTGTATTTTGCCGTTTCTGTCATTGGTCCAGATATATGATACAACAAGTCACATCATACCTACAAGTCAGGACTATTGGCTTTGTCAATGGTTGTTGGTTGCATAAGATAAATAAGCAGCAACTGTGGCTTGTATACAATATTGAAAAAGCTTCCACTTGAAGCCCTGGTGACACCACGACAATGTTGCTGCCCTCAGTTTCAAAAAGAGAAGGGAAATCCAGAGAGAAAATGACTCTCTTTAAGGATTTCCCTTCCCCTGCAACGCTCACCTGGCATGACGTCATGCCGTAACTTCTCCACTAGTGAGAAGTGAGCAATGTGAGCAGCGCACATCGATGTGCTGCTGTCACTGCAGTCCAGAAACAAGCATTAAAAATGCAATAGGTCTCGCCTTTTATTAAGTTAAAGCCATTTGCTTTGCTATACAATACCATTAGCAAAGCAAATGGCTTTAACTTAACTCAAAGGCGAGACCTATTGCATTTTCAATGCTTGTTTCTCCAAGGTCTTGGAGAAATACGTTAACTCTGTTATTACTGACTATAATGAGACCAATCATCTTCTTCACCCGAGTCAGTCGGGTTTTAGGGCGAATTTCAGCACCGAATCGGCTCTCTTAGAAGTTGCGGAAACCATAAAAGCCACGCTGGATAGGGGAGGCAACGCGGTTCTGGTGCTGTTGGACCTCTCCGCGGCCTTTGACACCGTGCCACACAATAGACTTGTGCAAAGATTGGTGGAGGGCGGCGTTGGAGGCACAGTATTGACATGGGTTAGGTCATTCCTTAATAACCGTCTTCAAACTATATGGTCCCCCCCTTTTTCTGCTGCCATTCCTCCTATGAATGTCGGGGTCCCTCAGGGCTCTATTTTGAGCCCAACATTGCTCAATTTATATATGGCCCCTATTGCTCTTCTTGCCGAACAACATGGGGCAAAAATCGTATCGTATGCGGACGATACGCAACTGTTGTTTACTTGTGAAAAGGGAGTTGAGTTTGATGGTCATGCGATAAATTCTTGCCTCTCAGAGGTTTTCTCGTGGCTGAAAGATAATCAATTGAAATGTAACTCAGAAAAGTCTGAGATTATTTTTTTCGGTTCTTGCCCCTGTGAGGCATGGCATAACTGGTGGCCGCAGGATATGTCTCCCCCCCCCACCTCACCTGTGACCATGGTTAAGAATCTTGGCGTCAGATCGGACGCCACTCTTTCTATGAAGACTCAGGTCCAATCTGTAGCAGGGACTTGTTTTGGGGTTTTAAGAATGTTGAGGAATTTTCTCCCCCTGCTTTCAGTCTCTCATAGGAAAATGGTCGCCCAGGCCTTGGTGATTTCGAGGCTGGACTATGTTAACTCTCTGTACCTGGGACTACCTGGCCATCTACTTGCTCGACTGCAGGTGATCCAGAATACGGCTGCTAGGGCCATTTTTCTGGCAGGTCCCAGGACTCACACGTCCCCTCTCTTGTCTTCTTTGCACTGGCTCCCGGTCCAGAAAAGAATCCATTTTAAAGCTATGATTTTGGTGTTTATAGCTTTTCATCAGATTGGAGCTCCTTACCTTGGACAAAGATTTCCCCACTTCACTCCCCAACGTACTTTGAGATCTTCGGCTCTGCTTTTGATTCCGGTTCCTAAATTCTCACTCTCCCGGGTTGGAGGAAGGTCTTTTCAAGTGCTGGCCTCCCGCCTGTGGAATGGCCTTCCCCGGTCTCTTAGACAGGTCCAGGACCTTCTCACCTTTAGGAAAAACTGAAAACATGGCTCTTTCAACTATAAATATGTTTCCGCTGTCTCTGCCTTGGGAGTTTTTCTGTTTCTGTTACGTGGTCTTTTTGCTAAGCGCCGGGACACTCCTGGGAGTAGCCGCGCGCTTTATAAATACCAAATTAACATAACAACATAACATTAACATAACTATACTCTGACACAAACTACTCTCTAGCACTGCATTGTATACCACTCTACTCTACGCCGCTGCGCTCTATACCACTACTCTGTCACTGCACTCTTTCCTGCGCAACTTTACTCTATCCTGCACTACTTCACTCTATGCCACTCCACTCTATGCCACATGACTCTACTCTGAAACAACCTACTCTACACCACTGCACTCAATGCCACTGCACTCTATGTCACTATATTACACTCTGCGCCACTCCACGCCACTGCACATACCTGCATTCCTCGCTGCACCACTCTACTCTACACCACTGCATTCAGTGCCACTGCACTATACACAACTATACTCCACTCTGCGCCACTGAACACCACTGCACTTTATGCTGCACCACTCTACTCTATGCCACTGCCCACTACACCACTGCACTCTACGCCTACTCTGCCCCACTGCACTCTATGCCATTATACCCTACTTTGCAACATACTATGCCACTGCACACTGCCACTGCACTCTATGCCACTGCACGCTACGTTACTCTAGTCTACTCTGCACCACTGTACTCTATGCAACTGCTCTCTGCACCACTCTACTCTACCCCACGCTACGCCAGTGCACTCCATGGCACTGCACTGTACAGCACTCTATTCTGCAAGACTGCACTCTGCCACTGAACTCAACGCCACTTTACTCTGCACCACTGCACTTTACGCCACTGCATGCTGCACCACTCCACACCATTGCGCTCTATGTTACTGCACTCTACTCCACTGTATGCTACTCTGCACCACTGTACTCTATGCCACTGCTCTCTGCGCACTCTGCTCTACTCCACTCTACGCCACTACACTCTACGCCACTGCACTCTC
Source organism: Calotriton arnoldi (assembly GCA_963921515.1). Taxonomy (NCBI): domain Eukaryota; kingdom Metazoa; phylum Chordata; class Amphibia; order Caudata; family Salamandridae; genus Calotriton; species Calotriton arnoldi. The sequence goes on from CAWUFW010014910.1 coordinate 348,800, forward strand.
TCTGTAAGACAGTGCTTTCTGCCATTGAACTCAAAGCCACTCTACTCTGCACTACTGTACTCTATGCCACTGCACGCTACACCACTCTACACCATTGTGCTCTACGTCACTGCACTCTACGCCACTCTATTCAACTCTGCTCCACTGTACTGTACACCACTGCTCTCTGCACCACTCTACTCTGCACCACTGCACTCTATGCTACTGCACTTATGCCACTGCATTCTACTCTGCACCACTCAATTCTAAGCCACTGTACTGCACTCTACGCAATGCACTCTTCATCACTCCCTAACACTCTAATCTGTTCGGCACCACTCCACTCCACTCCACTCTACACCTCTCCACTCTACTTTGCATCACTCCACTCTACCCGGAACCACCCCACTCTATGACACTACTCTAAAACAATCTACTCTACGCAACTGCACTCTATGCACCACTCTACTCTATGTGACTGCACTCTACGCCACTGCACTTCATGCCAATCTACTCTCCACCACTGTACTTTACATCACTTCCCTCTAGGCCACTCTACAACACTCCACTCTACGATACTCAACTCTATGACACTCTACTCCATTAAACTCTATTCCACTGTACGCCGCTCTACAACTCTACTCCACTCTATGACGCTCTACACAACTCCCTCTATGCCACTTTACTCCACTCTATTCTATGACACACTATTCCACCACTCTATGCCACTCCACTCTGACACTCCATTCTATGACATTCAACTCTACAACACTCTACTCTACTCTGAAATTCCACTCTCCTTCACCACTCCATTCTATGCCACTGCACTCTACAACACTCCACTCCACTCCCCTCTGACCAACACCTTCTATGCGACTCCACTCTGCTCTACACCACTGCATAACACTCTATGCCACTCCACTCTATGACACTCCACTCAAGTCAACTCTACTCCACTCTTCGCCTTTCCATTCTACGCACTCTTCTCTCTCCACGACACTCCCCAACATTTCACGCCACTCCATGATGCTCCACTTCACTTCGCTTCACACCACTCAAATCTACACCATTACAAGCTACTACATAACACTCCACTCTACTCCACTTTATGACACTTGACTCCATGCCACTCTCCTTTACTCCACTAACTTTTAGCCATGCTGAACAGCAGCCACACTGGTGTACAACATGGCTACAACATACTGACAAAGTGAATAGCTCTTGCATAGGTGAGACATATTGGATTTGCCAATGCATGTTAATAAAGCAATCTTTTTTATTTGTAAATGCAGCCTTGCGTTTAAAAAGAAAAAATTAAACTTTTGATTTTCAATTTTTCTAAAAAAATATGTTTTTTTAACATTCTCAAAGGGGCAGGCTCCCGAGTGCGAATGGGTTGCCACTAGTTTTAAACTGGTGGTAAAGTAGTACTGTTATGTGACCGGAATTTGGCCTCAAAGTAGTACTACATACAATACCGATTTGGTATTAAGAAGGGCTGCCCTAAACACGCCCCTTCCAAATACCAAATCGCTAACACAAATTGCAATTAGGTAAAATGTTACCGAGTCACAATTTGTGATTTTGTATATTTGAAAAAGCATTTTTGGGGTCTCAAACGGCCTGATTCTGCGACGCTGGCTATTTCCGACCACAAAAATGCTTTGTACATCTGGCCCTTTGCCTTTTTAGTCCCATGCCACCACAAGAGCACACTTCTAAAGCTCCCAGGACCTCAGGGGAGGCACTTAGAGTCTTACAGGGTGGCAGGCGGAAGCCAACAGGAGGATTCAGTCCAGGTCCAATTGTCAAAGGTCAGCTGGGTACTTCCAGGAAAAGGCCTCTTCTAGCTTGTTGTCTCCCTGTAGCCACACAGGAGGTCAGCCAACTGACCCTTGGAGTCCACTTCTTTGTCCTGGGTACAGTCCTTCATGTCTTCTCTCGGGTCATAGGCAGCAGGTCCAGTCCTCCTCTGATCGTACGTAGGCCCAGAACGTGTTCTGAAGACGGTGGCTTGAGGAGACACATTTATGCATGCATGAGCTAGTGGGTGGAGGCAACTCCTGAATCACCCCTAACCAATACGGTGAAAGTTTCCGGGGCCAACCCTACCCACTTTTTCAGTAGCTCCTGTTTGCCTTACTGCAAACAGGCCCCAAATGTAGTGTGTCAGGGCAAATCTAAGATGGCAAAAGGCTCCGGCCACACTCAACATGGGCTTTGAGAGCTGGGGATGTGTTCGGGGAGTGTACTACATTACACTTAGGGGCCGATTCCGATCTCGGCCGGTAGGGCACCGAATCGGATTTGGCTTTACCGGATCCGATTCGGACGCCCTGTTTCCGACCGGTTCGAACACCCGTCCGCGCGAGCAAGTACGATGCTGAGCGTACGCGAAATCCCCAACCGACTCGTTCCCGGCTCCGAACCGCTCCGACCGACTCGTACGGACTCGACTCGCACCACGCAATGGAGACGTTCCCCGACCGGGCAAGTACGATGCGCGCCTCGAACAGTCCGACCGACTCGTGCCGTCAGGCTCGAAAGAGCAGTCGGAGCCGTACTTCGGGGGTCCGTGTCGGACCCACCTGTACGCGTAGCCGCGCGAGTCGCACACAGGGGGGACCCATGGGTCCCCCCTACACATGCATGTACGCGCGAGTCGCACCGACGCGTACCCACTGTAGGGGGCGCCCTTGTTCGCGACGCACCCATTGAGTCAATGGGAGCCCGTGTACGAGTCGTACGACCGGCTCCCATTGACTTCAATAGGAGTCCGACCGAATCGAGTCCGATGGCATGCGTCCGCATCGTACTCGTTCGGTCGGACTGCTAGAGTCCGGTTCGGTCGGATATCTCTCCGAATCCGACTCGGTCGGAGAGATTTCCGGCCCGAATCGGAATCGGCCCCTTAGTGTCCTCTCACATCTAACCCTAAAATCAAGTTTGGGGCAGGCCCTGTATCTACACCAAACCCAGGGACATGTTATATATATTTATAGCGCGCACAGATACTCAGCAGAGTGTCCCGGCGCGTACTTGAGAAAAGAAACAAAGGCCAGAGCGTCAGCTAGAAGAGAAGAGTTTTTAGCTTTTTCTTAAAGATCGCCGGGTCCTGGATGCCACGCAGCTCTAAGGGCAGAGCATTCCATGCTAAGGCAGCTTTCCGCACAAAGGAGCTCCCTCCAAGCCTTTGGCGGTTGAACCTAGGGGTCAGCATTAAAAGTTGAGAGGAGGAACGCAACTGTCTTACTGGATTATAAAAAACAAATCTCTTCTGTAGATAAATAGGGCCCAGGCCATAGAGAGCTCTATGGGCAATGGTCAAAGTTTTAAATTTTATTCAAGACTCAACAGGGAGCCAGTGCAAAGAGCGCAAATGAGCGCGTACACTACACCTGCCAGACAGACCCAGCAGTAGTCTGGCAGCAGAGTTTTGAACTACCTGCATTTTATTCAAGAGGTAGCCAGGGATGCCCACATAAAGTGCGTTGGCATAATCAAGGCGGGACAAAATCAAGGCACGAACAACAGTTTCTTTGGCTGGTCTAGGAAGGAGAGGGAGAAACTTCCTCAAAGCTTTCAGGGTGCCAAAACAAGTCCCAGCCAACTTCTTAACCTGGGATGAAAAGGTCAGGTTCTCATTGAACCAGACCCCCAGATTTTTAGCGGCATTTCCCCCTGCACTAGGCAGGGGGAAGCCAGGGGGCCATAGCCTCTCTCTGAAATTGGCAGGAAATGTGCCATACAAGAGGACCTCCGACTTCTCTTCATTGCACTTCAGCTGTGCCTGAGCAAGCCAATGAAAAACGGAATCCAGACAGTGCTGAGCAGAGAGGACTGAATCATCGTCCCTTCCCCACGAAAACAGGAGCTGAGTGTCATCCGCGTAGGCCAACACCTTAGCCCCTAATGACTCCGCTAAATAAACCAGCGGAGTAACATAGATGTTAAAAAGAAGGGGACTAAGGGATGACCCCTGCGGAACACCAGTGACCACCCGCTGGGGCACGGAGGCACATGGGGGAAGCCAGACCTGCTGGGTACGGCCTTCCAAAAAAGACCTAATCCAGCCCCAGACAGACCCGGATATAACAATCTCCAATCTACATAAGTCTGGTAGGACAAAGGTAGGGTCCTTTAGCAACCAGACAGTGGATATATAAGAATTGTCTTGGCATTCTGTTCGCTCCGTTTCAAGTGTGGCCCATGTATTACACGTGGCTTAACAGACCTGTCAAGCAGGATTTTTCACTGTGCTGTCAAAAGGGCCCACAGCCCCCACCCTGCATATTATGTGGAATTGGGAGAGTCATCTCTGCCCATTCAGGTCAGCCAAGTGTTTGTTCCTAGGAGGCATCAAGGCTAAATACTGGCTGGGCAAAGCTGGAGAGCCAATGCAAATTTGTCTCCAGGAACTTCAGGCAGGAAAAAAGGTAACTTTCTAAAAATTAATTTTCCTTCATATTTATTAAAAATCTGACTCCACCATTGAATTGTATTTTAATATCTATTAAAAAATAGTTGTTTGATTATTTATCTAGCTGGAACCATTCCTTAAATATAATACTAGTGTTTAATATTGCTCCCTAGTGTTTTTCTATGGGCCAGCTAGCCTTGGCTTCCTTCAGATAAAATAGCTTTTGGGTGATAGTCACTGTAATGACATGTTGACATAACGTTTCTACATGTTCTTCTTTTAAAGACCATGCACCCAGCCGTGTGTGTTACAAGGCCTACATTGGGAAGAATTATTAATATTCAAAAAGATGGTTTTTACCCGTCAAAAGGGTTTCTTTTGGCAGATCGAATACTGTTTTTATTCTGCTACAGTCAGGCTAAAATGTTAGGCCTGAAGCCATGTTTTACACTGTCACTGTAGTGGATTGCACAATAGGTGCTGCAGTGCTCGACTGACATTTCATTTGCAGGCCCTGGGTACACTTTCTACCAATACTAGGGACTTATAAACAAGTTAAATAATTTTAAAGCAAGCAAAAATGGAGTTCAGCAAAATGCGAAAATCCCAGGAGATCATGCAGAAAAGTCTCAGGGGCGTAGTTTCGGGTGGGGGTGGGTGTTTGGGGTGTTACACCCCCTAATAAATGTATTTTCTGCTAAATAGTTGGGTACAGGTGCTTCCAGTCAGGTATGGTGCGGTGTCTGTCGGATTTCAACAGGAATATTTACCTACACACAGATAAAAAACGCACACACACTTTTCACTTTCTGTTTTGAAAGTCTTCAACAATGTTGGGTTTATTACAAAATAATGTGTTTTCTCTCACTTAGTAACCCTCCCAATCCGCATTTGTCTCCCTTTCTACTGCCCCTTTCGCCCATCTCATGCGCCCTGCATGTCATATTATGTATTTTAACATTATATGTCCAGTGGTGTAACGCAAAATGATGGGGACCCCCTGCAGAATGTGACGAGGGACCCCAGCGTCTCCCAGATCACACAGACAATCATTGGTCTTGGTCTCAATGGGGGCCCCCTAAACGGTTGGGCCCTTCCTATGCTACAGGCTTTCCTGACCGTTTAATTATTTTTTACACCATGCCATGGCACACATTCTGCAAGGCATGGCTTAGAGGGGGAGGGGGCCTACGTTACGCCCCCGTATATGCCAGCGCCATTGTTGGACAATCTGAAGCTCACACCCCCTAATCTGACTGACCAAGCTCCGCCCCTGCCTGCAGTGACCCCCCAGGCCTGCAGTGCCCCCTGCCTACAGTGGCCCCCTGCCTACTGTGCCCTTTGCCTACAGTGCCCCCGGCCTGCAGTGCCCCCGGCCTACAGTAGCCCCCTGCCTGCAGTGTCCCCCTGCCTGCAGTGTCCCCCTGCCTACAGTGGCCCCCTGCCTACAGTGGCCCCCTGCCTACAGTGACCCCCTGCCTACAGTGACCCCCTGCCTACAGAGCCCATTGCCTACAGTGGCCCTGTGCCTACAGTGACCCCCTGTCTACAGTGCCCACTGCCTGCAGTGCCCCCCTGCCTGCAGTGCCCCCCTGCCTACAGTGGCCCCCTGCCTACAGTGGCCCCCTGCCTACAGTGCCCTCTGCCTACAGTGCCCATTGCCTACAGTGGCCCTGTGCCTACAATGACCCCCCCTGCCTACAGTGGCCCCTTGCCTACAGTGGCCCCCTGCCTACAGTGCCCACTGCCTACAGAGCCCATTGCCTACAGTGGCCCTGTGCCTACAGTGACCCCCCCTGCCTACAGTGACCCCCCCTGCCTACAGTGGCCCCCTGCCTACAGTGGCCCCCTGCCTACAGTGCCCACTGCCTACAGAGCCCATTGCCTACAGTGGCCCCCTGCCTGCAGTGCCCCCCTGCCTACAGTGACCCTCCATGCCTGCAGTGGCCCCCTGCCTACAGTGGCCCCCTGCCTACAGTGGCCCCCTGCCTACAGTGCCCACTGCCTACAGTGGCCCCCTGCCTGCAGTGCCCCCCTGCCTACAGTGGCCCCCTGCCTACAGTGGCCCTGTGCCTACAGTTCCCCCTGCCTACAGTGCCCCCTGCCTACAGTGGCCCCCTGCCTACAGTGCCCAGGCCCCCTGCCTAAAGTGACCCCCCCCTGCCTACAGTGGCCCCCTGCCTACAGTGGCCCCCTGCCTACAGTGGCCCCCTGCCTACAGTGGCCCCGTGCCTACAGTGCACCCTGCCTACAGTGCCCACTGCCTACAGTGACCCCCTGTCTACAGTGCCCACTGCCTACAGTGACCCCCCCTGCCTGCAGTGGCCCCCTGCCTACAGTACCAACTGCCTACTGTGACCCCCGCCTACAGTGACCCCCCCATGCCCACAGTGGCTCCCTGCCTACAGTGGCCCCCCCCTGCCTACAGTGGCCCCCTGCCTACAGTGGCCCCCTGCCTACAGTGACCCCCCTGCCTATAGTGGCCCCCTGCCTACAGTGCCTGCCCACTGCCTACAGTGACCCCCCTGCCTACAGTGGCCCCCTGCCTACAGTGACCCCCCTGCCTACAGTGACCCCCTGCCCATAGTGGCCCCCTGCCTACAGTGGCCACTGCCTACAGTGACCCCCCCCCCCCCACGCCTACAGTGGCCCCCTGTCTACAGTGACCCTTAGTAGACTGTCCTTGGCAGAGACAGATAGAAAGGCCACCCCTGTCAGGTCTCTAGACTCGGGCGAGCTTATGGTGGTGTCACTCGGTAAGGAGGACACATTGTGTGATCTGGGTGTTAATCTGTGTCACAGTTGCCTCCAGTGAGTGCACGCTCATGATCATCGTGTCTGCTGCTCTAAGGAACGTGAGGGTGGGGGCACACTGACTCTTCTGAGGGTGCAGCGGACCTCTCACATCATCACTACTATGGCTCATCTGATGCCACACCTGAGGGCACTCCTCAAGGCCTGTGCCAGTGCTGGCCTACGGTTGTCTCTTTGTTCGCCCCCCTGGTGGACCCGTAAGACCATGTAAGGTGGCTGGTCACGTGACCACCCTTCCTATGGGCTGCTTCCGGGGACTGACGTCAGGGATCATATGCTATGGCATCCTTTCACTTCCTGTGCACTGTCCCTCTGCCACTCCTGGGAGGTGGCCTCGGACATATGCTATGGCTGGCCATATAATGATTCCACCCCTGGTGCCACGTCACCTGGCAGTATCATTCCCATTCCTCTGGGTGGCACCATCCGCCGCTGGGTGGACCCTCAAGGCATACAACATGGCTGGCTGCTTAATGGGCTAATGCAGGGCTTTAAGTGGGCTCAGCACCGGCAGTTCTAAAAAGCAGGTGCTGAGACAGGTCCCTTTCGGGCCCTCCATTTCTGCCCTCACCCTCGGGGTGATAAAAAAAAAATCTTAACTCGGCAGCGGTGCCGCCCTTCACTGCCTTTGATGTAACTTCAAAGAGACTCGTTATAGTTCTTTCACAGTCTCATCATGTCCGAACTGAAGCATTTTCAATATTATATACAATAAAGCCATAGTTGTTGCTTATCTCACACAACTAACAACCATTGGCAAAGCCAGTAGCCCTGGCTTCTTGTAGGTGTAATGCTACTTCTTGTATCATTTACCTGGATGCAATGACAGAAGCAGCAAAATACCAGTCATCGGCCACGCCCCCTTCAGAGACCCCCACCTCCTAGTTTTTTCGTTCCACTTAAATCCCTGTGCAGAGCTATGGGTTTCTGTGTACCACGCTACAGCGAACCTGTAGCATACTACACTTGAACCAAACTGCTCCTCTAAGGGTGGAACGCTTCACCTCTAGGCGCCACTCTGGGCACCCCTTCCATGAGCACAGACTGTGGGTCACAAACCTCTCCAGATATGGTAGGGGTCAGCAACTCTGCATGCATGCATGACTGCGTCTCTCCTGCAAGGCTTCTGTGTGCAGTGCAATGCATGCACCCGTCATCTTAATGTTGGCACTGTGTGTGCATTGTGTGCACCTCTTCCTCTGTAAGCACCCTTCCACTTCTGTAAACCCTGTGTGTTGCACTGTATGCAGCCCTCCCCGTGCTGTAAGCAGTGTGTGTTGCACTGCACGCACCCCTCCGGAGCTGTAAGCAGTGTGTGTTGCACTGAACGCACCCCTCCCTGTGCTGTAAGCAGTGTGTGCCACTGCACGCACCCCTCCCCGTGCAGTAAGACCTGTGTGTTGCACTGTACGCACCCCTCCCCGTGCTGTAAGCAGTGTGTGCTGCACTGCACACAACCCTCCCTGTGCTTTAAGCAGTGTGTGTGCACTGTATGCTCCCCTCCCCGTGCTGTAAGCAGTGTATGTACACTGCACCAATCCCTTTCCATGCTGTAAGTAGTGTGTGTGCACTGCACACACCCCTCCCTGTGCTGTAAGCAGTGTGTGCACTGCACGCACCCCTCCCATGCTCTAAGCAGTGTGTTGCATTGCACGCACCCCTCCCTGTGCTGTAAGCAGTGTGTGTTGCACTGCATGCACCCCGCCCGTGCTGTAAGCAGTGTGTTGCACTGCACGCACCCCTCCCCGTGCTGTAAGCAGGGTGTGTGCACTGCACGCACCCCTCTCCGTGCAGTAGGTAGCACCCCGTGCTGTAAGCAGTGTGTGCGCTCTGCATTCACCCCTCCCCATGCTGTACGCCCTGTCTGTTGCACTGCACGTGCCCCTCCCCGTGCTGTAAGCCCTGTCTGTTGCACTGCACGCACCCCTCCCTGTACTGTAAGCAGTGTGTGCTGCACTGCACACACTCCTCCCTGTGCTGTAAGCCCTGTGTGTACTGCATGCACCCCTCCCTGTGCTGTAATCAGTGTGTGTGCACTGCATGGATCCCTCCCCATGCTGTAAGCAGTGTGTGTGCACTGCACGCACCCCTTCCTGTGCTGTAAGCACTGTGTGGGCACTGCACGCACCTCTACCCATGCTGTAAGCAGTGTGTTGCACTGTACGCACCCCTCCCTGTGCTGTTAGCAGTGTGTGTTGCACTGCATGCACCCCTCCCGTGCTGTAAGTCAGTGTGTGTTGCACTGCACTCACTCCTCCCCGTGCTGTAAGCAGTGTGTGTGCACTGCACGCACCCCTCCCCATGCAGTAAGTAGCACCCCGTGCTGTAAGAAGTGTGTGTGCACTGCACGCACCCCTCCCCATGCTATAAACCCTGTGTGTTGCACTGCACGCATCCCTCCCCCTTCTGTAAGCAGTGTGTGCTGCACTGCACACACCCCTCCCTGTGCTGTAAGCAGTGTGTGTGCACTGCAGACACCCCTCCCTGTGCTGTAAGCCCTGTGTGTGCACTGCATGCACCCCTCCCCATGCTGTAAGCAGTGTGTGTGCACTGCACGGATGCCTCCCCTTGCTGTAAGCAGTGTGTGTTGTACTGCATGCACCCCTCTTGTGCTGTAAGCAGTGTGTGTTGCACTGTACGCACGCCTCCCTGTGCAGCAAGTAGCACCCCTCCCCGTGCTGTAAGCAGTGTGTGTGCACTGCATGCACCCCTCCCCATGCTGTTAGCCCTGTGTGTTGCACTGCACGCATCCCTCCCAGTGATGTAAGCAGTGTGTGCTGCACTGCACACACCCCTCTCTGTGCTGTAAGCAGTGTGTCCAACGCATGCACCCCTCCCCGTGCTGTAAGCAGTGTGTGTGCACTGCACGCACCTCTCCCCGTGCTGTAAGTCCTGTATGTGCACTCCACGCACCCCTCCCTGTGCTGTAAGCAGTGTGTGCACTGCATGCTCCCCTCCCCATGCTGTAAGCAGTGTGTGCACTGCACGGATCCCTCCCCATGCTGTAAGCAGTGTGTTGCACTGCATGCACCCCTTCCTGTGCTGTAAGCAGTGTGTGTGCACTTTATGCACCCCTCCCCGTGCTGTAAGCAGTGTATGCGCACTGCACAGATCCCTCCCCATGCTGTAAGCAGTGTGTGTGCACTGCACACACCCCTCCCTGTGCTGTAAGCTGTGTGTTGCACTGCACGCACCCCTCCCCGTGCTGTAAGCAGTGTGTGTTGCACTGCATGCACCCCGCCAGTTCTGTAAGCAGTGTGTGTTGCACTGCATGCACCCCTCCCGTGCAGTAAGCAGGGTGTGTGCACTGCATGCACCCCTCCCGTGCAGTAGGTAGCAGCCCGTGCTGTAAGCAGTGTGTGCGCTCTGCATTCATCCCTCCCCATGCTGTAAGTCCTGTCTGTTGCACTGCACACACCCCTCCCTGTGCTGTAAGCAGTGTGTGCTGCACTGCACACACTCCTCCCTGTGCTGTAAGCCCTGTGTGTGTACTGCATGCACCCCTCCCCGTGCTGTAATCAGTGTGTGTGCACTGAATGGATCCCTCTCCATGCTGTAAGCAGTGTGTGTGCACTGCACACACCCCTCCCTGTGCTGTAAGCCCTGTGTGAGCACTGCACGCACCTCTACCCGTGCTGTAAGCAGTGTGTTGCACTGTACGCACCCATCCCCGTGCTGTTAGCAGTGTGTGTTGCACTGCATGCACCCCTCCCGTGCTGTAAGTCAGTGTGTGTTGCACTGCACTCACTCCTCCCCGTGCTGTAAGCAGTGTATGTGCACTGCACAGATCCCTCCCCATGCTGTAAGCAGTGTGTGTGCACTGCACACACCCCTCCCCGTGCTGTAAGCAGTGTGTGTTGCACTACATGCACCCCGCCAGTGCTGTAAGCAGTGTGTGTTGCACTGCATGCACCCCTCCCGTGCAGTAAGCAGGGTGTGTGCATTGCATGCACCCCTCCCGTGCAGTAGGTAGCAGCCCGTGCTGTAAGCAGTGTGTGCGCTCTGCATTCATCCCTCCCCATGCTGTAAGCCCTGTCTGTTGCACTGCACACACCCCTCCCTGTGCTGTAAGCAGTGTGTGCTGCACTGCACACACTCCTCCCTGTGCTGTAAGCCCTGTGTGTGTACTGCATGCACCCCTCCCCGTGCTGTAATCAGTGTGTGTGCACTGCATGGATCCCTCCCCATGCTGTAAGCAGTGTGTGTGCACTGCACACACCCCTCCCTGTGCTGTAAGCCCTGTGTGGGCACTGCACGCACCTCTACCCGTGCTGTAAGCAGTGTGTTGCACTGTACGCACCCATCCCCGTGCTGTTAGCAGTGTGTGTTGCACTGCATGCACCCCTCCCGTGCTGTAAGTCAGTGTGTGTAGCACTGCACTCACTCCTCCCCGTGCTGTAAGCAGTGTGTGTGCACAGCATGCACCCCTCCCCATGCAGTAAGTAGCACCCCGTGCTGTAAGAAGTCTGTGTGTGCACTGCACGCACTCCTCCCCATGCTATAAGCCCTGTGTGTTGCACTGCACACATCCCTCCCGTGCTGTAAGCAGTGTTTGCTGCACTGCACACACCCCTCCCTGTGCTGTAAGCAGTGTGTGTGCACTGCAGGCACCCCTCCCTGTGCTGTAAGCCCTGTGTGTGCACTGCATGCACCCCTCTCCATGCTGTAAGCAGTGTGTGTGCACTGCACGGATCCCTCCCCATGCTGTAAGCAGTGTGTGTTGCACTGCATGCACCCCTCCCGTGCTGTAAGCAGTGTGTGTTGCACTGCACGCACTACTCCCCGTGCAGCAAGTAGCACCACTCCCCGTGCTGTAAGCAGTGTGTGTGCACTGCACGCAACCCTCCCCATGCTGTTAGCCCTGTGTGTTGCACTGCAAGCATCCCTCCCGTGATGTAAGCAGTGTGTGCTGCACTGCACACACCGCTGTAAGCAGTGTGTGCTGCACTGCACACACCGCTCTCTGTGCTGTAAGCAGTGTGTGTGCACCGCATGCACCCCTCCCCGCGCTGTAAGCAGTGTGTGTGCACTGCACGGATCCCTCTCCATGCTGTAAGCAGTGTGTGTGCACTGCACGCACTCCTCCCTGTGCTGTAAGCAGTGTGTGTGCACTGCATGCTCCCCTCCCCGTGCTGTAAGCAGTGTGTGCACTGCATGTATCCCTCCCCATGCTGTAAGCAGTGTGTGTTGCACTGCATGCACCCCTCCCTGTGCTGTATGCAGTGTGTGTGTGCACTGTATGCCCCCCTCCCTGTGCTGTAAGCAGTGTATGTGTGCACCGCATGCACCCCTCCCCGCGCTGTAAGCAGTGTGTGTGCACTGCACGGATCCCTCTCCATGCTGTAAGCAGTGTGTGTGCACTGCACGCACTCCTCCCTGTGCTGTAAGCAGTGTGTGTGCACTGCATGCTCCCCTCCCCGTGCTGTAAGCAGTGTGTGCACTGCATGTATCCCTCCCCATGCTGTAAGCAGTGTGTGTTGCACTGCACGCACCCCTCCCTGTGCTGTGAGCACTGTGTGGGCACTGCACGCACCTCTACCCGTGCTGTAAGCAGTGTGTTGCACTGTACGCGACCCTCCCCGTGCTGTTAGCAGTGTGTGTTGCACTGCATGCACCCCTCCCGTGCTGTAAGTCAGTGTGTGTTGCACTGCACTCACTCCTCCCCGTGCTGTAAGCAGTGTGTGTGCACTGCACGCACCCCTTCCCGTGCAGTAAGTAGCAGCCTGTGTTGTAAGAAGTGTGGGTGCACTGCACGCACCCCTCCCCATGCTATAAGCCCTGTGTGTTGCACTGCCCGCATCCCTCCCCCTGCTGTAAACAGTGTGTGCTGCACTGCACACACCCCTCCCTGTGCTGTAAGCAGTGTGTGTGCATTGCAGGCACCCCTCCATGTGCTGTAAGCCCTGTGTGTGCACTGCATGCACCCCTCCCCATGCTATAAGCAGTGTGTGTGCACTGCACGGATCCCTCCCCATGCTGTAAGCAGTGTGTGTTGCACTGCATGCACCCCTCCCGGGCTGTAAGCAGTGTGTGTTGCACTGCACGCACTCCTCCCCGTGCTGTAAGCAGTGTGTGCGCACTGCATGCACCCCTCCCCATGCTGTTAGCCCTGTGTGTTGCACTGCACGAATCCGTCCCCGTGATGTAAGCAGTGTGTGCTGCACTGTACACACCCCTCTCTGTGCTTTAAGCAGTGTGTGTGTACCGCATGCACCCCTCCCCTTGCTGTAAGCAGTGTGTGTGCACTGCACGGATCCCTCCCCATGCTGTAAGCAGTGTGTGCACTGCACGGATCCCTCCCCATGCTGTAAGCAGTGTGTTGCACTGCATGCACCCCTTCCTGTGCTGTAAGCAGTGTGTGTGCACTTTATGCACCCCTCCCCGTGCTGTAAGCAGTGTATGTGCACTGCACAGATCCCTCCCCATGCTGTAAGCAGTGTGTGTGCACTGCACACACCCCTCCCTGTGATGTAAGCTGTGTGTGAACTGCACGCACCCCTCCCGTGCTGTAAGCAGTGTGTTGCACTGCACGCACCCCTCCCCGTGCTGGAAGCAGGGTGTGTGCACTGCACGCACCCCTCCTGTGCAGTAGGTAGCACCCCGTGCTGTAAGCAGTGTGTGCGCTCTGCATGCACCCCTCCCTGTGCTGTAAGCAGTGTGTGCTGCACTGCACACACTCCTCCCTGTGCTGTAAGCCCTGTGTGTGCATGCACCCCTCCCCGTGCTGTAATCAGTGTGTGTGCACTGCATGGATCCCTCCCCATGCTGTAAGCAGTGTGTGTGCACTGCACGCACCCCTCCCTGTGCTGTAAGCCCTGTGTGGGCACTGCACGCACCTCTACCCGTGCTGTAAGCAGTGTGTTGCACTGTACGCACCCCTCACCGTGCTGGAAGCAGTGTGTGTGCACTGCACGCACCCCTCCCCGTGCAGTAAGTAGCACCCCGTGCTGTAAGAAGTGTGTGTACACTGCACGCACTCCTCCCCATGCTATAAGCCCTGTGTGTTGCACTGCACGCATCCCTCCCGTGCCTTAAGCAGTGTGTGCTGCACTGCACACACCGCTCCCTGTGCTGTAAGCAGTGTGTGCTGCACTGCACACACCCCTCCCTGTGCTGTAAGCAGTGTGTGTGCACTGCAGGCATCCCTCCTCATGCTGTAAGCAGTGTATGTTGCACTGCATGCACCCCTCCCGTGCTGTAAGCAGTGTGTGTTGTACTGCAGGCACTCCTCCCTGTGCAGCAAGTAGCACCTATCCCCGTGCTGTAAGCAGTGTGTGTGCACTGCACGCACCCCTCCCCATGCTGTTAGGCCTGTGTGTTGCACTGCACGCCCCTCTCTGTGCTGTAAGCAGTGTGTGTGCACCGCATGCACCCCTCCCCGTGCTGTAAGCAGTGTGTGTGTGCACAGCACGGATCCGTCTCCATGCTGTAAGCAGTGTGTGTGCACTGCACGCACCCCTCCCTTTGCTGTAAGCAGTGTGTGTGCACTGCATGCACCCCTCCCCGTGCTGTAAGCAGTGTGTGCACTGCATGGATCACTCCCCATGCTGTAAGCAGTGTGTGTGCACTGTATGCACCCCTCCCCGTGCTGTAAGCAGTATGTGTTCACTCCATGCACTCCTCCCCATGCTGTAGGCCCCATGTGTTTCACTGCATGCACCTCTCCCCGTGCTGTAAACAGTGTGTGTGTGCACTGCACACAACCCTCCCATGCTGTAAGCCCATGTGTTGCACTCCATGCACCCCTCCCCATGCTGTAAGCCCCGTGTGTTGCACTGCATGCACCTCTCCCTGTGCTATAAGCAGTGTGTGTGCACTGCACGCACCCATCCCTGTGCTGTAAGCAGTGTGTGTGCACTGCACGCACCCATCCCTGTGCTGTAAGCAGTGTGTGTGCACTGCACCCGCCCCTTCTCATCCTGTGGGCTCTGTGTGTGTACTATGTGTACCTTTCTCATGTATGCTTCCCTTTTAGTGCTGTACGTTCTGCGGGTGCACTGCGCGTACCTATAATGAAGGCCCTGTGTGCGCGTCCCTTCCCGTGATGTAGGCCCTATGTGAGCACTGCACGCACCCCTTCCTATTTTGTAGGCCCGATGTGTGAACTGACTGTACCTCCCCCTCCTCGTGCTGCAATTCCAGTGTGTGCAGTGCACTGCATGCACCCCTCCTCGTGCTGTAAGCAGTGTGGGTCATCTGCACGCACCCCTCCTCGTGCTATAAGTCCAGTGTGTTCAGTGCCCTGCATGCACCCCCTCGTGCTGTAATCCCTGTGTGTGCAGTGCACTGCATGCACCCCTCCTTACGCTGTAAGCAGTGTGGGTGCACTGCACTGCATGCACCCCCTCGTGCTGTAATCCCTGTGTGTTCAGTGCACTGCATACACCCCTCCTCACGCTGTATGCAGTGTGGGTGCACTGCACGCTGCCCTCCTTGCACGGTAAGCAGTATGTGTGCAATGCATGCACCCCATTCTCACGCTTTTTTCACTGCACGCAAACCTCTGCACGCTGGAAGCACTGTGTGTGCACTGCACTCACCCCTTCTCACGCTGTGTGTGCACTGCACACACCCCTCGCATTGTGTGCGCACTGGACGTACCCCTCCACATGCTGTAAGCACTGTGTGGGCACTGCAAACACCCCTCCACGCGCTGTAAGCACTGTGTGTGTACACTGCACGCACCCCTCCTCGCGCTGTAAGCACTGTGTTCACTGCACGCACCCCTCCTCGTGCTGTGTGCTCTGCACGCACCGCTCTTCGCGTTGTGTGCACTGCACGCACCCCCTCGCACTGTAGGCAGTGTGAGTGCACTGCACGCATCCCTCCTCGTGCTGTGTGCACTGCACGCACCCCTTGTGCTTTAAGCACTGTGTGTGCATTGCACGCACTCCTCCTCACTTTGTGTGCACTGCACGCACCCCTTCTCGCGCTGTGTGTACACTACACGCACCCTTCCAGGTGATGTAAGTCCTGAGTGTGCAGTGCATGCACCCCTCCTCGCGCTACAAGCACTGTCTGCGCACTGCTGTAAGCAATGTGCGTGCACTGCACGCACCCCCTGCGTTGTGTGCACTCTGCACGTAACCCTCCATGCGCTGTAAGCACTGTGTGTTCACTGCAAACACCCCTCCTCCCACTGTCAGAACTGTGTGTTTACACTGCAGGCACCCCTCCCCGCGCTGTGTGCACTGCACGCAGCCCCCTTCGCGCTGTGTGCACTGTACGCACCCCTCGCGCTGTAAGCACTGTGTGCATTGAACGCACTCCTCATTGCGCTGTGTGCACTGCACGCACCCCTTCTCGCGCTGTAACCACTGTGTGTGCATTGGGCGCACCCCCTCCTCGCGCTGTAAGCACGGTGTGTACACTGGACGCACCTCGTCCTCGCGCTGTGTGCTCTGCACGCACCCCTCCTCGCGCTGTATGCACTGCATGCACACCTCGCGCTGTAAGCAGTGTGGGTGCACTACACGCACCCTTCCTCGCGCTGTAAGCACTGTGTGTGCATTGGACGCACTCCTCCTCGCGCTGTAAGTACGGTGTGTACACTGGACGCACCTCGTCCTCGCGCTGTGTGCTTTGCACGCACCCCTCCTCGCGCTGTATGCACTGCATGCACCCCTCGCGCTGTAAGCAGTGTGGGTGCACTACACGCACCCTTCCTCGCTCTGTAAGCACTGTGTGTGCATTGGACGCACTCCTCGCGCTGTAAGCACGGTGTGTACACTGGACGCACCTCGTCCTCGCGCTGTATGCACTGCATGCACCCAGGGCACAAGTCCTAAAAAAAGAAGTGGGGGGACTATCCTAGTTAATCAGTATGCAAGTGGCATCACAGCGCGTGGCATCGCAGCGTGTGACATCACAGCGCGTGACATCACAGCGCGTGACATCACAGGAACTGGCATCACAAGAAGTGATATCAGATCTTAAGCCCTCACATATATGTTTAGCAGGTCTATCATGAGCACATTGGAGCACATTTCGAGTATACTTGCAAACCCTCCTGATTTAGGCAGAAGATTCACACTTTTGTAGCTACACATAAAGCAATGTTACCTTTTGTCAGCGTTAAGCTTTCTATAGCCATAGTGCTTTAAAAGAAATAGTGATATTTAAATTATTACAACGCCTCCTCAAGGGTAATAAGCGTATATAAATGCAATTTATTTTGTGCAAATACTGGGAAAGATCAACACATCTGACGTTCTTACAGTGCATGCATGTCTCCTAAACAGAGCCTGAACAAAGTGAAAAGCTGCCTCTCTAAGTATGTGTGAAGTGCTAACAAGGTGTGAGCCTTTGTTTCCCCTCTGCTGCATTTGCATCAGGTGTGAGGCTCCTGACTGCTGCCAGCCACCAGACTCCAACAAAAGGAGGCTTGATGACCCCTGAGACTCGGCCTTTGTTATGGCCGAGTATCCCAGCAGGAGTCGGAAATATGAGAGCCCCGTCCCCGCCTGCACGTTGTTGTGATCGAAAGCAGACAACAACGTGCAGGCGCTGCTGAATGTGTCCCGGTGTTTGGAAATTACACCGGGACGAATTTCAGCATCTTTTTTAGTGGGGCCCAACTTCTTGGCAGGGTGGACGGCATCCACCCTGTGAAAGAAGTGGGGGGACGCCGTCCACCCGCGTGGACCCCCGACTCGTGCCCTGCATGCACCCCTCGCGCTGTAAGCAGTGTGGGTGCACTACTCGCTCCCCTCCTCGCACTGTGTGCGCACTGAACGTACGCCACATCGCGCTGTAAGCACTGTGTGTGAACTGCACTCACCCCTCCCCTCACTGCAGTCACACGCCGCCGTGCAGTGTTTGCAGGCAGGAAGCCGTCGCTCACTCACTGAACCGGTTTGTTGTGAGCGGGTTTTCCGGTTCCTGTTACTGTCTCTTGAGGCTCCTGTCTCCGGTGAAGTCTCCGCCTCCAAGGACCCGGCGCCCCTCTGTCCCCCTCCATCCTTCCGGGAGAGACTCCACTGCGTGGGGGTACAGCATCTCCGGGGGGTGGTGAGAGTACAGGAAGAGGCGACTGTTCCTGAGAGAGGAGGGCACCTGTGGAGCCTGAGAGGAGAGGGGGGGGAGTGTAGGAGGAGAGAGGAGAGTGTGACAGAGCCGGGGGTCCCTTGGGTGTGAGGGGCAGAGTGAGTGAGAGGGGGCGATTGACAGGTGGGGGCACACGTGTGAGAGGAGAGGGCAGCAGAGCTCAGAGAGGGCACCACGAGCCCCAGGGAGAGAGGGGCACATGGGCAGGTGGGGCACACTTGTGGGAGAGGGCAACCGAGCCTCCTAGACGGCATCAGGGGTCCTGGGGAGAGAGGGGCAGAGTGACAGGTGGGGGCACCCTTGTGAGAGGAGAGGGCAACCGAGCCTCCGAAAGGGCACCACGGGCCCTGGGGAGGGAAGGGCAGAGTGACAGGTGGGGGGACACGTGTGAGAGGAGTCGGCAGCACAGCCTCAGAGGACACCAGGGGCCTTGGGGAGACAGGGGCAGAGTGACAGGTGGGGGCACCCTTGTGAGAGGAGAGGGCAACCGAGCCTCCGAGAGGGCACCACGGGCCCTGGGGAGGGAGGGGCAGAGTGACAGGTGGGGGGACACGTGTGAAAGGAGACGGCAGCACAGCCTCAGAGGACACCAGGGGCCTTGGGGTCGGGAGACAGGGGCAGAGTGACAGGTGGGGGGACACGTGTGAGAGGAGAGGGCAACCGAGCCTCCGATAGGGCACCACGGGCCCTGGGGAGGGAGGAGCAGAGTGACAGGTGGGGTGACACGTGTGAGAGGAGACGGCAGCACAGCCTCAGAGGACACCAGGGGCCTTGGGGTCGGGAGACAGGGGCAGAGTGACAGGTAGGGGCACATTTGTGAGAGGGGGCACCACGGGCCCTGGGGAGGGAGGGGCAGAGTGACAGGTGGGGGGACACGTGTGAGAGGAGACGGCAGCACAGCCTCAGAGGACACCAGGGGCCTTGGGGAGACAGGGGCAGAGTGACAGGTGGGGGCACCCTTGTGAGAGGAGAGGGCAACCGACCCTCCGAGAGGGCACCACGGGCCCTGGGGAGAGAGGGGCAGTGTGACAGGTGGGGGGACACGTGTGAGAGGAGACGGCAGCACAGCCTCAGAGGACACCAGGGGCCTTGGGGAGACAGGGGCAGAGTGACAGGTGGGGGCACATTTGTGAGAGGGGGCACCACGGGCCCCGGGGAGGGAGGGGCAGAGTGACAGGTGGGGGGACACGTGTGAGAGGAGACGGCAGCACAGCCTCAGAGGACACCAGGGGCCTTGGGGAGACAGGGGCAGAGTGACAGGTGGGGGCACATTTGTGAGAGGGGGCACCACGGGCCCCTCTCTGCTGTTTCTCACTCTTTCTCTCTCACACACACCCCTCTTCGTGCCCTCCAGTTTCTTCGCCCTCTGGTTCCTGCTTTGGGTGTTTTTGGGGGTGGCAGGTTCAGTGAGGACCCCCCGGGTCTCTGGGGAGGTCTGTGGGTGCCGTGGGGCGGTGGGAATGTAATTCACACCTTCTCTTCTTCTCAGCATGGTGTAAATGCTAATCACAGCCCTAGGGGGTGGGGCATGGGTTGGGGGGCCATGTCGTAGACTCTGTGGGGGGCTCTGTCCTGGACAAGGATGGCTGAGGGAGGGGTGGGGGTGCCGAGGAGCCCAGATAGAGGGGAGGTGTAGCTCAACTCAAGCAATCGCAAAGGGGATTCAGGGACAAAGGGGGAGACATGTGAGCCCCAAAACAGAGAAAGGAAACCTGAAGAACCCCAAAACACTGGGAAGGCGAAAGCCCCCCTCCAACTCCCTGAGAAAGGGAAGGGAAGAGAACTTCAGTATACAGAATGGAAGAACGTGAAACCCACTAGGAAAGGAAGGAGGAAGTGGGGACCCCCTAGATAGATAGAGGAGAGTGAGGACCCCCCCGAGAGAGGAAGAAAGGGGAGCAAAGGACCACAAGAGACAAAGCTGAAGCCCGTGAAACCCCAAAGCAGAGAAGGGGAGGGAGTAAAGTGTGGTGAGTGACGGGACAGGTAAGGGTGGTCACCTCCACGGTGAGGTGAGTGAGTGACGGGACAGGTAAGGGTGGTCACCTCCACGGTAAGGTGTGGTGAGTGACGGGACTGGTAAGGGTGGTCACCTCCACGGTGAGGTGAGTGAGTGACGGGACAGGTAAGGGTGGTCACCTCCACGGTAAGGTGTGGTGAGTGATGGGACTGGTAAGGGTGGTCACCTCCACGGTGAGGTGAGTGAGTGATGGGACTGGTAAGGGTGGTCACCTCCACGGTGAGGTGAGTGAGTGACGGGACAGGTAAGGGTGATCACCTCCACGGTAAGGTGTGGTGAGTGACGGGACAGGGATGGGTGGTCACCTCCACGGTAAGGTGTGGTGAGTGACGGGACTGGTAAGGGTGGTCACCTCCATGGTGAGGTGAGTGAGTGACGGGACAGGTAAGTGTGGTCACCTCAACGGTAAGGTGTGGTAAGTGAGGATCCTAGAGAGTGAATAGTAGGAGAGTTTTAGTGGGCGACCCAGCAGGAATCTGAGATCCCTCACTTTTGCAGAACGAGACCTCAAACTTGCTGCTTCTATCTGGGGAGGGGATATCTCCTTGGGTGCACCCCTACATGTCCACCCCCACAGCTGGTCACCCCCGCACATGAGTGCCTTCCTCCGTTTGGGCAGCTGCCTGTACCCAGGGTCGGAGACAGAGCTCTCCCGGAGCACGTGGTACTGCCAACCTGTCAAGGTGAGTGAGTGGTTGTATGTGGCCAGTGCCCTCCCCCGACTTGTCCCCAAGAAGCGGGGAGTCCCTCCGTTTCTCTGTGTGGTAGTACTTCATTTCTTTTTGTGGTGCACAATATTTTACTGATGTATCCAAGTAACATGACAAATAAACATTGAAATACAAATTCAGCGTATTATAGAGAACAGAAACAAGAGCTAATATCATCTGTGATACGGGAACTAGTAAAGAGTACAGCAAAAGGGGTAAAATAACCAGTACTTAATTTGAGCCAGTGGTTTCCGGTGCTCAGCACCGACACTTAATTGTCAACACCGGCATCTATGACAATCTGCCACATGGTGGCGCTGTTTGTCTAATTTAGAGATTAGCACAACACCAGTTATTTAATAATTCAATATGTATTAAACATGACCAATACCTGTCGTCCAAGCCATTCTTACAGCTTTGCGGCCCTGGAATCATGGGAATTGTCACAATTGTAAGGGTGTGATGGTTGGGAGTTATGCTATGTTATGTTATGTTATAACAACTTTTATAGCGCGCTAATACCCATAGGTGTCTAGGCGCTTAAGTTGTATTGGTGCTGTCTTTGGCAGTGCTGGAAGGGGCAATGGGTGATGCCAGCTGCAGTGGCCTCTTGACGAGGGACCTGGCACTTAAATTGAGCAGTGAAAATAACACACAGAGGGGTCGATTCCGATTCGGGCCGGAAAAAGCACCGACCGACTCGGATCCGGAAAAAATACCGACCGACACGTACCAGTGGCGCCCGACACGCCAAGTACGATGCAAGCCGCGATAAATCCGACCGACACGTCAGGAAACCAAGCCGACCGACCGACCCGCTCGGAAAATAGCAATCCGGCCGGAAAAACACGCGAATCCAACCGACCGACACGCACCCGGAACAAATCCGACCGAATCGTACCCGCCAACTCCAACCTGCAAAGTACGATGCAAGGCGCGAAAAACACGACCGAGTCGGACGGAGGACAAGCCGTACGACCGACACGCATACAAAACCGAGCCGAAGCAACACAATACACCGCGACCGACGCGTACGCAGCATACAAAACTGCACAAACACAGCGTGAACGAAACGGAAAACACCGTACGAGACCAATGCAGGGTCCGACTCGGTCACAAGAACGTTTCCAACATACACAAACAGCACAAAGGAAAAATCAACCAAAAAAGGCCAAACAAGCAATTACCAAGCCAATAAATACTGGGGGGGTGGGGACAGAGAACAAAGACACACCAACAACTCCACCTATATAAAGGACACAAATCACTACCATGAGCCTTTGCAAATGCCATTCCACTGCCAGCACCCAAGAGAAAGCAACCACACACCCACAGCTCATCCCTCACACAAGCCACACACCAGCAGCACACCAACAAATACCTACCTCACATACACCCAGCACAACACACACCCACACACCCTCACCTGCACACCAACACACACAGCACCCACTATCACCACCCATCACCATGCCCCCCAAGAAGAATCCCAAGTTCCTAGATAGTGAATTGGAAGTCATGGTAGACGAGATCCTCAGGGTGGAGCCACAGCTGTTTGGCACTCTGGTCCAACAGACCCCCATGTCGCAGAAAACCAAGATGTGGGAGAGGATCATCAACAGGGTGAACGCCCAATCACCATGTCGGCGCACAAAGACCGACATCCAGAACAGGTGGTATGACGTGCGCAGGAGGGTCCGGGAGCTGCTCAAGAAAGACTACCACCTGAGCCAATACACCGGCAGTGGCCCTCCTGCCAAGCCAGTATACCTCAGGCCCTGGGAGGAGAAGGTGCGGGCCATCCTTCCGCCAGTGAGCGTATATGGACTAGAGGACATCCCAGAGCCTGGTGAGTACACAACAAATGTACACAATAAACTGCCACAAAACACACACATCACTGTCAAGGGGAGAGTCAAACCATGCACTCATAGCAATTACACAGCAACTAGAACAGAATCATCCCAAAATGTGTATGTCAGTCAGATAAACACAACACATGCCATCAAAAAAGTCACATCCAACTGTGCCAACACATGTACAAACACAACCACAACTACAGCTAGGCAGTGGCACAAATAGAACTAACACACACATCCACACATGTAGCCACCACAACAACACCAACACACAGTGAAGACCACTCAAAGGAAGGAATTCTGTGTATGCTGGCCAAGTCAGTGTAGCCAATAGCATCATGGGAGTCGCACTCACACATATTGCCCCCCCACAACTGTCCCATCAACACCACCCTGAACCATGCTCACATCACAGGGAGTGGAGAAGGACTCACAAGATGGCTGACACTGGCTACTGCTGTGGGGAGCACAAGGCTCTGCTGCCAACTGTGCACCAACAAACAGCAGGACACCACTGACTGACATCCTGAGAGACAACTTCCACTCCCTGCAATGCAAGCACGTTCCATGGTGGGATATCCGGCTGGCTGGGTGGGAAGGGGGACTTGCAGCACTGACCATAGTCACCAGCACCTCCCCTCACACCCCCCCAACACAAACTCCACAGTACCCACCTGGTAGAATGCAATGCCCTCCATCCTAACACAAGATCCCACAAAGCACCACCACCCTGGGTTATGTTGTGTGAAGCACAGGGACACTCTTGGGACTCTTAGCCAAACAACTGCCAGGACAACACTCCCAGCCATCCTGTCAGCACAGCCAGCCCACCCCACAGGGAAGCAGAGTCAAAAGGAAGGAAGCATGGGCATGCTGGGAAGGGGGTGGAGGCAATAGCATGATGGGAGTCGTAGTCACAGACATTGTTCAGCCTCACAACTGGCCCATCAACACCACCCTGAACCATGCTCACATCACAGGGAGTGGAGAAGGACTCACAAGATGGCTGACACTGGCTACTGCTGTGGGGAGCACAAGGCCCTGCTGCCAACTGTGCACCAACAAACAGCAGGACACCACTGACTGACATCCTGAGAGACAACTTCCACTCCCTGCAATGCAAGCACGTTCCATGGTGGGATATCCGGCTGGCTGGGTGGGAAGGGGGACTTGCAGCACTGACCATAGTCACCAGCACCTCCCCTCACCCCCCCCAACACAAACTCCACAGTACCCACCTGGTAGAATGCAATGCCCTCCATCCTAACACAAGATCCCACAAAGCACCACCACCCTGGGTTATGTTGTGTGAAGCACAGGGACACTCTTGGGACTCTTAGCCAAACAACTGCCAGGACAACACTCCCAGCCATCCTGTCAGCACAGCCAGCCCACCCCACAGGGAAGCAGAGTCAAAAGGAAGGAAGCATGGGCATGCTGGGAAGGGGGTGGAGGCAATAGCATGATGGGAGTCGTAGTCACAGCTCTACATCCCCCACCACATGGCCCAGCAAGCTCACACTCACGCATGCACATCCCACAGAGAGTAGAAAGGCCCATCAAAGATGTCTGACACTGTTGCTGTGTCGTGGGGAGCACAAGGGCATGCTGGGAACTGCACATCAACCAACAGCAGGACACCACTGACTGACATCCTGAGAGACAACTTCCACTCCCTGCAATGCAAGCACGTTCCATGGTGGGATATCCGGCTGGCTGGGTGGGAAGGGGGACTTGCAGCACTGACCATAGTCACCAGCACCTCCCCTCACACCCCCCCAACACAAACTCCACAGTACCCACCTGGTAGAATGCAATGCCCTCCATCCTAACACAAGATCCCACAAAGCACCACCACCCTGGGTTATGTTGTGTGAAGCACAGGGACACTCTTGGGACTCTTAGCCAAACAACTGCCAGGACAACACTCCCAGCCATCCTGTCAGCACAGCCAGCCCACCCCACAGGGAAGCAGAGTCAAAAGGAAGGAAGCATGGGCATGCTGGGAAGGGGGTGGAGGCAATAGCATGATGGGAGTCGTAGTCACAGACATTGCTCAGCCTCACAACTGGCCCATCAACACCACCCTGAACCATGCTCACATCACAGGGAGTGGAGAAGGACTCACAAGATGGCTGACACTGGCTACTGCTGTGGGGAGCACAAGGCCCTGCTGCCAACTGTGCACCAACAAACAGCAGGACACCTCTGACTGACATCCTGAGAGACAACTTACACTCCCTGCAATGCAAGCACGTTCCATGGTGGGATAACTGACTGGGTGGGTGGGTGGGTGGGAAGGAGGTCTGGCTGTCAACCAAACACAATCAATGCAGACCATGTTCACACCCCAGAGAATACATAGAAATGCCCAAATAATGCAGGACAATGTGCCACACCAATATCAACCCCTGACTGTGACGACTTAGGACAATACAATGTACAGGCCCGCACCCCGAGGCACAGTCACAACTGTCAGGTGTGTCAACCACTGATGCCTGCAGAAACATGACATACATTGTTTGTGTCTCCCAAAAACAGGTGATGATAGGGACACAGCAGCAGACGCTGAGGAGTCCCAGTCCCAGGCTCAAGAGGATGCCGAGCTCACTGGCGTCGTACAGCCTCTGTCCTCCTCGGACGATGAAGAACAACCTGGCACATCCGGTGCAAGTCAACATGCTGCACCAGCAGGACCACCAGCTGCAGCACCAGCAGGTCCACCAGCTGCACCCCCTGCACCCACCCCTCCAACGACTGTCACCACGAATACCATCCCTGCCGACATGGACAGAATAAGGAACAACACCAGCGCAGTGACCCTGGACCAACCTGGGGCCATGGACACCACCACCACCACCAACCCCCAAGGTGGACCAGGGTTATCTGTGCGTGCAACTGCACACACTGCACATGTCAGCAGGGGTGGTGGGAGGGGTGGGAGACAGAGGTCGCTGCTTGCAGACGTTGCTGGTGTGCATGAAGACCCACAACTGGTACGCATAGCTGATGCGTACCAGTCCAGCACCGGAGAGCTCAGCCAGGTAGTGGGGCTCCTCAGAGACATCAAACAGCAGCAGGCTGCCCATCATGCCCGCTTGGACTCCCACATGTCCCATGTGGAGTCACACATGTCACGTGTGGACTCCCACATGTCACGTGTGGACTCCCACATGACCCGCGTGGAGTCCAAGTGGGATGTACTACATGAGATGACGGCGGTGCACAGGGACATTTTACAATGCCTCCGCCAGATGAACAGCAACCAGTCCACACCTCCCTGTGTGCCAACAACATCTGGTACCGAACAAACTGCAACTGCCACAGGGAGGGAGGAGGACTCTGGCGGAGAGTCCCCTGCACCGCAGCAGCCTGCACTTGAGGGCCCCCCCAAGAAGAGGGGTCGTCCGAGGAGGGGAAAGTGAGAGGCTGATGGCCAAGCGCAACTCCCAGGAAGCCTGAACCTGTTCTGGATTTTCGCCTTTGTGCACAGACTGTTCACCCTGTTGATGGCAACACTACTCCCACACATTGCATGGGGAGTACAAGTTGGAACAATGTGTCAGACAACTGTGGCCCCGATACTGGGGATCCTGTCTACCTGGACTTTCTATTCATCTAGGAACTTGGGATTGCAAGATTCATGTACAGCACAATCCATCCTATGCACTATTATCACAGATGTATCACAATAAACACAATAATACACCATACTTGCCTCTGTCGTGATTCCAACGTGGGTACTGTTATGGGGATGATGAACAACAAAATTACACTGTGTATGCGAACTGCAACAGCAAGGACAACACAGGCATGTGAGTACAGGCAACGTGACACATATGAGGGAGACACACCACCAGGGCTACACAACACATACACACCTAGGCCATCTGACTCATTGCCTACACTGATGTTGCCAGGGAAGACGGTGCAATGCACAGACACCACACCCATTCCCAGTTGTAGTCAAGTAGCCCACAGGTGCAGTAAGCAAATGGCAGTCAAATGTGTGACCACAGACAACGCACATCACTAAGTGAAGCACAGGTTTATTACACAGTAGCAACATGCCGTAACCACTACAGATGCAAGGTAACCCCACCTGGTAGCGGGCACACAGTCAACAACTGTAGACAGAAGGAAGTCCATGGGTGTGGCGCACATCACCTGTAGGGACACAACAGCTACCAGCCTGGATGTGCAATCACGTTGTCGGTGGACACAGTTGACCAAACGAATCTGAAAGTACCCTGTGAAGGACAGAAATGACACACAGTCAAAAGCAATGGAGTACAGGACAGAACAGCAAAACTCATGCACAATACATGTTACAAGATACCCACCCAGAACCAAGTTAGCATGTCAACACTGTTGGGGAGTACAGCCCACCTGTCACCACACATCGCAACACACATCCAGTCAAGTAGCCCATGGACACACTCCAACAGCACCAGAGCACCACCCACACATCATGCCAACTCACATCATTCACATGACACCTCAGGATACTCACATTCAGCTAAAGAAGTTGGTGATGAGCTGTGTGCGGACATCACCATCACCATCATCATCATCATCGTCACTGGCATCGTGGTCCAGGCCAGGATCCTCCACAGGTGGCGGATGTTGGTCATCGTCATCCTGGATGAGAGGCAACTCCTTCCGCACTGCCAGGTTGTGGAGCATGCAGCAGACGATGATAATCTTGCACACTTTCGCAGGGGCATATGGGAGGGACCCTCCGGTCTTGTCCAGGCAGCGGAAGCGGCTCTTCAGGAGACCAAAGGTCCGCTCAATCACTCTCCTGGTCCGACCATGTGCCTCATTGTAGCGCATCTGGGCAGGTGTCACAGGGTTCCTGAGGGGTGTCAGCAACCACGGCATGTTGGGGTATCCCGAGTCACCTACGGACAGACAAGTGCACATCAGCTGACTTGGAAAAGTGGGCGGAATACTACAGATCAGATCACACACAATGGCACAAAGTCAGTACACACCGACAAGCCAGGCACGCTGGTTCTGCATCTGTGCCATCAACCTGGGGATGCGACTACTCCTCATCACAAAGGCATCGTGTGCTGAACCAGGGAAACGGGCACACACGTGTGTGATGGTCATGTCTGCAAGACACACCACCAGTGCATTGACCGAGTGGTAGTGCTTGCGGTTCCTGTAGGCCTGCTCCTGGGCCTGTGGTGGTACCAAAGCCACATGTGTCCCATCAATGGAGCCAATGACATGCGGCATCCTCCCCAGGGCATAAAAGTCACTCTTCACGTCAGTGAGTCGTCGCAGTCTAGGGAAATAGATGTACCGGTTCAGGAAGAGCAACATTGCCGCCAAGAAATCGCGGAGCACACGGCTGAACATGGTCTGTGACATCCCACCAGCAGACGCCACAGTATGTTGGAAGGTACCGGTGGCAAAGAAGTGTAGGGCTGCCATCACCTTCACCTTGGGGGTCAGCGCTGTAGGATACGGCCGGCCAGGCTGCAAATGTGGGGACAACTGCACTGCCAAATCCTCAATCAGCTGCCTGGTGAAGCGGTACCGTCGGATGCTGTCCCGTTCCACCATCGTTGCCAGGTCTGGGAATGGCCGATGGACAGCAGGAGCCCTGCAGTGCAGAGGAGAAGTAAGCAAGATCGTCAGTCACCCCACATATGCGGCATTGAACACACTCAAGATCCCAACATACATCATCATGAGGCACAACTACATGAAGTGTGCAGTACCGGAACGACATGTATGGTACATACATGGCCAACATCTGTCAACACGGTCCTACAGGTGGCATCAATTTGTCCCAGGTTGGCCCATTGGATATCATGATGCTGTGTCACAGTCACCCCCCAGTGACATGTGAGGACAGATGTGCCCCAGGCACCACAGCTCAACGACAGGCACATTCCCAGGGACCCTGTAATGCCACATGGACACTGGCATCACCTGGAGTATCATGTGTACACCACAACAAAACAAACATGACCCCCACAGGTAGTGGCCACACTTGCCATGGCAGGAGAGCCATGGACGTCTGTGACACACACGCACAACATCAGAGTCCATGCACACACAACGTGGATGTGGAGACTGTCTCCCATTGTGCACATGAAATCAGAGACATTGTAAACACTACATGCACAAAGACTGTGGAGGGCCATCACTATTGTGCCACTGGGACACCCTGGCTCAAACATACCGTCCCACATGGGACTCACGGGGTATGTGACATGACATACACAAACACCACTGTGAAATGTGACCATGGCACATGCACAGATATGAACAGTTGCACATCACAGTGGTCACGTACACGTAACACCCAGGATCCTGTCCCCATTAACACGTGCACAGCCTGGGGGTGGCTGCCCACAGGTGACACCCACAGGACAACATGTACACCAACATACACACAATAGGAAATGCAGCCTTACATGCCTTATGATAAGGTTTGGACAGGCTGTCGTGATGTAGGTGTGCCCCTCACTCCCTGGGAGCTATCTGTGGCTGGCATATGTCCATCTGAGACAGGCATGCTGACATATGCCAGTCACATGTACAGTGATGCGTTGAACAGCAATGGACCGATCGGTGCCTCCGGCCGGCCCATTGCTTTCAATGTGTGCGGGTACGCGTTGTACCCCTGTGCGCGTTGTACTGCAATGGACCGATCGGTGCCTCCGGCCGGCCCATTGCTTTCAATGTGTGCGGGTACGCGTTGTACCCCTGTGCGCGTTGTACTGCAATGGACCGATCGGTGCCTCCGGCCGGCCCATTGCATTCAATGTGCGGGTACGCGTTGTACCCCTGTGCGCGTTGTACTGCAATGGACCGATCGGTGCCTCCGGCCGGCCCATTGCTTTCAATGTGTGCGGGTACGCGTTGTACCCCTGTGCGCGTTGTACTGCAATGGACCGATCGGTGCCTCCGGCCGGCCCATTGCATTCAATGTGTGCGGGTACGCGTTGTACCCCTGTGCGCGTTGTACTGCAATGGACCGATCGGTGCCTCCGGCCGGCCCATTGCATTCAATGTGTGCGGGTACGCGTTGTACCCCTGTGCGCGTTGTACTGCAATGGACCGATCGGTGCCTCCGGCCGGCCCATTGCATTCAATGTGTGCGGGTACGCGTTGTACCCCTGTGCGCGTTGTACCTCAATGGACCGATCGGTGCGCACCCATTGACAATGGGCTTGCCTGGCAACGGACGCGTTTTCGAATATTCGAACGAGTCGGTTGCTGGAAAATCAGTTGGTCACCCACAACAATGTTGCAAAATCATGTATGTCATGAAGTTGAAATTTTGAAGGATGCTGTGGGCGTGTTTTGGTGCTGCTATTCCATGGATTGGCCAGATTCAGAAGATGCAAACGACTTGGACCTATCACTTTGGACACAAGGGACAGTATCTGCCTCTCCAGCACATATATATTGCTGCATGTTCCCCTGAGAGCCCACTTGCCTGCACTACATGCTCCAGGACGACATCTGCCACTGCACTGCTGCTGTCTCTGCCCCTCTGGACCCTGCAATGGCACGTACTGTGGAGAGAGCCCCAGCCTTCAGCCTTGAAGAGAACCAGGCCCTGCTGGACAGCCTACTTCCACAGTACAGCAAGCTGTATGGGACACCAGGGGAGCAGGTGAGTGTTCTGTGCACTGCCTTTCTGAATGTGCATTTTGTCTGACTAGCAAGGCTGAGAGTCAGCACACCACTGGCTAGCAGGCTCACTGAGTAGTTGTCACCCCCATAGTGTGTAGTGACTTGCACTGGACAGGTATGGTGCAGTGACAGTGCTTCTGAACAGGGTTTTACTCCCCATGCTATGATACCATGTAGTGACTTCTGGAAAACTGTCCATGGGCAGCCGTGCACTGCCTGGGTACACCATGTGCCCCTGTGATTGCGACATGTATATGCAACTGTGTCATGCACGGATATGTTGCATGTGTAATAATGGCCTTATCACTTTGTCATCCTGACAGGCTTCTGCCCATCGGAAGCATGAGATATGGAAGGACATCGTCCGGGCTGTCCGGTCCGTGGGGGTCTACAAGCGCCGGATCCGCAACTGCCAAAAGAGGTGGCAGGACCTTCGGGGCTGGACCCGGAGGATTGCACGGGTCCAGCTGAAGCTGTCGCCTCCTCGCAGGAGGGGCGGAACACGGACCCTGACCCCCACATGCTCAGGATCCTGGCGGTGGTCTTTCCAGACCTGGATGGGCAGCTGAAGGCCAGAGAGCAGCAAGGAGGGGGTGAGTCAAAGACTGCACTGTGTACTCTGTCTAACATGTTATGTGCCCTCCTCGGGCCAGGTTGAACTGCCACAGTACAGCAGTCATGTTGTCCAGGAGCCATGTCCCTCTATTGTGCACTGCCCACTCCTCATCTGATACCCAGGTGTGGCCCTTACATGCAGGGAATTCTGTCACTTAGGACTGTGTCCTTGCAGTTTGCTTGACTCAAGGTGGGAGACAGCATCTGTTTCCCTGACTCTGTGGTGGGCATCATGGGTGGGTCCATTGCTTACACAATGCCTGTATTCTGACATGTATTCAGCGTGTTACTTTGATCTGTGGTCCAATTGCTGAGCTGATCCACCACATGTGGCTGGGGTACCTGGCACACACCCATGCTGCGGGTGGGAACAATGTTTGGGCCCCAGGAGTATGTATATGACGTGTGTCACACATACTTAGCCAGCTGCCTACAGTCCAGGGCTCATCCCTCATTCATGTGGGGCTGGACAGTCATGCCTACTCCAGGCCATACAATACACTCTGTACTCCCACTCCCGTGTATCAGAGGACACATTGTGCACAGTGTTTTGACCCCTCAGGTGTCTGCCTCTGTGTCAGTGTGCTGTGGATTAGTCGCCAGGACTGCTGTGGAGTTTCTTGGTAGGGGCTCAGCATGCCACTGGAGATGTGACCATAGGAGACGATACTTGTGTGACACATAGGTGTCTGATCAGCTGCCCATGCAGACTGGGGCATGTAAATGTGAAGTTCAGGCAGCTGTTCCCCATGCACAGCAGAGTGTGAGGGGCTCAGGTTCAGAGGGTAGTGTCACAGGTCTCCCATATGTCCAATAGGTATGACCTGGACAGATGAGGGTTAAGAGGATGTGTTGTGGGGGGATGTACATGTGCACTTGTGCAGCTCCAGGACTTGCATTCCCCATGACCTACTATTGTGACACAGTGCAGAGTGTTGTTGTCTGGCTGCAAAGTCATACATCACTGAGACAGTGATGTATGACTTTGCAGTCATGCCTCCGCCATGGCATGTGTCTACTGATTGGTGATCCTGCAGGGGAGTGACATGTGCTACATGCACACCATAGTGGCGCTGGCTATCAGGACATGGGTGCATCATGGTGTCTGTCGCTGGAATGCATCACATGCATTTCCTATTTGACTCTGGGCATCCCTTACATCCGTAAACCTGTACTGACTCAGTGGCAAGAGCTGTGATGTGTCCACACCGTGTCCTCTGCACTGTCCAACTACTGTGTACTTGGTGCATGTGTCAACACTGGGGTGTTGCAATCCAACAGACACCAGACAGATGGGTGCAAGGCCATGTGGGATGTGAGTGCCATGCTTGGCATCAGACTGACAATTGACTTCTCCTGTTCAATTAGGGCACTTTTAGCAATGTACAACTAATGATGCCAGGGCTTGCTCTGTAATGTGCTGTGCTCACAGTGGTGTGTGCGTTTGGTGCAGGTGACTGATGTCTGTCTGTTTCCCCATTGTTTGCAGATACATCCACGGCCACGGAAGGGGACAGCTCCACGGACCAGGAGGAGCCGGAGAGCCAGACTGGGTCAGCAGCCGAGGAGTGGTCGGAGGGACCCAGTGGCACGGAGGGCGAGGGGAGCCACACCGAGGAGTCCTCAGCAGCATCCACCTCAGCTGAGGACCAGAGCAACTCGGAGGATGACTCCCTTGTGGAGGCGGGTGTCAGCAGCCACCACACCCCAGCTAGTGTTGCTGTCCCCGCCACCACCAGCACCACCACCGCCCTCCCATCGGCTCCCATTCCCCAGGTCCGTGGAGGCTCCCATGTCCGGGAGCGTGTCTCCTTTGGGCCAGGCACCGCACCCCCTGCCCCTGTGTCCCCTGCTGCCCTGAGTGAGGAGTCTGTGTACCTCCTTCGCCAGCTCCATGTAGGGCAGACAGCCATGCTGAGTGTCCTCCATGCGCACACCGCGCTGTTGACTCAGCTGGTGTCGTTCATGGAGGGCATCTCATCGGGCATGTCTGACCTACAGAGGGGCAATAGGTCCATGGACTCCTCCCTGACGGCAGCAGTGTCCCTCCTCAAACGGTCCCTCACCCCTCCTGCCTCTGCTCCATCCACACTCCCCAGCACCTTACCCATCCCAGGCACACACACACTGGCACAGGCACACACCAGCACACACACATCCAGCACACTGACACACACGCCAATGACAAAACGCACACGCACGCACATTCAGGGGACTGAAGCCAGACTCACAGGGGATGGGGCCCTGGAACACACACACGCATCCACATGCACTGCGCAGTCCTCAGTTCCCTCTCCCTCCAAAGCACCCTCCCTTGCCTCACCTGCAACCCCAAAGTCACAGCAGCTCTTCCTCTGTGACCTCGGCCTCTTCCCCACCGATGAAGCTGCTCCAGCATCCCGGGGGAAGAGGAAGCCCACCCACACGGAGCAGAGTGCCCCTCGCCCCCGGACACCCTCCCCCAGGCGCAGACGGACTGAGGCCCCCACCCGCAAGTCCCCCGGAGTGCTAAGAGCAAGACCCCGCCACCACCCTGCAGCTCAGGCACAAGGTCTCCGTCCTCCATCCCTCAGGCCCCCACTGCACAGGTGCCCCCACCACACCCTGCCCCAGGTTCCCCCACCCACAGATATACCATCCCCAAGATGCTCCGGCCTTCTCCCCCTGCCACTTGCTCTCCCAGCACCACACCCCCGCTGCGCTTGTCTGTGCCACTGATGTGGTGAGGGTGTCCCCCCCTCTGTCCAACCCACCTTGCCTGTTCCCCATTCTCCTCCCCTGGAGGTAGGCACTGCAGTGGAGTCCACTACCGCCCTGTCTGACTTGGGCACTGCAGTGGCGGACCTGTCCACCCCATCTGCAGGGTCCACTGCAGTTGTGCCGGCACCCACGACATCTGTGTCATGCCCCCCAGTTGTGCCGGCACACACCATGTCAGACACCTCCACTGCAGTTGTCAGTGGCTCTCCTGCACCCACCACCCCTTCCCTGACTCCCCCTGGTGAGCCCTGATCCTGTCCCTGCGGTGCCTGGCCTGCCCCCCGGTTGCCCCTCCTAGTGGATTGTCCCTGGTATTGTGCAGGCATGCGTAGGGTGACATCTGCCAGTGTCACCCTGTTTGAACTTTGACAATGGACTGGCCATTGGCCTTTGCTCTAATTTCTTCTGGACGTCGTTATCAAACAACACATATGCTGAATAAAGCAACTTTCTTTTCTCTAGTGCTCATGCTTCAGATGTACATGTTGTTGGTGCAGCTAACCATGCCCTTGCTGCAGTGATGGTGATATCTGGTCTCATGATTATGAAGTGTTACTGTGCAGGAACCCATGTGGTCCAGGGGGAATGTGTCCTATCATGTGGTGTATCCATGTCATCAATAGCAGCATCTGAGGGTGTCATGTGTTCAGTATTTGGCAATGGGTTTCCTACTTACATTGGCAATTTCATATCTGTGGCTTCCACCCCTGCACATCTGTTGTGCCTGCCATCGTTGCATTTGTCTACTTCCCTGACCGTGTTGCCATCTCCAGTGGACATGCAGGTTTGGGCATCAATGGGGAGGGACTCATCCGTGTAGTCAGTGCAACATTGCTATACAAGTGTGTTGGATCTGTGCTGATGATTCCGTTGGCACATCCATGACCAGGCTGATGTGATGGGAGCCCTCATTTGGTGCTAATTGTTGATTGTGTGACCAAGTGCTCAGCTGACATGATGGGGCCCTACTGAGGCAACATATGGCACAGCTTTCCTCACACAGGAGTGGAGTCCCCTCATGGCAGTGTGTACACGTGTGACATTGCCTGCACCCAAGGTGTGTGTTGTATGTGCATGTCTGTGTGTTCACTTCCATTCATCTGCGCATGCTGTGATCCCTAGTGTTGTACCTGTTTGTGATGCTTGCTGACTTGAGCTATGTTCCCCCAAAGTCTTCTCCCTGTGTTCTCTGTGATGTGGGTGCATGGCACATTACTGGTCATCAGGGTGTCACCCATAGGTGTGTTTGCTGTCAGGGCTGAGTTTGTGTGCAGACGCAGATGGGTCACAGTCAGGTTTCCCCTTGGCACTTGTTGTTTGCCCCTGTCATGTGATTTCCAGTTTGTGTTATCTTTCAGTGATTGTGACATGTTGTGTGTGTGACTGCTGCCACTCCTCAGGGTCAGAGCTGCAATGTTGGAAGTTGTCTATGTGTGTTCTTTGTGGGTGACCTTGGCTTCTTCATTGGTGTGTGACTGTGGCTGGGATCCCATTGGTCGGTGTGGTATTGCCGTCATGTCCATGTACAGCGTAGTGTGCAGTGTGTCAGACATTCAGGAGTCTTGTTGAGTGTCCATGTGTGATGTGTTTCTACACCTTGGTTCCCACCCACCACCCTGGAATAGTCATGGGTGCATGTGCAATGTCACCAGTGCATGTGTACTTCACTGCTGCACATTGTTGGAGGTCGAGGGGTGTGGTGTTGAGTGTGTGCAGATGAGAGTTGTTGCCCGGCTAGGCCCCTGCCTCCATGTTGGCCTTGGCTTACTGGCCATGCTGATTGATTTGTGCTTGTGTAGGTGTGATGGTAGTTTGTTGCTCAGGACACCTGACTGTGGTTCATAGTGTGAGCGACATTTAGCTTTGTCATCACAGTGGTATTTTTATTCAGCCCAGGGTCACCACATTGTGGGGGCCCTGGGGGTGGTGCTGTGGTGTGTCTGTGACTTGCTGTGTCAGTTGTTGTTCCTACGTGCCTGTGTGACATGTGTGTTTTGTGCTCCCTCTCACCTGACAATGCCTGCTTGCCCACATAGGGGATTTGGATCCATGAGTTACCTTAGTGTGGCAGTGTATGCACATCTGTATGATTGGTATTCAGCTCTCCTCATGTGTTGTGTGGTTGCCTGGGGACACTGGCACCCCCACCCCTCACCTGCTGTGTATGATGACAGTGTTGGTCTGCCTGTTTGTGTTTGTGCATCTGCACCACTGCATTGGCATATCTTGGGTGTGCCATTGGCTGTATGTTGTTTGGTGTGTTTCCCCTGCTGTCCCTGGGACTCCTAGGTAATCGGTCAGCACAGTGATCATGGTTTGTGTGTCCCATTGCTGCCATGGTATGGTATCTGTTCACCTCACATCTGCTGTCTCCACAGGGTATCTGCATTTGTGTGCCCATTGGTGCAAATATGTGGTTCTGCATTCTGATGGTCACTTCTGTCATTGTGTCATTGATGACTGTTGACGGTCTCAGCCCCCATGGGTGTTGTTTGTCTGCACATGGCCAAAGGAATGTTTCATTTGCACTGCAGTATTTGGCTCCCCCAATTTATGTTGCAATGGGACACATACACTACTTTGCCACAGATGAGTTTTTGGTTCTGTGAGCAGGAATGATCCATGCAGTTTGGCAGTTGCAGCTCTTTCTTTGTCAACAATTACCTTTTGGTCACTGTGATGATGAGGGTGTAGACCCCATTGCCACAATGGTCAAAATGTGCTTCAGCTATGGACCCCACACTTGCCTTTTGGTCACTGTGATGATGGGGGTTTAGACCCCATTGCCACAATGGTCAAAATGTGCTTCAGCTATGGACCCCACACTTACCTTTTGGTCACTGTGATGATGGGGGTTTAGGCCCCATTGCCACAATGGTCATGGGCTGCTTGCATTGTGGGTGCCACACACATATATGTGTGGCACATGTGCTAGGGGGTCACATTGTATGTTGAAAGTCATGTTCGGTGTTGTAGGCATTTGACACAGCCTACACACGCTTGTCATGGTGGTGGGGGATGTCTTAATCTTGCATTCCCTAGGTTGTGGTGTGCTTGTTGTGTCATGCATTGTCCATCCTATGAGTGGGGGTGGTAGTAGTGGTAGGCATCCAGCCCCCTGGCTAAGGGTGGTAGTAGTGGTAGGCATCCAGCCCCCCTGGCTAAGGGTGGTAGTAGTGGTGGGCATCCTGCCCCCTGGCTAAGGGTGGTAGTAGTGGTAGGCATCCTGCCCCCTGGCTAAGGGTGGTAGTAGTGGTAGGCATCCTGCCACCCTGGCTAAGGGTGGTAGTAGTGGTAGGCATCCTGCCCCCTGGCTAAGGGTGGTAGTAGTGGTAGGCATCCTGCCACCCTGGCTAAGGGTGGTAGTAGTGGTAGGCATCCTGCCCCCTGGCTAAGGGTGGTAGTAGTGGTAGGCATCCTGCCCCCCTGGGTGAGGGTGGTAGTAGTTGTGGGCATCCTGCCCCCTGGCTAAGGGTGGTAGTAGTGGTAGGCATCCAGCCCCCTGGGTTGGGGTGGTAGTAGTGGTAGGCATCCAGCCCCCCTGGCTAAGGGTGGTAGTAGTGGTAGGCATCCTGCCCCCCTGGGTGAGGGTGGTAGTAGTGGTAGGCATCCAGCCCCCCTGGCTAAGGGTGGTAGTAGTGGTAGGCATCCTGCCCCCTGGGTGAGGGTGGTAGTAGTGGTAGGCATCCTGCCCCCTGGGTGAGGGTGGTAGTAGTGGTAGGCATCCAGCCCCCCTGGGTGAGGGTGGTAGTAGTGGTGGGCATCCTGCCCCCTGGCTAAGGGTGGTAGTAGTGGTAGGCATCCAGCCCCCTGGCTAAGGGTGGTAGTAGTGGTAGGCATCCAGCCGCCCCTGGGTTGGGGTGGTAGTAGTGGTAGGCATCCTGCCCCCTGGCTAAGGGTGGTAGTAGTGGTAGGCATCCAGCCCCCCTGGGTGAGGGTGGTAGTAGTGGTGGGCATCCTGCCCCCTGGCTAAGGGTGGTAGTAGTGGTAGGCATCCAGCCCCCCTGGCTAAGGGTGGTAGTAGTGGTAGGCATCCAGCCGCCCCTGGGTTGGGGTGGTAGTAGTGGTAGGCATCCTGCCCCCTGGCTAAGGGTGGTAGTAGTGGTAGGCATCCTGCCACCCTGGCTAAGGGTGGTAGTAGTGGTAGAGCATCCTGCCCCCGTGGGTGAGGGTGGTAGTAGTGGTGGGCATCCTGCCCCCTGGCTAAGGGTGGTAGTAGTGGTAGGCATCCAGCCCCCTGGGTTGGGGTGGTAGTAGTGGTAGGCATCCTGCCCCCTGGCTAAGGGTGGTAGTAGTGGTAGGCATCCTGCCCCCCTGGCTAAGGGTGGTAGTAGTGGTAGGCATCCTGCCACCCTGGCTAAGGGTGGTAGTAGTGGTAGGCATCCTGCCCCCTGGCTAAGGGTGGTAGTAGTGGTAGGCATCCTGCCCCCTGGGTGAGGGTGGTAGTAGTTGTGGGCATCCTGCCCCCTGGCTAAGGGTGGTAGTAGTGGTAGGCATCCAGCCCCCTGGGTTGGGGTGGTAGTAGTGGTAGGCATCCAGCCCCCCTGGCTAAGGGTGGTAGTAGTGGTAGGCATCCTGCCCCCTGGGTGAGGGTGGTAGTAGTGGTAGGCATCCAGCCCCCCTGGCTAAGGGTGGTAGTAGTGGTAGGCATCCTGCCCCCTGGGTGAGGGTGGTAGTAGTGGTAGGCATCCTGCCCCCTGGGTGAGGGTGGTAGTAGTGGTAGGCATCCAGCCCCCCTGGGTGAGGGTGGTAGTAGTGGTGGGCATCCTGCCCCCTGGCTAAGGGTGGTAGTAGTGGTAGGCATCCAGCCCCCCTGGCTAAGGGTGGTAGTAGTGGTAGGCATCCAGCCGCCCCTGGGTTGGGGTGGTAGTAGTGGTAGGCATCCTGCCCCCCTGGCTAAGGGTGGTAGTAGTGGTAGGCATCCTGCCACCCTGGCTAAGGGTGGTAGTAGTGGTAGGCATCCTGCCCCCCGTGGGTGAGGGTGGTAGTAGTGGTAGGCATCCTGCCCCCCTGGGTGAGGTGGTAGTAGTGGTAGGCATCCTGCCACCCCTGGGTGAGGGTGGTAGTAGTGGTAGGCATCCTGCCACCCTGGCTAAGGGTGGTAGTAGTGGTAGGCATCCAGCCCCCCTGGGTGAGGGTGGTAGTAGTGGTGGGCATCCTGCCCCCTGGCTAAGGGTGGTAGTAGTGGTAGGCATCCAGCCCCCTGGCTAAGGGTGGTAGTAGTGGTAGGCATCCTGCCCCCTGGCTAAGGGTGGTAGTAGTGGTAGGCATCCTGCCACCCTGGCTAAGGGTGGTAGTAGTGGTAGGCATCCTGCCACCCCTGGGTGAGGGTGGTAGTGGTGGTAGGCATCCAGCCCCCCTGGGTGAGGGTGGTAGTAGTGGTGGGCATCCTGCCCCCTGGCTAAGGGTGGTAGTAGTGGTAGGCATCCAGCCCCCTGGCTAAGGGTGGTAGTAGTGGTGGGCATCCTGCCCCCTGGCTAAGGGTGGTAGTAGTGGTAGGCATCCTGCCACCCTGGCTAAGGGTGGTAGTAGTGGTAGGCATCCTGCCACCCCTGGGTGAGGGTGGTAGTAGTGGTAGGCATCCAGCCCCCCTGGGTGAGGGTGGTAGTAGTGGTGGGCATCCTGCCCCCTGGCTAAGGGTGGTAGTAGTGGTAGGCATCCAGCCCCCTGGCTAAGGGTGGTAGTAGTGGTGGGCATCCTGCCCCCTGGCTAAGGGTGGTAGTAGTGGTAGGCATCCTGCCCCCTGGCTAAGGGTGGTAGTAGTGGTAGGCATCCTGCCACCCTGGCTAAGGGTGGTAGTAGTGGTAGGCATCCTGCCCCCCTGGGTGAGGGTGGTAGTAGTGGTAGGCATCCTGCCCCCTGGTTGAGGGTGGTTGGCATCCAGCCCCCCTGGGTTGGGGTGGTGGCGCGCATTCAGGCCCCTGTGTGCATATGTGGCATTGGTGATGGGCATCCCGCCCCTATGGTGCTGCTGTTGCAAGTATATTCAGATTCCCCGTGTATGTGTGTGATGTGTCGTGTACGTGTTGTATGTGTTTTGTGGTTGGTGTCTGACTTACCTTCTGCGCCGTACGCGTCCGTGCCTGTTCCGGTAGTAGATGTAGAATATTGGT